>CAUJNA010003662.1:127500-271137 GCA_963377175.1 Effrenium voratum | reverse complement strand
AAACACAAACACAAACACAAACACAAACACAAACACAAGCACAAGCATAAGCACAAGCACAAGCACAAACACAAACACAAACACAAACACAAACACACAAACACACACACACACACATACACACGCACACATACACACACACACACACTACACACACACACACACGCCCGCACACACACAGACGCAAACACAAAGAGACTCACTCGCCCAACAAAAACACAAGCCACACGAACCACCCACACACACACACGGAGAAACTCACACACACACACCAAAAACAAACAACACACACACAAACATAAGCACGAACTCACGCATCAGCACAAATGCAAACACGCACACACACACACTAGCACAAGAACAAGCACACGCACAAGCCCCAGGACCAGCTCAAACGCAGGCACGAGCACAAACAGACACACAACCACAAACTCAGTTGCAGTCACAATCGCAAACACAAGCTCGACTACATACACAAGCACAAGCGCAAACCACACTCAAACGCAAACACGAAAATACAAAACAAATACAAGCACAAACACAAACTCAGACACAAACAAACAGACACACAGACACACACACACAGACAGACACACACACACACAGACAGACACACACACACAGACACACACACACACACAAGATGATGCACTTGTGTTAATTAGCGCTTGATAGTGTTCGGCCCGTGTGCAAATGTGGGCCTGTGTGTTTGGAGGGTACCCGTTTCAGGCTTTTTATCAGGGACACAACAGGAACACCACCATTATTCGGATCTCCTTATCTAGACACATGCCCATGTGGTCTTTTTCAATTGTAAAGCACCAGGTTTCCTGGAAGACTGTAGGCACTTGGTTCTTGCTTTCCTGTTCTAGTCCGACTCCACTTTTTTTTTAATTGGGAGCGGGTTGAGTGTGGAAAGCGTGATTTGGTATCAGTTTGGTAGTGCTCGTATTGAGTAGCGCCCAATTTCTCCACAAGTTGGCTCTGTCAAAGTCACCAAACTCGAGCCCAGAAAATCGGACCACCTGATATTGTCCCGAAGAAGGGGGTTGATGTCTTGGGGAAGTCATAAGATCAGCTAATGATAGGTCCTTATCAGCTGGGTCCAACTTTCTGGTCCAGGGCTGGTGGGTGGTTTGTTGTGTGGTTCGTGTGTGTGGTCTGAAACCGTGGTTTTCGGTGGTGCATGCGTGGTTTGTAGTTTCGCGGATTGTGGTTGGGTGGTTGTTCGGGAGACATGAAACTGAACGTGCCTCTTTTCAGGTAAGCCTTTTTGGTGGGTTTAAAATGGAAACCAAGAGGCAAACAACCGTTTTGGGGTCCCCTAAAACAAGACACATCCTGGGCCCCTGCATGGTTTGTGGCCGGCTCCCAACTTTTTCTCCACTGTGTGGGGTCTCTGCACAGGTCTCTTTGGGCTCAGGTTCCGGCTCCCAGTTGGCGCTTGCGGACGGCTTTTTGGCTGTTGGACTACAGTCCTTGGTGGCTCCCAGCCATCCGGTTCCTTAGCTTTTTAGATCTTTTTCGTTGGTTTAGTGGTTAGATTTCCATTTCACCCACTAAAAGTCAAACTTTTAGCAGGGGATCTGAGGGCAGCCCAGAGTCCTCTTAGGCCTCAAACTTCCACTTGTTGGCGAGTATGTTTCACCCCACAGTGCTCCAACTCGGTCGGGTTTTGGCAGGGTCCACGAAGGCTGATGCTCACTGCAGCTGGGCAAGAGCACCACCCGTTCCCTTACACACGGCCCTGACTTTTAGACTTTGGGAGTGTAGCCCACCAACCATCATGGACTTCTTGAAGTTCTTGTAAGCATTACACAAGTTTCACTTGTCGCAAGGGAACGAACCACTTACGCACCGACTTGGGCATGGGTCAAAATCAAACCATCAGGATGTGCAGTGCTAGTCCTTGGTTCCATGTACCAGGGCAACCCAGTTTGGGGTTACCCTATTGACCCGCTACTTCTCTCAGGAGTTCCCGGAGATGTACCAACAGCTCATGGAATTTATGGAGAGCGCCTTGGCTGATCCTAAGGCCGCAAGCTAGAAACACACGGTTTTGATCGATGGGCGTGGCTGAAAAATCGGGGTCCCCCCAAAATGACTTCGGTTGTCCTCTTGGTTTCCCTTTGACACCCACCAAAAAACAGTATCCTCAGAAAAAGGCGAGCCACTCATACCTTTTTTTGTTGCTGCAGTATGCCAATCTTACAATCTTAGCCCCTCCAACACACGAGTGGTTTGATGGTTGATGACCAAGCAAAATACAAGAATCAATAGTTGTTTGATTGTTTGATCTAATCATCAATTCACACGTGTTACCTCCTGTCCACGTTGCCATGGACCGAAATCATCGTACTCAGTGGCCCTAGTTCCAACTGCTTTGGAGATCAGAACAACGGCGGATCCTCGTTGTTTCAGGTAACCTGAATTGGTGGTTCGGAGTGGCGGTTTCGAGATTTGAACGGGTCCCTCCTTGTAGAGGATGAATTGAAACCGCCCACCCCGAACCTCCTAACCACCAGTACCAATCAGAGAGAACCTCATTGTTCTTCCCAATTCGCAAGGTGAAATGGCAGTGTACACCAGGTTGGGTTAGCCAGCCGAAGCTGCTCTGTAAGCGAATCGTCCTAACCTTTTGGTTGGGTGTTTTTCTCGCCTGAACAGGTCGCCAATGTAGTTTAGGGCAGTGAGGTCGGGCGAATACTATGATACGTATCTCCATTGGTTGTCCATATTTTTTTTGGTACCCGTCATGTTCGGCCAGGTTAGTACGTGGTTCGCCACTTGGGTTATAGCCCACTAGCAGGGGTAACCTCACTGAATGGGCGACTTGTAAGTGGGTTATAGCCTAGGTTACCAACGACTCACTTGGCGAATCAAACACCCAAGCGGGCATCTCTCATTCCCTCTGCCAAAGCACCAGCTCTCCATGATATGTATCTCCACGGGTGTGTGTTCAGCACCCATGGGAACCCAGCTTCCAATAAAATCATGCCCAGAGGCCCAACACCAAGTCAACGCCTGGGTTGAGTGGCGGGGGGTCTGGCCAGGCCCTCAAGGGGCCATTTGAGTAGGTTCGGCTCCGATCCGTGCGGAAACATATTGGTTACAGTAAGCGATAGAACCAAAAGTCATTCGGTTTCCGGCCCTGGACAATTGTTTAGAGTTGTTTTTTTTGAGCGTCCTCCTTTTGGCTTTCCTTTCAAGAGCATGGTCTGGTCGTTCCAACCCCATTTGCCCAAGCTTGGGGTACATGACCCTTGCTTCTTTGTTTACTTGGGGGGGTTTGGGCCCGAGGGGCGGCGGGGGGCGGGGGGCAGGGGGGGAGTCCGGGAACCAAGGGGTAATCTGCTTAAAGGTGTTCAGGGCACAATTGTTGCATTCTGAGGGCGAACCCCGAAGCTCGCAAGATGCCAACGGTGGACATAGGTCCTTTTAATTTTCGCTTTGGGTGTGTGTCCCTGTTTTTTTCTCGAGGGAACTCGTTGGGTGGAAAAAAGGGAAGCCACGCCAGGGAGCCAAACACAATCGGGGAGTGTTGTTTTTGTGCTCCAAGCGACTGAGCTCCAGCCCGAAACACTCATCTACGAGAAAGTGTCCGAAGGGAAAACCCAAAGAGGTATGTGTCAAGATAGGGGGACCCCCAAACTGTCTTCGGCTTCCTCGTGATGTGCTTTGAAGCGACCTGAAAAGGCGCAAAAAGCAACCATTGGGCGGATGTCCACAAAACGGTGGTGTCCATAGTTTTTTCTTGAAACCTACCTCAGAAAGGGAACCGAGCCTCACACAAAGATGCCCAGAAGACTCTGAGATCGCAGGCAAGATGGAGGAAATCTTGGCGAAGCATCATGAGCAGATGCACGACAGTCTCTTGAGCCTTGACCGAGGTTAAGCCAAATCGATCTGGGCGGCCGAAGCCTCAGGTCTGGCAATTTTCTGCACTAGGTCCCCAGCAATTGGTGCCCTTCTGTACCCAAAATCTGGGGGAGGGTTCCACGAAAAGAGACGAAGCAGAAAAAAAGGGTACCAACTTATTCTAACCTCTCTACTGGCTTTTCCCCCACGTTTTGCTTTAAGCGTTTAGCGGCACCCTGGGACCCCCTTTTTGTTTGGCGGGTTCCCCTTGAAAAACGTCCGCAAAGGGTTCTACATGGTTTACGACCGAACGGGCCACCGGGCAACTGAGTCGCTAGCCACCTGGCTTGTATCCCAACAAAGTTCGTAGCGGGATATTGTTGACCCAGGATTAATAAACCCGTCCCATTATTAGGGGGGGGGGTTCCCTCCAAAAGTGATGAATCCCTACAAAAAGGGAACACCCCTCCTATTAATCAACCAGGGGTTATTTATCCGGGTTAACATTATGACCGGCGTAGACCGGGGTCACAAGCAACTTATTAACCCAACGAACACCTAAATACGGAACAGTCCAGCAAATAAGATGGGCAACTCGTCAAGCTGTGCGCGCGCTGAGCATCTCTCAGGAAATCCCTGCGTTCTGCGCAGCTGGGATCGGGCGCCGTTGCTTGCGAACGCCCTCACGATCGCGGAGCCTCAAAAGGCGGGAAAGAAAGACGGCTTCTGGGTTTTATTTCTGTAATGAGGACGCTTGATTTGTTTGCGGGGATTGTCCAATGTAGAGGGCATCCGGGATGTGGACTCACAAATCAGCGACGTTGATTCAACCCGGGGTCAACATTAGTTGCAAATGAAAGCCACAGCTGAATGGGAAAAATACCCCCACACCCAACCCAGGCCAAATCATTACTCAACACTTGGATGGGGAGCTAAATGGTCAGCAACCTTGCCAGGATTACTCCCCAGCAAGTTGGAAGGAATCGGACACTGCCTCTAAATAATGGTTTTTTTTTGGGGTTCCACGTCCATGTCCAGCCCCTTTTGCCTTCCCTGACACCTGCGGGGAGCAGATGCCCGGAGCTTTCTTCGGGTTTCGCCGGTCTAGGTTTGGAGTGGCGACAGGCGAAACTGCCGTGTGTCTCCTTTTAGGCCGCCACCCCCAGAACCCCAGAACAATAAAGATGATAACAATAGCTAATAACAATAACAACAATAATGATCAGGATAGTGATAAGGCTGTCGCTCAAAATTAAACAGGAGGGGTTACGCGGGTTTTGGTCCATGTTTCCACTTACCAGGGTTCCATTTTGGTACCGGTTTTCTGAGCCACACCCATAATAACAATAACAGTAATTTCGATGACGTATGGAGGGTGCAAGTAGAATAAGTCATTCTCTTACCCCCTTCCATACCATCTGTTTGTGTGAGTCTACCATAGGCTGGTACTTCATAAGTGCAACAGATATCAGAGCATGTGAGGGGTGCGGTGAAAGCCCTCTAGCTCCCATGCAAACTAGTTGCGCGCAAGAGTTGGTATAGCAGGCGCGCGCGTTTTTAGTCCAATTTGCACCCTCCTGGGGACAGTCATGTTTGTGGGCTTGCTTTTTCCTTTGGGTACAATGCAGCAAGTAGCGTCAAGAAGCAACTATGAAATGCAGGCGGGTGCCTTGTCAAATCTTTGTTTCCTGGAAGCAGCATCTTACAATTCCCCTTTGCATGACTGTAGCTCGCAAGGGGGTGGTGGATGAAGTCATGAGGTCCTTCCCTTAGTTCCTTGTGAATGAAATGCACTTGCCATAGGCTGCCTTTCCATTGGCCATGCGTGGCTAGCAACCCTCCAGTAAATGATGAAATCTGGTGGCAGACCTACAAGTATGAGCAACGTTACTTTCCACATCATCAGGGATGGGTCCTCCAGCTCCTATGCAAACTGGTGGCATGCAATGGCTGATATGGCTGGAGGTAAGAGATCTCCTACTTGCATCCTCCATATTTCACGAACACAATTTCTGCTAAGTAGATCCCCTATCGGCAACCCAAGAAAGCCTCACACCTCATGTTCATAGAACAGCAATGGAACATTGTGATGCTCAGCGCAACATGCAAAACACTGTTTTTTTCCATGAACAAACACAAATTTAACACAAGAACCCAGGCCTCCACAGCGTCCCACACTGGTAAAAAATGGGACACCCGGCCCACTCCACCAAAGCTTACTCCCCACACTGCCGGTACCATGGGCCCGGATAGATTGGTTGAGGCAAACAATCATACAATGGCCTTTTGCTGGGGACATGGGTGCGGCTCAAAGAATAGGTGCCCAACATGGAACACTGGCAACTTGAGACCTGCGGTCCTTTGGCTCTTAAAATTTACACTTACATGGATGGGGGGATTTGCCTGCCCAATTTGCCCCAATGGTTGCTAGTCACGTCAACATAGACCGGGGGTCAGCAACCCTGTTCCAAAGTGACGAAGGGGGGTCGCCCAATTTTCCCATGTCTCTGGAAACGAGCCATTTTGTCTGCGTGCCATATTTTGGATAGCAGGTTTGCAAGCCATCACCAAACAGAGGCAGCCACGAAAGACGGGGCAAAAGGTCAAGCCTGTGTGGAAACTTTTTGTTGACCACACCTCTTCGTGGGGAATGTCTTTGGAGAAGGCCACGGCGTAGGACGTAGACTCATGGAATTTTCATTGACCAGGGTCCCTCACCACGTAATACTGAGCGGGTGGTCATCCCACCAGTGCCTGGTTGCATCCTTTTTGGTGACTATACAGGAAGTTGTCATGACTTTGCGCGTAAACTTTCTAGTGGTAATGAGAAACAATAGGGACTCCCACTTTGGAGGTTTCGCAATGTTGAAACATATATTGCCCAGCAACTTTGCAGGTTTCTGAGCGAGATGGCACATATATATATATATATATAACATCCGAGGTGTTCTTTGCAGTTGCCACGACGCCTTTTTGATTGTGGCGCTTGCGCCATCCCTCGATGTTTTGGCCCGTTCCCCATGTTCAGGTCGCCGAGCTTTTACATGGCTGTCTCAACTGGGCAAATGTCCGAAGACCTGCGCACTTGTGGGGTCTCCTCAGAACAGTGTGTATCTTGTTGGTACCCTTTTTCGGCTGTTTGAAAGAACAACTAGATGAGACACCGTCATTTGTCGGGTCCCCGCGTTTAAGACACATTGCATTTTGAGGTCGGATAAATATGAACCATCTGAAGATATGTTTGGTGACCCTTCTCTGGCGTCGGGCCAAGGTATTTGAACATGGACACGAATCCAACATGTGGATGGTTTCAAAGCCAGTTCTCACTTCATCCATCCCAACTGATTCGAAGCGGATTTTGCCCGCAGTATGAGTGCTTCTCACAACGGCAGACCCTTTTTTGGTCGCCTTGGTGAAGGAAAGCAGCCAGCGTGAGGGAGCGTTTGGAGAAAGACCCATATGATTTTGGTTGGGCCAGCCGATGGAGCCTTCTCAAACGAGGATCGATCCATCAGACATCATCCCGCGCGATTTGCATCTCCTTGCGGATTCGACGGCCCAAAGCTTCCCAGAAGTGCTCTACTTCCGCCTTTTTTTTCTTCTTCCAACGGAGGCTTTGCTGCTTTGGGTTGCATTTGCTTAGGATCTTTGCGTTGGTTTCGGCTATGAGGTTAAAGGGCAACCAACCTCAGGGACGAATAATTCTGTGTTTACCCGCTGAACTGTGAGATGAGGAGTGGGCACCCGCTTTTCCTCCTACCTTGGTGGTGGTGGTGGTGGTGGTGGTGGTGGTGGCGGTGGTGGTGGTGGATGGCACTGGCGGCGGAGCGGCACGGAATGGCGAGCTTGGTGGGGGTGTTTTTCGCCACAGAGCCGGGTGAATCACCTCGGCATCGGTCGACTGTCTCCGCGGCCAGCGGTTCCGCCTAGAGAGACCTTCTGCCGAAGGGGCGGTTTCGCCCGCGGAACAGGCGCAGCCGCTTCCAGGTGCAGACGAACCCGATTCCGAAGAAGCGGCGGTGGTGGCGGTGGTGGTGGGTGGACGCTTTGAGTCCATGTTGTTGACCCAACCCCCAAAAACCAAAGCCCTACAAATCAGAGGTTGCAAACTAGACCCTAAGTGTGTGCATCGTTCTCCGGAAAGAGGTGGTAGGTGAACGCCTCGACGCCCCCGTCAGAAGCCTCCACCCCCGCGCCCCGGCCCCTGAGGAGCTGTGAAGAACAAACAGGCGTCGAGTACTAAGTCTGCCAGGAGTTGGGGCTAACCTGGGTGCTGAAAATTGCACAGCTTTGCTCGAAATGTCCGGATTTGGCTAAGGGCTGGAACAGGTGGTTGGGCATGAATCCCCACCAACATGATGTCCGCCTCTTGAAATCCCCGCCCATTTGTCCATGGTTCATTTCGGGACAAGGGTGACTCACTACATTTCCCCACAAAAACTGGGCGGGTGGCCCGAAAGCATTTTCCATGACGCGCAGCCTAAATCGGTCCATTTTCTCCAATTATGCATTTCACTGTCTACTCTGCGCACGCCTCTATGCACTTCACTCTGTGCTTGCCCTATGCGTGCCTCTATGCACTTCACTCTGTCTACTTTCCCTGTGCATGCCTCTACGCAGTTCACTGCCAACGTTCCCTGCGCAAGCTCCTACGCATTTCACTGTCTACTTTCCCTGCGCATGCCTCTCTGCATTTCACTGTCTACTTTCCCTGCGCATGCCTCTTCTCCCTACACATGCCTCTATGCATTTGACTCTGTACCTGACCTCTGCATGCCTCTAGGCATTTCACTGTCTACTCTGTGCATGCCTCTACGCATTTCACTGTCTACTTTCCCTACGCATGCCTCTATGCGTTCCACTGTCTACTTTCCCTGCGCATGCCTGTATGCATTTTCTCCCTATGCATGCCTCTATGCACTTTACTCTGTATTTGCCCTACCGTGCCTCTACGCGTTTCACTGTCTACTTTCCCTGCGCATGCCTCTACGCGTTTCACTCTCTACTTTCCCTACGCATGCCTCTATGCGTTCCACTGTCTACTTTCCCTGCGCATGCCTGTATGCATTTCACTGCGCACTCTCTCTATGCATGCCTCTATGCGTTTCACTGTCTACTTTTCCTGCGCATGCCTCTATGCACTTCACTCTGTACTTGCTATTTCACTTTCTACTCTGTGAATGCCTCTATGCAGTTCACTCTCTACTTTCCCTGTGCATGCATCTATGCACTTCACTCTGTACTTGCCTTTATCCATTTCATTGTCTACTCTGTGCATGCCTCTATGCATTTCACTGTCTACTCTGTGCATGCCTCTATGCGTGTCACGGTCTACTTCCCTGTGCATGCATCGATGCACTTCACTCTGTACTTGCCCTGGGCCTGCCTCTATGCATGTCACTGTCAACTTTCCCTGCACTCTACGCACTTCACTCTGTACTTGCCCTATGCATGCCTCTATGCGTTGTATTTGTACTTTCCCTGCGCATGCCTCTATGCATTTCACTGTCTACTTTCCCTGTGCATGCCTCTATGCATTTCACTGTGCACTTTCCTATGCATGCCTCTATGCGTTTCACTTTCACTTTCGTTTCGCATGCCTCTATGCATTTGACTCTGTACTTGCTGTCCAGTTTCCGACCTTGCAGCCGGAGCTACTTTGCGTACTAGTTTTGTATTTAAAAGTTACGACTTTGCAGCCGCAGCTGCGGGGACGTACTTCGCGTACTACTTTTGCACTTGAAAGTTGCGACTTTGCAGGCTGATCCCTGCAGACGGTCGCGCGCAGATATGCGAAGATTCACACGGGACCATTGCGAGAGCGATTTGACACGCACGATCCCCGCAGAGGGTCGTGCGCCCGCCTCAAGAATCGCAAAAAACAACGCAGTTTTTGCACATCGACCACGCCGATCTCCGCAGAGGGTCGCGCGGGCAAGTTGAACATTGAAGAAACTCCAGGTTTTGCACAGCGACCGCGCCGATCCCTGAGAGATTTTCGCAGAGTGCGCTCGGTCCCACCGCGCCGCCTCAAATTTTTAAGAAAGGAAAGCGTGCAAGCTTCCTCCTGCAAGTTATGCTCGTGCAAGAAGAAATGCAAGATCGCTACGCATTTCACGGTGTACTGTCCCTATGCATGCCTCTATGCATTTCACTGTCTGCTTTCCCTGTGCATGCCTCTATGCATTTCACTGTCTACTTTCCCTGTGCATGCCTCTATGCATGTCACGGTCTACTTTCCCTGCGCACATTTCACTCTGTACTTGCCCTATGCATGCCTCTATGCACTTCACTGTCTACTTTCCCTGTCCATGCTTCTATGCATTTCACTGTCTACTTTCCCTATGCAGTTGCACTGTGCAGAACGCAACGAGTTTACCGGAAGAGCCCTTTCTTTGCAATGCTTTCGGGAACTAGGCTCCAGGAACGCTTTTGGTAGAGGGAAGCCATCCGTTCTGAGTTGGTTCCCCTTGAGGAGAAACCCACTTTGCCAAAACGATGGGTGTGCCGAATCCGGGACTGCAGGGCGACAAGAGTACGGAAAGTGCACAAAAAGGGGGGAAGGTGACAAATAGTGCAATTCCCGATTTCCGGACTTCGGTAGACTTCTATATGTGTTATTTTCTCGTGTTGGCTTTCAAGGGAATATATCACTACTGGAAATGTGTCGATTTGTTCCAGGGGAATTTAGCAAATAGAGATAGAGTATTGAGGAAGTGCAAATGCTACGAAATTACCTTGATTCCAGATGTGAAACGCGCAAGCTACAACATGGCCCCCCCTACCTTCAATAGGGTCCAAAATGCGCCAAAAATGGCCGAAGAGGGTTCACTATGGGGCGGTTTCCGGCCCTTGGCACTAGAATTCATTGGAGCCCTTGTCATTCCATTTCGATTTTCGCTGCTTGTCTCGTTGCTTGTTTACAGGTTTGTGGTTTTAAAGGTATACCCGGTATACCGGTCTCATAGAAACCGCAGTGCACAAACATTTCCTAAGACTACAGAAATAATAGCGAGCTCACCTAGGGGTAGTCCGCGCGACCAATTCTGAAGGTTCCTTCACTTGCGGATTTCTTATTTTCAGTTGTGAATATCGCAAATTGCCCAGATATGATAGCTCCCGGCGAACCATATTTTTTTCCCGGCAGGTCTCGCCTTTCCAGGCGCTTTGGGCCATTCAAACCAATTGATCGTCCCTGACCCTCGCCCCGAACCTTCTTCCTCGGAGGACTTTGGACGTGCCGATGCCGATGCCCAAGCGCAACTCCATCATCCGGAATGAGGCGTGCGGTGAGTCGAAGCGAAGCGACCGGATCCTCAATTGTGAAGTGGCACCAATTCTGTTTCCCTTTTTTTTGGCGGCTGCCCCACTAAAAATGGTCTTCCCCGAAAAGGGTTCCCTTTTTGCCGTCCGGGTTCAAAGGCCCCTCGGCTCAGGGAGCTGAGGTTCCGGGGCTGGGCTGGGGCTCCCTTGCCCGGTCCAGCGTCCAAAAAGCCATGGCTGGCAGCTCCGTCTTCAACCTGCTCCTCGTGAACCCCCTGTTCACCCTCTTCTTGGCCGTGTTTGTGGTTTGTTGTCCATGGGGTGCTTCTGCTTGGAGGCGCAGGCTTTTGGCCCGCCGTACCCGTGAAGATTCCCGGCCTTTGGGCTGGCCCCATCTTCTGAACACCTGTTTGGGTGAAGGTGCCGCGGGCCTTTCCTTGCGGGTTTTTGACCCCTCTGATGACTCGTCCTCTTCACGCTCTGCGTCAGCATATTTGGGTGGTTCTTCCTGGAGCTTGGTTGTGCCCTCTCGTCACTGTGGGACTTTCGGCAGTTGTGATGCAGGCTGCCTTTCTCATGGTGCCTTTGGGTCTCCAGTACTTGCAGCAGTCGGTGGCAAGGTAGATGCGGGATTTTTCCTACCTTCCCTGCCGGTGGGACTGGTACTTCGTTAGTTTACAGTCCCTCTACTGTGA
Source organism: Effrenium voratum (assembly GCA_963377175.1). Classification (NCBI taxonomy): domain Eukaryota; class Dinophyceae; order Suessiales; family Symbiodiniaceae; genus Effrenium; species Effrenium voratum. Next base: position 259,321 of record CAUJNA010003662.1, on the reverse strand, counting down.
GTGGCTGCAGCCGTGTGGTGCTTGGCCTTACTTCTCGGCGTTCTTGGGCCAACGGCTCCGGAGGCCCCGACTTCCTCTGGCTGGATGTGGCTTTGTTGCTGGATCCCTGTTCAACTTTCGGGTTCTCCGCTGTGTACAGCAGACTTTTGATTTTGTGATCTGCCCTCTTCTGTTGGGCGCTTCAATTCGATGCCACGTCACTCCGGGTGGCACTCCGTTTCACGCAGCACCTCGCTGCCCACTACGCCATGTGTGGGGTGAGGCTTGGCCCCCCGCACATTGGCTTTATGGGGCACCAGTTACCCGTTTCTGTGAGGTCCTGGGGCGGCATGCCCCTGTGACCCGCGTTTCCGCATGTCCTCACCGACATGGAAGCGCCACGAGTCAAAAGGGTTCCCTTTTTTTCCAGGGTCACTGAACAAATGAGGATCTGACCTTTTAGTTTCCCTTTTTTGGCAACCATCTTTATGGCTTCAAAAGGTGATCACCTTGTATTTCTGGGTTGGGTGAATGGAATCGGCAAAATTCATGATATCATCATCCCTGTTCAACAGAAAGCTCATTGAATTCATCGTGGAACGGGAGTGCTCCAACATTGCTTGATTCTCAGAATGTCCCAGCCCACTTTGGCGGATAAAAATCGTTGTGACAATCGGGCCAAAATGGTGTTGTTGGGGACTTCCCTTTAAAAACCACACACACAAATATGGTACCTGGAGGCTTCTTCTGACCCGAATCAAACATGGGGCAACCATTTCATTTGGGTCACCCCATGTTTAAAGGGGTGCGATTCGGCTCCAAACCCAAAAGCGGCCCGATCCCATCTCCAGATGGGGGATGTTCTCTTGTGCCTGCGTAGGAAAAGGCCCGAAAAATCATATGTCTCTCCTTTGGGGGAAAACACCAGCCCAAGGGCGCAAAAAAATCACCACCCCAAATCTATACTTCCATTTGCTTGAGAATATGTTTTCTTTTGTTTAATCCAGGGGACTTAAGCAAATGGAAGTATACCTTTGCGTTTTGTTTGGTTGCTTTTTCTTCTTTTTTTGTGGGTGGCTCCCAACTCCCGACTATCTCTTGCACGAGACGCATGGAAGGGCAGGCTGTTCTGTTCAGATGCAGACACTCGGGCCATGGAGAACAAATAACATGTCCAACCAAAAATCAGCCATGGAAGAAGGGTGTGTTTTGGCCTAGAAAAAGGCCCCCGAATACAAATCACAACGCTCCTGGTAAAAGTGAGTCCCCACTCAGCAATTCATATCATTTGGATTGTTCCAAAGGGAAGCCCCCTATAATGAACTCCTGGTAACCCCTAGCAACCCCTGTACAAATCTATCTCAGCATGATCCGGCTGTGGCATCTCAAAACAAGTCCAATGTTCAACGTCCTCATCCCGGTGTCTTACTCGAGCTGATGGCGCTTGTGATCGCCCCTCTCCCGCCGCCCCCCCTCCCCCCGCCCCGGATTCGGGTGCGTTTAGTCCATGGGGGCGTTTAAAGTTTCAAAATAAGCTATCCCTTGTCCGCTTGAAATGGTTCTCCACGCCCATCACAGGGTGTGTCCCCCACACTACAGGTCCAAGCTGACAAGAAGCGCTCTTCAACAGTTTTTTCTTGCGCTCGTGAGCAGCAGGTGCGGTCTAAGGAAACCCTTCTTCTTCAACAACAATCAGCCAACCAATCGATACATTTGGCACGAGACTTCAACCTGGAAATGGGGAACTGATTATTGCTCGACTATAGGTGTAAGAGTGGTCAGCCCTTCACCCAGACCGCCAGTCGTTTGTTGTTTTGGTTTTCAAAGAGCCTTCGTAAGGGGCTGCCCTTTTTAGGCAACCACCCAACAAAAGTGTGTCCCTTCAGACTCGACCACCAAACATGGGCTTCCCTTAAAAATCAACCGCCGAAAAACGATTTCCCTTTAATTCAACCACCAAACAAAGTGCGTGTCCCTTCAATATCAACCACCAAAAAAAGTGTGTCGCTTCAAGATCAACCAGCAAAAAGTACGCCCCTTCAAAATCAATCACCCAAAAAGGGTGTCCCTTCAAAGTCAAACACCAACAAAATGGCGTCCCTTCAAAATAAGTCACCCAAAAAAGGTGTCCCTTCAAAGTCAAACACCAACAAAATGGCATTCCTTCAAAATCAACCACCAAAACCAAGGCGTCGAATTAACAACTTGCACAGGTGTGGCAAGAAAGGTCATCAGCTCTTCCCAGAGACCTCCGCCATGACAATGACCCGCGAATGATCAAGGGCATTTTCAGGTAGAGGATTTGGAGGTTTGGCGGGCGCTATACCGCACTAAGGGGTGTTTTCTGCGGTGTATGCTTGTATTGGCGGTATATCCAATAAGCGAATCGACCCAATCGAACCTTTCGGGTTTGGTCTATGGGTCAAGGTCCTTCATTCGACTCGTTTTTCTTCTTCTCCAGATCCTTACCAGTGAGATAATTTTTGGTTCCCAGCCATCCCCTCAAGATTTCGGTTTTTAGTTGGTTTAGTGGTAGGTGCATGTTGCTTGGATGTTAGGACTTTAAGCTTTTTGCCAACGAATGGGGTTTCCATTAGACCACTACACCCAAACGCGAAAGTCCTTGCATTTTCGTGTTTTTCTTGAAAGTCCGCAGCCTGCCAGTAAAAACAACGCAACGAGTAGTCCCGGCGGGGTCCTTGCAACTGAGCCTTCCCCACTGGCACACGGCGCCCAAGTGTCTCCTAAAACTGCTTTGTTTGAGCACCACTACGGACGCAATCCCCATGGCACATCGCATACCAGTTGGGACCAAGATGTTGCTTGACTATGTGTGTTTGCACGCCAAAAAGAAGGCAATCCCCATGGCACATCGCATGCTCAACAACATCGAAACAAGTCTTGCAAAACAAGTTCGTGTGCTAGTACGAAGGCAATCCCCATGGCACATGCATACCCAAAGGCAACCAAACACATCTCAAAGACATCTTTTCGAAGCACAAAAATGAAGGCAACCCCCATGGCACATTGCATAATCAACCGCAATGTGTCTCCTAAAACTGGTTTGTCTGAGCGCCGCTACGGACGTGATACCCATGGCACATCGCATATTGCAAGGCACTTCAGCGCATTTTAAGCATACGTGTTTAAGTATGAGTAAGAAGGCAACCAGCATGGCACATCACATGCCAGTGGTAGTAGTAGTAGTAGTCGTGGTGGTAGTAGTAATTAGTAGTAGTAGTAGTAGTAGCAGTAGTAGGAGGTGCCTTGTGTTAAGTTTTTGGCAAGTTTACCCAGGAAAAAAACGAGTCCAAAAACGAGTCTAAAACGAGTCCGAAAAGAAAGAAAACGTGCAGCCGAAAGAAAGAAAACGTGCAGAAAGAATACGTATTACAAGCACTTGTTGAAGATACGTGTTTTTCAAGCGTGTGCCAATGCGATTGGCCTCCCAAAGCCCCAGCTTCAACAACGCAAGCTGTTCTAGGAGTCTTGTTGAGGATGACTGCGTGTGCCAATGCGATTGGCCTCCCAAAGCCACAGCTTCAACAACGCAAGCTGTTCTAGGAATCTTGTTGAGGATGATTGTGTGAGCTAGGTTGCGAGCTCAAAAATTGTTCGAATCGTGTCCACAAACACTTGGCACACAGCTGAACAACACAAGGAACCAGACTCCCATGTGTTAGTTGACTGAACCTTCTCATTATCTTGGCCAGAGGCAGTGTGCCATTGCATTTTGTGATGGGAGTGGGCCTCAACATTCAACAGCGCACCTTCGCCAAACACTCCTCAAAGTATCCGGCTCCCCATGGCACACCAGACACTTGGCTTTGTGTACAGTGGGGGGCTGGGGTAGCACTTGCGTCGCCAGCAACATCTAAGCCTGCAAAATGGCTTCATGCCACACATCATAAAAGACAGCATGATCATGACCCTAAATAGCTTTCCCCACTGGCACACTGCTTGCGGCGCGAGATCATGGCTTGCGGGGCGTGTAACCACAAGGACCCAGTAAGTGTTTTTTCAGGCGTGTGCCAATGCGATTGGCCACCCAAAATGCCTCAACATCACCAACACAAACCGCGATCGAGGGAAGGTGTGTTCCATGTGTGCCAGTGCGTTCGGCCTACCCAAAAGACCTCAACTTGATCAATGAAACCATCTCAGGGGACCACGTTCAGCATGTATTTCTCTACAAAAAAGACCTCAATATCACGCAGCAATTGTCTCTTGAAAACATGCTAAACCAAACGCCACTGGCACACGGAGTTGCAACGACCCTACCGGATGCGTTTCGTGTGCGTATTACACGAAAAGCATGCTGCCAAAACCAAACGCAACGACTTTCACAGGTGAGAGTAAGAGTTAATTTTTTAGCAGGGGAGCAGAAAGCAACGAAATTTAAACCACAAGTTAAACGTAGCAGGGATCTGAAAACGGACAGCCCAGACAGGGGCATCCCCTCAACTCCAACACCCCCAAAATGGCATCGGTTTTCCTTTGATGTCCTTTAATACCAACCCAAACAAGGGGTACTTGGATGCTCCGCCAAGTCAGTAAGTTGTTAGCCACCTGGGTTATAACCCACGACTGGGTTAACCCCTCATAAGACTTCTAAGTGGGTTAAAACCCAGGAGACAGCTTGCGCACTTGGCGAATCGAACACACCCAAGTGGGCATTTCTCTCATTTTTTGCTGCCAAAGCACTAGCTCCATGATATGTATCTCCATGGGTTCTGTCAAATGGTTCACCCCAAGCAGCAACTCCAGGACATGCCCTCTAGCCTGCACGCGCCGGAGCCGCCCCTTGGAATGGCGATCGAATTGGGGTAAAATCAGGCTGTGGTTTTGGGCTGGTTAGACGGGGTTTCTGTTTGGAATCGGTGGCTGCGGAACTTTGAAGGTTGTGAGCCGGGTGTTGTTTTCCCTTGTGAGCCACGCGCTCAAAGCCCGGGTAGAAGCTTACCGGGTAGAAGGTTAGGGACACTCCCCTTGCAATAAATAGCTGCGGAATTCCGCCTTCTTAATTCTTTGGTTCTGGGTAGACCATTTGAATACCGGGTTTTGAGCAAGTGACTGTGGGTTTCAGAGGGAATCGATTTCACTGGAGATATGTTTATGGAATCTCCAGTCTTGAGGGGTTCGAGCTTCCATGGAATCGCCGAGGGCACCTCCGGGCTCGCGACTCTGTTTCACTCACGGCCCAAAGCGAATGGACCGCATCTGACGTTTGGTTTCCGTCCTGTCTGGGGCCTTGGCCCTTCAACAGCTGAACCTTCTGAGCCGTTTGGGTCGGTGGGGTCGGTTTGGGGCGGTTCTGAGAGGGAAGCCGACACCAAGGGGGGAGCCACAGTTTGGTCGGTCTATTTTGAGCCCGAGTCCCGACGGTTTTTGGGGCCTCCAAATGGGTTGTTGTTGAGGGCCCTTGAGGGGTCAGGGGTCTGCATTGGAGCTTACGGAGACCGGTCGATGCCATGGCCTTGAAACCACGGTTTGAGGCCCCCCAAACCGGGGTTCCTCAAAGGATACCATGCATTTGTCTCAAAGAGCATCCCCCCGACAAAAAAAACCAAAAAGCATTTTAACCAAACCAAAAGGAGCACCTATATCTCGAAAACCACCTGATTTATTAAGGAATCTTCAACATCCGCTTTTTTAAATATATATATATATATATATACACTGGCAGCTGGTATCCTGCGCCCCACCCCAAGCCTGGCCTTCCCATCCAAACCCGGGATTGGGCACTCCTGGTTGCCTAGAGTCAAATGCTCGAACCTGCGCGGACCGCCAGAAGTCCGATTTGCCCACCTCACAAGTTGTTTGTTTTTTGTTTCTTCTCGTGTTCGAGGGGCTCAACTTTGAGCAACGCGACCAGCGGCACATCCAACATTCGCAGTTCCTACCGCTCCCTTTTCCGGTCCCGAAAGCTGCAGATGGATAGACTCGAGCCAATCTCTCGGGGCCAGTAGGCTTATGGCCACCCAAGCCATTCCATGGGTTGATTCCAGTCTGTTTTTTTTGAAAAGCCAGCCTTTTTTTTTCTGGGTTTCCAGAGGTTTTCTAGAAAGGAGTTTTGGAAAGAATGAGGAAGGCCCCTAGAAGTATTATGTAGGTAACCTGCTTGGGTTTGAACAGGTGGTTCCCCTGGTTACAAGAAATGGTATTTGGAGTCAATATCGCTCGCGTTTTTTTCTTTTTTTGCAGCCCCCATTCTCGCTGCGCGCTCGGCGGCTTTTGAAAGCGAGGAAGAACCGCAGCGTGCCAAGTCTGGTGGAGATGGAGAGTACCATTCTGCAGGGCATCAGCGCCTTCGCTTTAATCAAACACCCCAAAATTTCGATCGGTGACTTGGCTCAAAGCCATCCGGTTCAACTTAGCTGTTTGGGGTTTTAGTTGGTTTAGTGGTTGGGTTTCCGAATTCGACCCACTAGAAGTTGGTCCCTTTTAGCAGGGGATCAGCAAACGGATAGCGCAGTTTGGATAGAAATCGGATTGATTGGTTTCAACCCCTCAATATGATAGCCCGATGGGACCAAGGGTTTTGTTGGGCTCGGTTTCTCCCAAAAGGATCAGGAGATCCAAAATTGGGTGCGAAAGTCGAACTTTCTTCTAGGGATTCTTGATCGACAGAGGTCCCTTCAACCCCACCCCCCTGAATGGAAGAGTTTATGATGAGACCTTTGTTCAAATTATTTAGCATTTTTCAGCCACTAAGCATCACTTGTTACTTTTGGTTGGGAGGCAAAAGCTGAGGTGCGTAAGGTTTATGTTTGGAGTGTCTTACCCTAGTCTGATGTGAGTCATCCACCCGGATTGTGATTTTTTGCGGCTTCTTGAGTTTGAAGAGGGTTCTAGGCACCCCAGTAACTCTCTATGTGGGCGGGTAAATTACGCCTGTCTTCTTCTTTTGCAATGTGGGTTTGTGTTTTTGAGGGTACACTTTTCAGGCTGGTTCCAAGGGAAACCAACAGGATAACCATCCAAATCCCTTTGTCGCAACTTTGCCTTGGACCAAAGACAGGCAAGGCATACTTGGGTGTTCGTCTTACGAGGTTGATGGTATCCCAAGTCGCCATCCCTCATAAGAGGGAGTTGGAATCCATCCTGCAAGCGGTTTTAGAAGGCCTGTGCCTTCCTCACAGAGGTCTTTTTCAAGCGTTTGTGGTACCAAGTTCCCTCCCCAACTGGGAGAATTCGCAATTTGGAAGGTGTTTTCTTTTCAGAGGTGATGCAGGGTGACCCCGAAGCTTCTACTTGTCTTTGTAAAGAACACTCGGCACTCGATGCATGTGGTCATGGCTCCACAGTGCATATCTCAACGGTCAATATTAATATTCACCGTAATCTGCTGTAGTCAAGGGAAAGACCATGGCTCATACTGTGGATGAACGCACTCTGTTCGCACCACCTAAGAAACCCTGGCATGATGGTTCCCCTGTAAACAGCAACAAACAATGGTTCCCACGGTTTCAAAGTTGTGCGGGATTTCGTCCACCCACAGAACTGGGGGTGGGGCAACATCTGCACTAGGTGGTTCCCCATTTTTTTTAGGGGGTTACATCCATCCAGAATCGACGCCTTGCCAGGCGACTGATTTTGTGTATCGGTTAGGGGACACCAACTTGTCCCCGTGCGTTGGGGAAATCAACCACTTAGGGGGCTCATGACCTGGGGATAACCACCCCTCCCACATTGCCATGGCACCGTTTCTTAGTGTCCTTAGAGGAACTTGATCTGTGAATGGCCTCCCACAAACGCCTTCTGCTAGGTCCCTGCAAGGGGAACATTATCTTCCAGGTTTCATTTGCCATGTCTTCCGCCTAATGCATAGCGAGCTCACCTGGAGGTACAATGAAAAAGGTCCTTTGCTTGATCCACTTCTTAATCCAGCTTGCGGAATTATCGTAAAAGTTGCAGATGCTTTCGGTGGGCAGTTTTGTTTCTGTGGGCGATCCAAGCTGCCAGCCTTCGTTTGGCCTTCGCCCTCGCCTTCGAGGCGGCGTGCGCTTGACCCCGACGACCTCCGAGCGGACCAACACGCAGCCCTCGCAGAGAGCCGCCACCGCCTTGGAGCTGGAGGTGGGGGGGGGGGTTTTGGGGGGGGGTTTTGGGATGGGGGGTGGGGGGGGAGTCTGGAGGTGGGGTTGGGGTGGGGTCAGGGGTCAGGGGGGGAGGGGGGTCAGGGGGGTCAGGGGGGTCAGGGGGGTCAGGGGGGTCAGGGGGGTCAGGGGGGTCAGGGGGGTCAGGGGGGTCAGGGGGGTCAGGGGGGTCCGGGAAGGGGGTGACTGCCATCTATGAAGAAAAACCTCACCCGAGCTGCCATTTCAGTGGCACAAAGTTCGGAGGAAGTGAGCCATGTGTCAAGGGATCTAAATGGCAGGCTTTCAGTTTTGGTCTGCCTTGAAACCACGCAAGGGCCATCAAAAAGCACCCACATTGATTTAGGCCCATCGCAAGCACCCATTGCATTGCCCTGAACTGGTCGTAAGTTTCAACGAGATCCCTTTGCTTTGGCCCCCCGTGTCTGGTATGGGTGTGTGTCCAAGGGATTGGCACCTCCCGAAACGGTGGTTTACCTTTTCATTTCCCTTGCAACCAACCTTGAAAGGGTACCCTTCACAAAAAAAACAAAAGACACGCATATGCATTTCGTGTGTTCCCAGTTAGGGCGTGACCGATCCAATGCGCGCCTTGCAAGCCAATTCGTGGGAGACAAGGATCATGGTGACGATCGGTACTTGAAGGCTGCATCTTCAACCTGTAGCTTAGGGGAAGTGGGATGAATGCCAAACCGAAATCCAGTGGCCCCCGGAAATCGGGGGAGGGGGGGATTCCTTTTAGTCTCCCTTGAAACCATCCCCTTCAAACCATCCCCAAAAAGGTATCAACAAGACACCTGGATCAAGGGCTCCCTTGTCACAGTTCTGTTCTGTTTTGCCGGCATATCCCTCACATTTCGCCACGAATCGCGTGCTTTCCAAGATTGAGCAAAACATGGGGATGGCCATCCAAGTGTTTAACACAAGCTGAACAAATGCTGACATGGAATTTTGCATCATCACTAAGTTTAGTTTTACCGTTTTACCCCATTCCAACGATTTAGGCCCTTAATGTTGACCCCGGATTAATAAACCCGTCCCATTCTTCGGGGGGTGTTCCCTCCAGAAGTGGTCTGAATCCCCACTAAAAGGGGACACCTCCTATGAATCAACATCAACCAGGGGTTTAACTTCATCCGGGGTTAACATTAGAGGCTCCAAAAACGGAGTTCCCCGCGCCAGGCCCGTTGGATCCATTATGTTACCTGTCGTCCGAGTCTTCGCTGCCGTTTGCTCGCCAGGACTTGCGCCCAGGGCCTGTGGCGCCAGCTGCGCCTTCCGAGTCCCTCCTGGACCGTCCGACGCTTCTGGGGATAAAACGAGTCGACTTACCTCGGAAATTGCCTGGGAAGAGACGGTGCTCCGAGTTGGCCGTTTTTTTTTCCCCCCGTTTTATTTTTTATTTGATTTTTTGCTTTTTGGGTCCTGTGCTTTATTTGGGTTGCTTGAATAGTCTTGCTGGTTCGACAAGCAGGGCGAGAGTTGGAATGACCCGGAGAAACACCATCCTTCATGGTCTCTAAGGGAATCTCCAGGTTCATTCCCCACACCCCGGTCTGAAATGGAGATCTCTACATCATTTTGAGTATGTGAGGGTTGTCTGACATTTGTTTGGTTTGACGGCCCCGTTTTGGGGTAGCATCACAAGGGCACACAGTGGAGCACAACCAGGCCCTGGCCTCTTGGGCCAATCCACGAGTGGAAGCGTGGGTGGTTTCGGCTCCCCAAAATGCAAGCTTCAAAAGGGATCACCAAAGCGTCACCCGAATAGGTCACCACCCTCTTGCATCTTTGGCGATGGCAAATCCAGAATAGATAAACCCTCGTATGGTTTTGTTCGCTGAAGAACGGGATGAGGTTCAATCCTCTCTTTGAAGTTAGTCCAATGGAACATCAACCAGAAATAATTCCCGCTTGGATGCTTGATTCAACGGAAATCACCCCATACGTCACTCCAGCGTTGCTGAACTCCCCTCGTACGCGTTTTTTTTCTTCTTTGCAATGAGCATGTCAAATTCGCTCGACCCCCTCAACTTTCAAGTCCACCATCTAAAATAACCTCCTCTCCGTTGCTTTTTCATATACATGTCAATTCGGTTCAACTCCCCCCTGGATGGATTCTTGAATTGCCGAAGCACAAAAGAATCAGGGGGAATTTTCTGCAATTGGAGTGAAGGGAGCATCCACAGGCCACGTTTTTCATCGGCTGCGCTCGTTTCGGGAACCTACATTCGATAGGACCTGATGCCCGGCGGAATTCCCAACTTCGTCACGGCGCCTTGGCTTCCCGGGTCTCCGGTTGTTTTCGTCGACCCTTCAGAAGGGTTGACCGAGCATGTTTTGGGGGCTATGTTTAGGGGCTTGCTACTCGCAAGGCTTCCATTTGCTGAAATGAAGATGTTTCGTATTCTCCCTTGTTGGACACATATATATATATATACATACATATATATATATATATATATGCATTTTCCCACTGAAGCAACTGGAAGCGGAAGATCATACTAGGTCGGCGAAGTGGAAGACTCGGATCTCATCGTTTCAGTGTTCCGAGCTGGGCCCGGGCTGGGAATTCTGCCGAGAGCTCGAGCTCAATGCGCCATCGGAGCCCGTGGTCGTTTCGGGGACGGGATGTGTGGTACAAGACATGCAGATACTCATATGGCTGTGGGTAACAAAAATGGGTATCCAAAATGGAACCCTGGTAAATCGCAACAAAGACTAACACCGGGTAGCCCTAGCTCTTTAATTTTGAGCCACACCCATAGATACATCATGGGCCTTGTTTTGGTTGAAGGTTGGATGGATGCCCGTAGTCTCCCCAATTGGACGCTTTGGGAAAGGGACTCTGTGCACGCAGGGTGACTTGAAATCGGAGCGTTAGGTTGGTGGTGGGATTTGCAGCCATGTCTAGATTCGATTGGACAATGGAAGTGATGCGATTCAACTGAACGGTTTCACATGCCTTGCATTTGGTTGCAGAAATTGGGGCAGAAATTGGGGAACCATAGACTTTATTTCTCCATAGGATCCCGAAAGATTCAACCTGACAGCCAGCAAGGTAGCCCCGTAGGTAGGACCCACCAAGAGCCATGAGAAATTCCAACATCGCTGGCTACCTAGTGAGGGGCAACTGGGATCCATATGTAGGCAATTAAAGTTTTAAAGGAATTACCCCAAAACCGAGAGGAAACTAGCTGGTCACCTACTTCTTCGGGTCACTAAGAAAACCACCCCTAAAAGGAACCAAGAGGAATTCAAACATAGATCTGGTCACCCCCCTTGACCAAGCGGAAACGAATATCTGGTTACCTAGAAAATTCCCTTAGTTACCTAGGTTGGAGGTTTTTGCGGCTTTTGGCTGGTCTTTTTGGCCTGTCTAAGCTTGGTGGCTCGCCATCACCTTAGCTTTTTAGTATTTTAGTTGGTTTAGTCGTTGGATTTCCATTTAACCCCACTAAACGTTGGTCACTCTTCACAGGGGATCTGAGCGCAGCTCAGCAAACAGATCCACTCGGCACCGCATGCTTGTTGTTCGGAATTCATTTTGCAATTTTGCTTCTTGTGGTTTAGTGGTTGAAATCCCCACTCATCTGCTGCTAAAAATCAAGTTTTTGCTCCCCACATAAACTGCTAAAATTTAGGGTTTTGCTCGCCTTCCATACCCAGAGCGGGTTTCAGGTGCACGAGGTGGCCGAGATCTCCAACTCCCGGGCCTCGCCGCGGAACTTGTTCGGCTCCCCGCGGCCCTCCAACGAGCCGCCCGGCCTCGCCTTGGAGGGTCCGGTGGTTCGCCCGGTGGAGAGGTCGAAGTCGTTTACCTCTGAAATGGGGATGCAAAGCGATTTGTTGTGTGGGGAAGTTGGAGGTTGACCCTCTGAAAACCTGGGCGGGCAAAAGGGTGCCCTTAAAAAGGCCACTGGAGGTCTTGATTTCCATGTTCTGCAAAGCAAACTAAGGAAGGGCACTCTTTGCTTGCCAAGCTTAGAGGGCTCCAGATTTCTTGGTTGGTGAATTGACAACATGAAATCTTTCAATGGAACTAATGGCTTCCAACTGGTTCCTACTATGGATAGACGAACTCCAGCACCAGTTGATACGTGGTTTATCCCAGTTTTCACTAGGTTTCATCCATCCCAGTAGCTTCCATGGAATCGCCTGGGACATGATTTGTGATACCAGAGGGCCAACCTCCATGTTAGGCTCTAAAAGGCCACTCCCTGTGAGTCGTTGCACATCCCAAGGCCATGCGACTCCCGAGAGTGGGTTTATCACCTTCAGAGGGCATTTTTTTTTAACAAACATGGACGGCCGTGTTTATGCGCAGCATGATATGGTCCCGAGTCGATTGCAGAGTCAGTTTGTTCGCTGGATTTCTTTTGGGATGAGGTTTCAAGGGGAAGCAGAGAACTCAGAGAAAGTGTTTTCTTGGTACGTCTTGGTGCGGTTTGGCACGTTGCTGCAGTCTTATTCGTTTGTCTTCGTTGCTTTTTTGGGTGTGAGGGAACCACACCAGGGGTTCAGGCCTTCCGACACCCTTTCGTGGTTGAACTTGTGCAAACGCGGCATGCCTTTTGAGCTACTGAAATTAAGTTGGACACCTGCTTTCAGTTTGCTTATGGCCGGCTCACTTGAGCACAAGGACCGGTTCGGTGGTCCCTTACTTGCGTTCCCTTAATTCAGGTTTCGGACATACATAATTTGAGATGAGAGTACCCTTCTGATTCTGGCTGGCTGTTCTGTCATGCGCATAAGCTTTTCCATGGCATGCATCTCAGTGACACGCAAGCTTAAATGAGACACTTTACATCCAGTTTGTTCTTTGTCACTGCATACATATATATATATACATATACATATACACATTTTCGAGTACGCTTTCTGGTGTTGTTTAAAGCGAAGCCAGGAAAGCCACCATTTCTGGGATCCTCTTTGACACATCTCCATGTGCGGTGGATATTCTGAATTGGACCCCTTTCTGGTCTTGTTTGAAAGGGAAGCCAGGTCAATTGCCCATTTTAGGGGTTGCACTTTGCGAAACTGCCTCTTTGCTCGAGCCTCGGGTCTGGGGATGGATGTGCCCGATGTTTTGGAGTTGCCTTTAGGGTCTACCGACTCCGGAAAAGTTTGGCGGTTCGAGACCGGTGCAGAGATGCAGAACTGCAAGTCTAACCTCGTCTGAAGGGTGGCTTTTGGGGTGGAAAAACAGATTGACTATGAACTTTAACTCAACTACAATTCGCAGCCTTCGGGTACGTGTCACAACAGGGTTGGACGCCCCAGAACAAGTGGTGGACATTTTGCTGTTGGTTTCCAAATATACGCCAAGATGAAAATGGGAGCCTGAACAAAGACCCATATTACCTTTCTTGGGGGAACGATCCGAATAGTTTCAACCATCTCGCTTTTTCCCAGGATACCTCTGGACAAATTGTCACGATATTAATTTCGGGGGGGGGGGGGCTTGCGACGCGGATGAAATTGGTGACCTGGAATACTTTGCCCAGATCCTTGTAATTCGTCCTACTGGATAATTCTCTACAGGTTTTGCCCACTCGATGTGGCTGTGGGTCAAAAATGGGCACCCCAAATGGAACCCTAGTAAATGGAACCCTAGTAAATGAAAACGGGGACTAAAACCTGCGCTCCCCTGGCGAATTAATTTTGACCTACAGCCATGTGAGGATTGTGCTTCCAAACACCGCCAGCATGGGGACGCTCGGCATAGCGACCAAGCGGCTGCGGTGCAAAGCCATCTGCAGCAAAGGGGGGTCTTGGGCCGGATGTCTTGCCCGAGCGGGTGCAGACCGCGGGGCAGAACGGCCTATCCTTTGCTTCCATTTGCTTAAGAACTTGCTTTTTCCCCTGTTGGTTTTAAAGGCAATCAATCTCACTACTGGAAATACTTTTTTTCCAGGGGTCTTAACCAAATGGAAGATTAGGGTTGGACAGAAATGGGCCTGTCTTTTTCAGAAAACCCCCCACCCCCCTTGGTGGGTTTCCTATCGGTTTCCTAATTTTACCACACAAAAAAGCAAAAGGGGTACCCACAAAGGCGCAGACATCTCCCGGGCGCCCGGGATGCCATGCCTTTTGTTTCGACTATTGAATCTATTCTCAGTTGTTCAGTGGCACCCTTTTCCCCTCTTTTTTGTGGCTGCCCCACTAAAAATGGTCTTCCCCAAACTTGTTCCCTTTTCTTCAGGGTCACTGAACAACTGAGTATTGAACAAGAAAGAGATGGGAGCCTCAACACCCCTTTCGAGGAGTTGTCTCTCCCACGGCTTGATATAAGAGGAACCAGGCAGGGAGGGTTTGATACCATGACCCACGTCCAAGGTGGCACGGTGGATGTCATAAACATTGGCAATTCAACCATGCTCCACAAAAAAAACACATGGTAAATCACGGGTCTATTTTGCCCCTTGTTCCGTTGGACGATTCGGGCATCCACTGGTCAGGGTGTTGACGGTACCGGCCGACCTGGCGTATTTCGGCGGGGTGGGTCAACAAAATGAGCAAGATTCCTGGTAGAATTTCCGATGGCCCGGCCATGATCCAAGATTCCTTGTAAAATGGAACAGGCTGTTCTTGATCCTCAGCCAAAAGAGCTGTCGGTAGCAATGGGTCCTCTGCCAGAAATAGAGTCTGGACTTCTTCTAGAAGGCCGAAGGAGCCGTGGATTCCTTTCACTGAGACAAATCGAAACAGGAAATGAACCAAGATGCACATGGGATTGGGGGGGATTCTGCAAGTTGTGTTCTGATGTTTCTGATTTGGGTCAAAGACCATTTCAGGTGGGATAATAAGGGTTGGGTTCACCGCGGTGTTCATCTCCCCTGCTGTCTCTGTGAGTCTGCGTGTCTCTTTCTCTCTCACTCTTCGTTTGTGCCCACTTTTTTTGTGTAGGTGTGTTGGTTGTGTGCTTTTTACCTCTCTCTCTCTCTCTGTGCGTGCTCGTGTGAGTGTGTTTGTTGTGTGCTTTGTGAGGGTACCCTTCTCACCTTGGCTCTTCTCACTTGTTTTTAAAGGGAAGCCGAAAGAGCAACCCGCCAGTGTATTTTGGAGTCATGGGCAACTTACACAACTATTGGTGTTCTACTCTTGGCTTGGGAGAACAAAGCCCCCACACAAAGAATCGGGCGGCCACCCAGTTTCTCATGTGAGCAGCTTTCAAAACCCACATTGTTGTCCATCTCAGCAGGTGTTTGCACCTGGTTTCACAAATTTTGGTAAGCCCTAAACCTTTGCAACCCTCTTAGTAGAAGGGTTTCTATTAAAAGCAGACCAACGTGCACCCTACCTAAGCCTTTACAACCATCCTCTAGGTCCCCCAGTTTTTGCCCTTTTGCCCTTTTTTGGGGGAGGGTTCCCCTACTACAATAGACGACAGAAAAAAGGGTACCCCTATTCTAACCTCTCTACTGGAGGACCTGGTCTTAGTAGAAGCGTTAAAGTCAGCTCGGGCTTGCACGCTGAGGAACCTCATGAAGGACTCGCAGTCCGCGATCCTGGACTCGCTGCTTGGTTCGGCCTGGGGTGTTTGAACTGGGCTCCGTAAAAGATCTCCATGTTGCAACCAGACACATGCTGGTTTTTTGAACTCCAAAATAGAGTGGGCAACCACCACTTACAAGTTGCAATGCTCAGGTGTATAAATGTAAGGATGCCAGTTGAAAAGGCGTGCTTCCCTTTTGACCTCCACTTTTAAGGGTTTCTCCTAGGTTACTCCTAGAATCATGACTCATTTTGGTTTTTCAAGCACCCCAAAACCCTATCCTCACTATTTAGGCCTTCATCCCATTTGCTTAAGAATCATTTGTTATTTTCCCTCGTTGGCTTTAAAGGGAGTCAGTTTCACTACTGGACATATGTCTATTTCTTGCAGTGGGCTTAAGCAACTGGATGTTATTTTCGCATTTTCTTGGGCACATTTTGTTTCTCCTGGAGCCGTGTGGCGCAAGCCTTTGAAGGGAAATGAATGGGTCCTTTGGTTGAACATAGCTGTGTTGTTTTGTTTTGGGGTACCCCGTATTGGTTGGTTTTAAAGGGAACCAACATGAAGACAGTCATTTTTGAGGGTCCCCAAAACAAAGCCATGGGATGTCGTTAATCCGGGTGGTTACCTTTTGGCCTTCCCTTGATAGCAAACCCGAAAGGGAAGCCTCAAAGCAGGACGCGCCCCTTTTTAGCTTTTTAGTGTTGAGTGGGGATTTCCATTCAACCCACTCAGAGTTAAACTTTAGGCAGGGGATCAAAAAATGGACAGCCCAGGATTTATTTTTTTTTGGCCGGAAGCTGAAGGTCACACATGTTTTTCGGGTAGAGTTGGGCCCGGGTTTTTGGTTGGATCCCAGGGAGAGGCCTGGGATTGAATCCAACCTCGCGATTTTTTTTTCGGCGGGTGTTTCGTTTTGCGCGCGAGGTTCGGTCAAAGGGAACCCGAGGACTTGCAGGCCTCAGCCCGTTTAAGCCTCACTTCACTTCCGGCGTTCTGTTTCGCACTTGAAAACTTTTAGGGTTTGGACCATTTTCCTGGTAAAGAGGTTTGAGTCCACGAAGTCAGTCACCTTTTTGGGGCCACTTTTAGTGGATTTTCTTCTTGGGGTGATGTTTAAGCGCGGAAATATGGAGAGCTCTGACTTTCTCAATCTCTTGGAGCAATCGGCGCGTCAAGTTTCCGCTCCGGAACCGCCTATTCTGAGCACCCCAACTGTTTGAGCTTAGAGCCACGGTCAGTATTTTTCTCCTCGGCCTACACGGGAATTTGCCCACTCTATTCTTCAATGGTATCTTGTGTATCTTGATGATACCCACTGTCAATTTATTTGCACAAGATGACAACAAACTATTAAACGTCGATTGTCGCCTTTACGGCCCATTGAGGCCCGACTCAAGACCAAACAAGGCCGACTCACGCCAAAATGGTCGAGGGTGTCACGTGCGGTTTGAAGCTCTCTCTGAGGTTCTGTGATTGGACGAAGGACTCGCCGGGTCGCGCGAAGGGATTTGCTTCGAGGGGGCGAAAAATGTGTGAAGACATCCCTTGCCCCTACCTCCAAATTATATAGATTCCAAAACCTCAATATATAGCCTCGAGGGGTACACCACGCCTTCTTCGTGGTTCCCTTTTTTCCCCAAACAAACCCAAGAGGGAGTTCGACCCAAAAACGGATCCACGCAATGTGTTTCAATCTACCCACCCATCCACCGATGAACATGGAAGTGCACAAATCCCCTTTTCAAGAGGAATTCAGTCTTTCTACAAAGGTCGGTGCACTTCCATGTGAGCCGGTGGGAGGGTATTTTCTTTTTGGTTCCCTTGAAGGTGATCCTTTTCCCTCTTCATTCGGAACTCTTCATTCGGAAGGACTTCTCACATGGGGCACGACGCTTTGTTCAGGAAGTCTCCTATCTCCTAACACTTAAATGCTTCTACCTTTCGGTTGCTCCGAGCTCTGAAAGGTGTCGATCAAAATTTGTCCCTTGGCTCAGGGGCCAGTTTTTGCATCGAAGCCATTACGCGCTTTTTTGCTCTCCTACAGCTAAGTTCGGGTTTTAAGTCCCCCGCAGCTCCATTCTGATTCTTCGGGTCCTGCTAGTTAAGCTTCCAGTACAAATGGCTGCAGCCTTTCATGGTTGCAAGTTTGCGTTTCTTGGGGCCAGTGTCCTTCATAGAAGCCAGGCGCCAGGAAGTTCTACAAATTCCCACCAACCGTAGGGCATCGGCGTTGAAAGCGACCCCGGCTTGGAACCTCTTCAACCACCTGGCGCGGCTGAAACGCCACGGTATGCGCGCGCAACAGAACACACGACCAGAATTCCCCATGCTCCCAAGATTTCTTCTTGCCTCAGCAAAACGCCCATATTTCATGGACGGTCTTCTCATAGTTTTTGAAGCCGATTGTTGACCCAAGCGCAATCAAATCCCTGCAAAACGCAGGCCGCGGCACGTGTCCTGGCAAACCACATCGATGAAGAATGCTTGTGCTGAAAGCGGCTGCGTGCGTTACCCAAAGCTTTGACTCAATGCGGCTGCGTGGCGCAAGCGCGTGGCAGGGGCAGTGTGGTGGGTGTGGCGAGTGCTTATCATTTGGCCAGCCCGCGAAAGTATGAACACACAAAATATCGTTCACAGCGCCGTTCGCAAAAGCCTGATTGCAGGAAATTCTAGAAACAAAAAGCGAAAGACCAGAGTTTTCTGGTTTGCTGGTTGCTATGACCCTCTCGGAAGGTCGTGCCGTTTGCGGCCCCAAGAAAAGGACGCGGATCTGGACGTGGGCAGTCGCTTTATGCTGGCGATCCCGCCGGGCATGTCAGTGACGCGCGGCCGATTTGAGTTTCGCCAAGCCCGTTTTTTGAGGGTGCGACAAGGGACCCTTTAAAGTCAACTACCCAAAAAGAGTGCCTGGTATGGGTTATGGGTTATCAAAAGGAGTTTTTATGAGGGTACCATTTTGGTTTAAAGGGATATCAACAAGAAAACCACCATTTGGGTCTCAGTTCCCTATTATCAGATTCCGGGTCGTGCTTGGAAAGCTCGAACTGAAGAATTCCCTGTAGCTTCGTTTATTCTCAAACCCCGAATGAAATTCCCTACTCAGAGCCAGCGAGAACGGTGCGGTCACAAAAAGTCCCGCGATCCCGGAACATTCGCAAACCATAGAGAGGGGTAAAACAAGCTTACCCAATACTTCGGGATGTGTTCCGCCAGAATCATAATGTTGACCCTGGATCTAAGTAGAACCCTTCTTTTTTTGTAGTGAGTGGGGTGTTCCCCGCCAAAAGTGAAGCGGTCTGATTCGCCACTGAATTCGGGGACACCCCGCCATTAACAAACTGGGGTCGGGGGTGAACATTACAAGTAGTTCCCACGTGTTTTGAGACACACACACACACACGATTGCGTTGAGGTTCTTTTGCATGATGGATGTCTCAAGCCAACACAATCAGAAGCCCGGCCATATTGCATTTGGGGTGTTTCTGAGGCTATTGGTTAGTGGACACCAACGGGTCCAGGGAGATTCCAGGTTCCGACATGTGAGGTGTTGGGGCTTTAGAATATGGTGCAGCTGTTGTGGATCCCTGCAACATGGGCAACGAGTGCTGAAAGAGCAGAACAGGTGAATCCACCAAACAATGGCATTCAAGCCTTCGCTTAATATCCACAGACCCAGAGGGTTGATATTTGGTCAAAAGACCGGGCTTCGGATGGTAACGAAGCCTTTCGGGAATTTAGACACCCATTTTTTGATTTTGGGAGCATCAGGACCATGGCAACCCCATCAAATGAGACGGAGTTTTGAGCATCACACATCTGGCGGGGTTGTCTAAAGTTTCCTGAACAACATCCTGCACTAGTTAGGTGGTTTATCCCATTAATTATTTATAGGATTTCATCTATCCCAAGTGCGAAATGGATTTCGTACACCGCCTGGTGTGCGCATCAATTGACGTTGAACTAGTGTTGGAAGGACTTGAGCCTAGCTCCCCTAGCTGGAGGGTAGTGCGTTGCCATTGCGCCACAGCTGCCATCAAAAGCCAACTTGGGCAAACGAAGGGAAATCTGCATTCAGCGGGTGATTCCATTTCGCAGTTCGGCCAAGATAGCAAGTTGTCAATGGTACGATCCACTAGGTCCCCCGTGCAGGTGACGTCGTACCAACTTGGCAACGAACAAAGGGGTAGCCTGAAACAACTCATGTCTCCCCCACGCAAAAAATCCTTGAAGGGCCTGGAGGGTGATTCTCCATGTCTCATTCCCCGATCGAAACCAGCGACTAGCTTCCTCAAGGGACCCTTTGTCAAGGCTTCCATGGGGAGCGGAAACTTGTGTCTTTTCTGAGGGCCCCCCCGCTGTTTTGTGGTTTTACAGGGAAACCAACGGGTTTGCCCCCGTTATGCCATTTTTTGGGTCCTGGTTTTCCCCCAAAAAAACATGGACACGCTTTTCCCCAAGAAAACAAGAAGCAAAACAAAACAAGAAAAAAACACATGAACGGGTCAATAACTAGAAATCGACACCCTCCCCCCCTTCAAACAAAAACATGTTCCCCCCCAGAAAAAAAGAAAGCAAACTCGACCCCCCCCCAAAAAAAAAGTAAAAAGCAACAAGCATGGGCGCACCGAGGTGCCTGGGAGTTGTGTCGTTGCTGGAGGGCGCCGGTCTTTGCGCGCTCTATGCCTTCGGCGCCTCGGAACGAAGGCTCAGCGGCCGCTTTCCGCTTTTTGCTTTCGGATTTTCAGGGCTGGTGAAATGAGGATCCCAAATTGGCTCAAAAGTTCCGCTCGAAATGGGGACGCCCGATTTCTGGTCCCAGCTCTCTTTGCCAACCTGCACTTCAGGTTGGCCATTTCCCAGCTGATTTCTGGTTCCAAGTTTGAACAACACCAGTGGACATGTTCCGTGTTGGAGGGTTTTAAGTGGGAAAACCGAAACCGAAATCCAGGTTGTCAGTTCCCTAAAAAGAAGAGACACCTGTACATGGGTTGTTGTTTTTTGGAGTTGTTTAGGGAACCGACTCCAAAGTTCCCCAAATTCAGGTAACCCTTAGTTGACGTTTTGGATTGGTGGGATTTAAAAGGTTTTTGGTTGAGGGCAAATGGGAAACTCCCAACCCTGGTGACCACCCAAATGGAGAGGGAAGCCCTCCCAAATGGGGTTGATCAAAAGGTCCTTGACATTGGATGACCAGTGGTTGGAAACCACTAAACAGATTTGATACTTAATGGCCTGCGGCCCCCCCCCCGCACACATTAGAATTTCGGCCCGGGGCGAGAGAAGCACAGGCGCGTTCGCGGACACGAAGACAGACGCAGATGCGTCGACAGACGCAGACAGACGCAGATACGTAGACAGACACAGACAGACACAAAGCGAGACAGACAGACACAAAGAGACACAGACAGACACGCAGGGCGCGGACACGAAGACAGACGCAGATGCGTAGACAGACGCAGACAGACGCAGATACGTAGACAGACACAGACAGACACAAAGCGAGACAGACAGACACAAAGAGACACAGACAGACTGATGCGTAGACAGACGCAGACAGACGCAGATACGTAGACAGACACAGACAGACACAAAGCGAGACAGACAGACACAAAGAGACACAGACAGACACGCAGGGCGCGGACACGAAGACAGACGCAGATGCGTAGACAGACGCAGACAGACGCAGATACGTAGACAGACACAGCCAGACGCAAAGCGAGACAGACAGACACAAAGAGACACAGACAGACACGCAGGGCGCGGACACGAAGACAGACGCAGATGCGTAGACAGACGCAGACAGACGCAGATACGTAGACAGACACGGACAGACACAAAGCGAGACAGACAGACACAAAGAGACACAGACAGACACGCAGGGCGCGGACACGAAGACAGACGCAGATGCGTAGACAGACACAGACAGACGCAGATACGTAGACGGACACAGACAGACGCAAACAGACACAGACAGAAACGCAGGGGGGGATACTAGATTCCAGGACGTATTGATGCAGGTCTATATCAGTGCTCTGGTGAGGGAAATGGATCAGACAGGGCGAATGATCCGAGTGCGAATCAAGATGTGGCACGGGGTTGTCTTCGAGGGTGAGGTCCCGGACAGTGAATCGCTGTTTTTCACCCAGGAATCGTTCGATCTTGTTCCGAACAGGCAAGCAGGACTATGCATCTCAGAACAATTGCGTGGGGCAAGACAGTCACACGAGAAACCAGGCTGAATGACTTGTGTGGCCAACGAGATCACCATACATGTGGTGGCCCCACTTCGTGGAGGAGGGAAACCAGAAGGGGACAAACCCTCGGATGCGTCACGGCCTTGACGAACTTGCTTCAGCATCAGGGTGCAGAAGAAGCTGAGGCATACAGATGGGCGCAGTCGGTAGTGGCCAAAGTGGGGGCCCCACGGGTTATGCGCATTGCTGCTGAAACGAATGACCTGAAAAGACACAAAGGTATTTTGGGACTCGCCTCGGCCGCAGGAGCCAAATTGCCAAATCTGAGCGGGCGCAGAAGCACGGGGCGATCTCGCAATTCCAGGCCAAGAATTTCACTCTGTGAGGTGGGCGTGCGAAAGACGATAAATGACAGCCTGCCACCATCCTGACGGATATTGCTCACTCGGATGCAGCGGTATTCCTGTTGGACATGGAGGCGGCGACACCATACCTGTCAAGTGACGTCAAGTGGATCCTCTGGCGCTGTTGGTCATGGGACATGATTGTCAATGCCAACGAGAGGATTGCCGCAAGGTTTCAGTGCCAGCTTTTGATTCGCAGCAGCAACCGGCAATTTTGGCCGTATTTGTACATCAGATGAGCACAACAAGATCACCTTCGCTCCGGCTACATCCAAACAGGTGACAGTCGAACAGACCATCGCGGCGGCCTTCGCTATCTACCGAGATGAACTGGACGAGGGTCAGCGGGACCGAATGAAGCAAGCGCCGGTCCCGAAAAACATGGACACGCAATATGGGGAAGGGGGGGGGGTGGGAGGGCAGGGCGGGGGGAGGGAGGGGGGGGCAGAGATCCAGAAATCCAGAGATCCAGAAATCCAGAAATCCAGCCGACGTATTTTCCCGCCCCAAGGGACACACACACATATATATATATATTCACACTAAGCTTATAGAAAACATATCAACAAAAGCAACACAGAATACACCGCCCCCATGCCGAAAGCATGGTCCATTCTGGACCAGGCGTGGGGTCGGCGGATTTCCCATATGGGAAGAGTTACTCATGGTCACAACTGCGGGCCCTAAATGGAATATTGATCAAGCCCTTATTGGGAAGACCCTCCACTTGACTGTGTCTTTTTTTCTCCGGGGATCCACCCACAAAATGGATCTGGGGGCTCTAAATGGAATCGTGATCAACCCCCATACACCATGGTACAAACGTCCTTCTCTTTCGGGGATCCCACAAGTTACTGGCCAGGAATATTGACCAACCCCCCATACACCTGACAAATGGAGCTGAGGCATCGTGAAGAGCAATAGCTACAGCATCACCTCGGTGACCTGTGTGCTCTATGGGCTTCTGGCCGCCTGTTGCCACTTGGCTCGCGAGAAAGGGCCTGCGGAGGGGGAGGCGGAGGAATGCGGGGGGATGTTTGTGGCTAAGGGAAGGCATGCGGCAAGCCAGGTGTAAGGTACAAATGGTTACATACCAAATTCAAATGCCATATGGGCCATACTGTATATACATGTATACATATGTATGGTTTGTTTTTATGTATATCTATGATCTTTCAGAGTTTGAATCGCGAAGTTGTTGCTGAGATGTTTGATGTCCATTTTGGGGTCCCCAAGAGATTCGGTCACCTCCTGATTTGTCCATCCGTTTGGGGGGGACTAGGGGACGGGGACGCAAGTTTTCCATGTGACCTTGATCCGGCTTGAAACATCACGACGCCAGTTTGGAGGATGTGATGTTGACCCTGCATCCTCTATCGGCGGCTGTCCCCCTTTTGGTGGGGATTCAGACCACTTTTGGAGGGGAACACCCCCCAGTTAGAACTGCGGTTTGTTAATCCGGCGTCAACATCACACACTGCTTGCACCATGTTTCCCCGAAGAAGAGGTGGGAAAACACTCGTTCCATGAGCCCGAGCGGTTTGGGGCGTCTTTGTTCGTTGCCAAGTTCGGTTGGCTTGGGTAAAGAACTGGCCACAGGTCGATCCAACAGAGAAATTGACCTTACCTTTCGATGTCTTTGTGGGTTAGGGTGTCCAAAGGTGCTTTTCGCGTTTCGTCCCCGGTCCTCTGGCATGAATTTCCTTGGAACCCCCCCGAATGAACGGAAGGAGGCCAAGGCGCCCCAATCCGCCCGAAAAGGAGACGTCGTTCTTCACGTTAAAAGGCCGGGCTATGTTTGGGGGCTTGCTACTCGCAGGCTTCCATTTGCTGAAATGAAGAGGAATTTTGTATTTCCCCTTGTTGGTGTCAAAGGGAATCTACTTCACTACTAGATTGTTGTTCTCTCATTTTTCCAGGCGGCCAAGAAAGAATGGAAGCAGGAGAGTAATTGAAGTCCTTAGACTACTGCTTGGCTTTTTTAGGGCAGGAGGGGGCCCGCAGAAGAACTTTACACAGCGTGGGATCTTTCGGCATGGCATATGGAAAAACAAAACCTTCCTTCGCAACCTTTCAAGGGCTAATAAGCTCTGAACGGGCAGTTGGCGTCTGTCTTTTTGAAGGCTCGGTACCCTTTTTGGGATGGCAAAACAAAGTCATGGACCCAATTTTGCGGGGACAAACCCATTCCAACGGGAATGTTTGGAGCCACCCGGATTTCTGAGACAAGGCTTGGGCAAGCCAGTCACCAGCTGCAAAAACAAACGTTTTTTGCACGCCCATGCTCTCAGGGTTGTGAAGACTTCCACTCAAAAAACGCGTCAGGTATGCAGCTGCTGCGGAAGGCTTTGCGGTCCAAAGATCTGAGCCTCGGAATCGGCGAAGACTCCAATGGGATCCCATTTTGGGGTGCACCACCCATTTTAGAACCTATTTTAGTGGGGATTGGAATGTTCACTGGGGGTACGGGGTTTTGACCCACGGCCATATGCCCATGAGTCTTAATTAAGACCCACCTCCAAGGTGCTTGGCGGACATAAATCACCGAAATGGTGTCCAGGGCCCCTTGTGAAAATTCACACCCACATTTCCGAGAGGGCCAGCTTCCGTGTTGTAGGGTTCTCTCTGTATGTCCTCAAACACCAAAAGGACAGTCTCAGTCACTAAAGATGGCCCCAGGTGAGGATGTGAGAACCATGTTAGCACCCCCAGGTTTAGGGCAATTTTCGGGAATTTTAAATAAGGAACCCTGAGAAAGACCAGAAAAATAGGCAATAGCTTGGCGTCCCCGTTTTGCTGGTAATCCTAAGCAACCCTGAAACCTGACTAAAAGAATCCATTGGGCTTACCTGTTGAATTAGGAAATGTGTGTCAGTCAGATATATTGTTGTCAGTCAAGGGCCAAGAAAGATCGCAAGTCTTGGTGTCCCTTTCCGGGAAAATTTAGCCGAATCGGGCTTACTCGAAGCGGCGAAAGACGATCGAATTGGGGGTGAGATTGGACTAAACCAGAATAATGCGAAAGCCATGCACGGTTACCAGCATTCATTTGTTTCGAGTTTCCCGCAATATGTATATACCTGTGCACATGTTCATTTGTCTTGCTTTGTATTGTCTTGTCCTGTCTCTTCTTGCCCTTTTGTTTCTTTGTTTGTCTGTCTGTCTGTCTGTCTGTCTGTCTGTCTGTCTGTCTGTCTGTCTGTCAATCTGCCTGCCTGCCTGCCTGCCTGCCTGCCTGCCTGTCTGTCTGTCTGTCTGTCTGTCTGTCTGTCTGTCTGTCTGTCTGTCTGTCTGTCTGTCTGTCTGTCTGTCTTCTTGTCTTGCTTGTCTTGCTTGTCTTGCCGTGCCGTGCCGTGCCTTGCCTTGCCTTGCCTTGCCTTGCCTTGCCTTGCCTTGCCTGCTTGCTTGCTTGCTTGCTTGCGTGCTTGTCTGTCTGCGTGTCTGTCTGCCTGCCTGCCTGCTTTTTTTTTTGGGGGGGGGGGGGTTGTTTGCCTGTTTGTTTTCTCGAGGCGGGGCTAGGCGGGGCTGGTTGCGTGGAGTAAAGATCCTTTGGGTCTTTGGTTCTTTGGTTGTTGATGACCCCATATGAATCAACCCCAGTTTACGAAAAGGGCGGGTGTTCCCCTCCAAAAGTCCAAACGTGATGATCTGGGGTTGATTAGGGATCAACATTGACAAACCTTCTCATCATGGACTTGTTTTTTTAGTTTATGGCCGGGGCCAGGTAGCCGCTGTTAAAGAGAAAGGTGTTTGGTTCCGACCTGCTTTCAACAGGATTATAGTAAGGCCCATTTAAAGCTTTGTGAGTATCTTAGAACTTAAAACCACTGGGTTTTGCCCGCAGCTCGTGTTTGTCCCTCTTGTTTTTTTTTTTGGGGGGGGGGATTCCCGTTCACGAGAAGTAGAAGTAGAGATCCCCACCATGATGCTAGCCAAAGGGTGCCCATTTTTGTTCACCCTCACATTGGTTGCGGGTTGCTTTGCTTTGGGGGGCCATGTTACTATGGTTTCCCTATCGTGCATCACGGTTCAGTCGCCTTCATGGTGTCAGGGGGGACAGGCGTGGGCACAAACCACTCATAGTCAGCTTCCCTCGAATTGGTGGTTTGGAGGTGTCCAGGGTGGAATCCCGTTCAAATCCCGCCAAACCACCAAGGGTTACTTAACATGGTATTGTTCTCGTCATGCTCGTCGTTTTTTTCTTTGAGGGCTGGGGGGCCATGTCGTCGTTTCCTTGCATGGGCATGTTTTTTTCATTAGGGACCCTCTGGTGGGCATCATTGAGGTGTTATGTCCCCCAACCCCTCTCGAGGGGGTTCCTTATGCATATTCACTGCCAAATATTGCCAGACATGTGACCTGCAAGAATAGGTTGTGACAAGTCCCGGACATTTGCGGTCTGCATGTTCGAGGTTGCCTAAGAGCAGCTCTGTATAAGCTTGTGAACTAGGTGAGCCGAATCTAACCTGGAAGCACGCAGTCATGTTAGTGTACCCCGGAGTTGTTTGTTGTGTTCGCCGAGGGATCTTCTTTGGTTCCGGGCGTGATGGTGGAGCTGACTTCACTGATTTGCGGCTTTTGGTTTCCCTTTGGGTTTCACAAAACGCCAACCAAGGTTCCAAGTAGGTATCAAGTGGGTGCGGGTCAAAGATAGGCACCCAAAATGGAACCCTGGTAAACGGAATGAAGGACGAAAAACTGGCGGTCCAATTCCTGGCTTAATTTTGACCCACGCCCAAATGACCCACTCCGAACTGGGCAACTGTTGGTTGATCTGTTTCACGATTTGTTTCGGTTTTGGTTTTCGTGGTTTCCAAGCCCGTCAAACCTCCTCAGGTACCAAAGCAGCAAAGCGACCTTGTCCGAACTGGTCTCAAGGCATGTTTTGAGCTTCCAAGTGGAACGCCAGGAAATTTTCCGCAGAAGCTGGCATTGGACTCCCCCTCTGGGGACCGGAAAACCCGACCACCCGAGGAACCTGGCCATCGACCGGCTGCACCTCTTCGTGGTGGACTTCCAGCTCCACTGGAGCCAGGTCTCCGGCCAAGAGTGGCGCGCCTCGGAGGAAGACCGAGTCGAGCGAGATTTGTGGTGCTGGCACGCGGACGGAACCCTGCCCCCCCCCCCCCCCCCCCCCGATTTTTGTTTGTTCCCCCCCTTAGGCTCACAAAAGACGAACAGGGTGCCCTCAAGAAAAGACACACTCAAAGGACGATGTGTTTGTTTTCGGGGGTTGGGCCACCCCTCGAAAGTGGCTTGGTGGACATACATCCCCAAATGATGTGCACCAACGAGCCCCACATCAAACGATGGATATGTCCTTCCATTTGCGAAAGAAAAGTGCTTAACTTCCCGTGTTGTTTTCTTCAAGGCAATCTATCTCAACTGGAAGTATCGTTTCCGGGGACTTCAGCAAATGGAGGGATAGCATCAGTCAGTAATGGTTACTTCCCCCGCTCCGAATCGAACAACACCTTGCTACACGGGCACGGACGGTTTAAGGGGTTAGATTCCTTCTTTTGTGGTCGGTGCTGCAAAATCAAGGTCCTTTTGGTGTCCAAATTAGTGGGTGGTCACCAACTTTCTCATGTCCTCCGGACACAAGTGAGTTCATATGGGTTTGTCTATGTAGGGGGAACCCTATAATTGGTGGCTTGTCTCTGGTATCAATGGTATCCTCACAATACTCAAGGGGGTTTCCCCATTCTTGTCAACCATCCTTCTCTTCAAACACCGGCAGTACCTTGAGCCTCAAGACCGAGCCGCGTTTGTCGCCGAAAAACACTTGGGCTGTCCTTTTTGCCGGGTGCCCTCTTTTTTTTGGCATGCGGAAAGCCCAAAAGGAGCACCCACCTTGTTGGGGGTCCCCTCACAAAGCGGCTGCCTTGATAGCCTGGTTTTTTAGAGGGCCAAGTTTCGAGTGGCGAGCGGAGGTAAGTACCTGGTCGCTTGGTCGCTGCTGGTACTTTGCCAAGCAGGAACCCAGGGCTATCGGATCTGGTCCTCGCTGCAGCAAGGCCCAATCGTGGGCGGCGAGGGAGTCTCAGGGATCGGACCAGGCTTTTCGACCTCTAGTGCTTGCGTCATGCGTTTTCGTGCTTATGTACTTGAGCCGCAACAACAGGAATCACTGCACGTCTCAACTCATTTTCTTGCAGGACAAGGAAGCAGAGGTAAACTCGCCATGTTGGATTGACACTTGACCCTCCCCATTTTGGAATGTGTCTACAGTAGTTGTTGACCCAGGATTCATCAACCCGTCCCATTATTAGGAGGGTGTTCCCTCCAAGAGTGGTCTGAATCCCCACTAAAAGGGGACCCCCCCCAATAAAAATCAACCAGGGGTTCTGCTTAATCCGGGGTTAACATTAGAGGCTCCAAAAACGGAGTTCCCCGCGCCAGGCCCGTTGGATCCTGCAGAGAAAGAGCACCGCATCTACGCCCACGTTCTGACGCGCCTCAGAAAGATTGGGACCGACCGGGGCCTTCGAGCGGCGAGCCGAGTCTTTGACTAGGCCCCCCGTCTCACCCTTTTTTTGGTTGGGAGGGTTCCCCTACTAAAATAGACTACAGAAAAATGGGTACCCTTAATCTAACCTCTCTACTGGGGGACCTAGTTGCAGGCTTGTTCCGGCAAGGTTCGCCTTTCCCGCTGTTTGCGGACTATGAAAGCAGCCCCGCTGGTGTAGAAACCCCTTCTTGTCTTCCCAAGGCCGCTCATTTCAGTGGAAAAGGCACAGGTGCGAAGCGTTGATTCCGCATTCAGAACCTCTCTAAACCAACCGCTGCTCTCTTTGAAGGACCACACATTTGCGCCGGGGAACTGGGGCCGATCTGTTTAGACGGATCCCTGAAGAGAGGAGGGAGGTGGACGGCCAGAGTTGGAGCCACTTCAGATTCCCTCTCCATAGGGGTTTGTACCTCCACTGGAAGGTTTTGGACCTCAACTGTTGCCTTCAAGGAGTTCTGGTTCTTGAGGGCCGAAGATGCAGACGCCTGCCTTTCACCCAAATACAAGGAACCGCCTCACCTGCACGTGGCTGATCAGTCCCTGGACCACGTACCCCCCCCCCCCCAAATGGTATGGTCCCCCCACTGGCAATGCTGGGGATGCTGTCCAGTAGCGTGTGAGCCTCCCCCTTTCATCCCGTGAACCAACACCCCCGCACCTCTCGCAACATCCTACCCTAAACCAAACCACCCTGCAACCCCTCCTTAACCCCAAACCTAAGCTTAAATCAACCCACACCCCAAACCCACCCGAAACCCACCGCAAACCAACCCTGAACCAACCCTAAAGCAACCCACCAAGCCTAAACCAACTCCGAACCACACCCCAACCACCCAACCACCCAACCACCCAACCACCCAACCACCCAACCACCCAACCACCCAACCACCCAACCACCCAACCACCCAACCACCCAACCACCCAACCACCCAACCACCCCACCACCCCACCACCCCACCACCCCACCACCCCACCACCCCACCACCCCACCACCCCACCACCCCACCACCCCGCCCCACCCCCACGACCCCACCCTCACGGGCAGGGGGGGTTGGGGGGGGGGAGGGGGGGGGGGGGGTTCATGGCCTGGAACATATATCCATGTATGTCCCTGTGCCCCTTTGGCGTGGTTTCCCAGAATTAGTGTGCTTACACAAGCCTTTGTGTTAAAGGGTTTGCTTACATGAAATGGCCCCCCAAGACCCTTAATAAGCCGATTTCCTGTAGAATGTCCTTCAACCAAACCCTTTGATTGTGCTGCACTCGCATGTCTGAACGCCCCCCCGAGCTCTCATTTGGCTATGGCTCAAACCCCCGTACCCCCAGTGAACATCCGATTCAATCCTCCATGGGTTCCAAAATGGGTGGTGCACCGAAAACGACCCACGGATCCCAAACGGTGTTGACCCACGGCCACGTCTCCATGGCTGAGGCTGGTGTGCCTGGTGAGCTTCGCAGTCTCCAGCGGCATCTTTGGTGCATTTTGCCAAGGGATCTTAGAACTGAACAACTCTTTGCCAACTATTGGGTTTTCTATTAAGCCACTAAAAGTTAGTCACTTTTAGCAGGGCTTCGCAGAAAGCAAGCGAGGCATTGTGATGCTCACCGCCTACGTGCAGTCCCACCTCCTCCTGGGTCTGGACAAAACCCTGGACCGATCGATCGCCGATTCGACCGATTCGACCGAGTTGACCCATGCGTCGACTCGGGAAAACAAAAAACGTCCGCGCCCCAGGGGCTTGCGTGGGGTTCTGGAGCATGGGCGTGTCCTTTTTGGATGGAAGGTTTGTTTGGTTCATGCTCAAAGGGAAGGAAAAGGGAAACTGGGAAACCGGCCATTTTCGATTCCACACCCATTGGAACATAACTGTGTCTCACCCCCCTCTGAGTCCTTTCATGGGAATGACCCATGGTATCAGCGTGCCTTCGGGGTAGCTTCCTACCCCAAAACATCCGAATCCTCAAAAAGCCTGTTGGCTGGTTGAAAGGACCCATGGTTGAGAAGAACGGAGGATGAAGCCGGATGCGGGGGGGGGGGGGGGACTTTTCTGGCTTCTCCGGGAGGTGTGGTGGGGGGCGCGCGTGCAGGAGTGAAACCCGTAGGGTGTCTGGCAAATTTTGAGATGCTTTTCGCAGGTTCGGGTAGCTCAAGGGATCCCAACACATTGACAAATCCACAAAGGGGCCCGGTGGACTACGCAGGGAATACCTCCAACACGGCTGGTGCTTGGTTCTCAAAGGGCTGGATGTTTGGCTTGCGTGGCTTTTTGCGAGTTTTCATGGCTTTTGGCGGCTTTTGGCGGCTTTTGTGGCTTTGGCTTTGGCTTTCCGCATCCTCAGCATCACTGCAACACTCCCAGCATCACCGGCTTTTGGCTTTTTGGAATGTTTAGCCCCAGCTTTTGTGATGTCAGAAACCTCCCCTTTACACTATGGGTGTTTTGAAAAAATGGGGAGCCAACAAGCTGGCTTGTCTTCTTTTGGTTTCCCCACAGATGCTATCCACAAGGAGCATGTCCTGGATGGGAACAAAACATGCTCTGAGTGGGTTGGCAGGGGGTCTCCTTACATGGCGGAGTGAAAGTTGTTTGTCGTTCGCCTGAGTTTGGTGGGGAAATCAATGTGTCCCACGTCCTCTTCAACCCGGCAGCAGACTTCCAATTGTCTTTTGTCACTGTCAGAAGGTCTGCTTGCCTGAGATTGGCAGGGACGGCCCCTTCATAGGGCCCCTTAATAGACAACCATGGCAAGGGTTCCTAGCAAGACAACCACGACCGCGATCACATCCCAGCAGTTTTGACCATGGCACATATGGAAGTGGTCAAAAGGGCAACTCGTTACCCTGTATCAACGAAGTTAGAATTCCCACCTCTGACCAGGGAGACACACACACACACACACACATCAAGCAACCAGACTAACCAAAGCAAGGCAAGCAGTCACTCAAAGCAAGAAATCAAGGCCCCCAAGCCAGATCAAACCAAGACAGAGACACACGCACTCAACACAAGACAACACAAAACAGACCAGCACACCTCAATGCAAGAAACTCCAAACAACACACTCAAAACAACGCACGCACACACACACAAACGCAAAAGTAAGTCCCAAGAAAGACAAGCGGGTCAAGGGAAACCACCAAACGACCAGGGGGGGGAAGTGTGAGTCGGAGGATTGCTGGTGCTGCCATATGATGCGGTCCCCACAGTTCGAGTTTGGAGTTCAGAGCTGGAACTCGATGCAGGCCTTGCTGCCCCTTGCCCAAAATTTCAAATCCGGGGGTGGTTGGGTGGTTTGAGCCCCGGTACTGTTTGAAACCAATTGGGGAAGGTGTCCAAACCACCAAACCCAACGACCAATTAGTGGTAAGGTGACAGGGGAGTTGATCAAATCCCCCTTGGTTGGTGTTTAAAGAGAAAAGGAAACCAACCCTTCTAGGGAGAAGACCCTATTTTGAGACACCCCCTCTCAGCGCAGGATTCAAGGCAGACATCAATTGTTTTTTTGTTCTTCGGTACACGTTTTGCAAAACGTTGTATGCTTGCAACAATGCGCATTTTGTCCATGAAATCCAAGAATGGGAATCAGATCCCATGCAAATGACACCTCTTGAAATTCCATGTTAAGGTCCATCCAAAAAAGGGGAAGGCAGGATCCTCTCTTTTTTTGAGACACCCGTTTTTGAGGCTACTTTAAAAAGCGAGTGTGGTGCTTGAGATTCTAGCAAATGTGATTCGACAGGCGAGGGATCGTGAGAAGGGTCCTCAACCGGTACAAGTCATTTGGGTTGATCAAAAGGTCCTTTAAATGGATGATCATTGGGACAGCTACCAAAACAAAGATGAGTTTCACCACGAAATCGGAAAGTTGGTCATTCCGGGGCTGAAGGGAATATTGGCCAACCCCCCCCTCCCCCCCGTGGCACAAAATTTGAGGCACCCCTCCGGGCGGTGTCTCTAAACGAACCAGAGGATAGGTTTCAGCCGTACTCTGAACAAGGGCAAAGCTTCCCCATACATTTTCGCTTTGCGAGTACACGGGAATCATGGAGGGGAGAACCATTGGTATGGCAAACAGGTTCTGATCGCTTGCACTAAGGGACAAACATGCAAGTATCCAGAAGGAACCTATTTGTTCGAACCCCTGGAACGGGTCACAAGAGGATGGCAAGCCACAGGAGGATGGAGGTAAGCCGCTATTTTCTCCTTGTCTGGTCCAAAAAGGTTGTTCCCAACTCGGTAAATAGCAGCCCTGAGGGTCCTGGCGAGCTTTTGACTCGCAGCTCGCTCTGAGGAAGTGCGTGGGCCGCGAACTCGCCGGGAGCTTCCTGATGGTGCAGGCGGGGAAGCGAATCACGGCGAAGGGTGTTGGAAAAGCCTGGGCCGCCCCTGCCGTCCCTCGGCGAACTTTTCTGAAGATTAATGTTGACCCCGGATTAATAAGCCCCAAAAGAGAGAAATCCCCACTAAAACCAGGACATCCCCATATTAATCAAGAGGGGTTTATTAATCCGGGGTCAACATTACTTTGAGGGTTATTATCCTTTAAACCAGTATGAGAATAGATTTGAGCATCTTTAATGGGGTCAGTTTGCCTTCGGGATCTCTTGCGTTTGCTTTTTCACCTTTTGAGGTGCGCACATGAACCAGTATCTTGACATGTGTAATAGTTTGGGAAAAAGACGGGTTTCTCTTTGGTGAAACAGTATGCTTCTTTGCAGAGTTGCAGGCCTCCAGCATTTTGTTCGTTTCACCCCTCGCAAAAAACACAAGTTTTGGAAGATCTTCAGGGTACCCCCCAATCGGCGTATTGGATTGGTGGGTTGGGGACTGCTTCTTGTAGAGGGTACATGGGACGCCACCACCTAACCTCGAAACCACAAATCCAAACCGGCAATTGGAAGGTTAGTAAGGGGCGTCCCAGCCAGAAATCGTTGCGGATATCCGCCTTCTTATTTCTTTGCATGGTTCTGGGTAGACCAGTTTAATACCGGGTTTTGATTGTGACTCAATTGGACGGCTGCAGAAAGATGCAGTTTTTGTTTTTTTCTTTTTCCGGGGCCGGTAAGGGCGTTTTGTCCAGGAGCTTCAGCCTACGTATGTTGAGTGAGGCTCAGGTGAACTTTGGGCGCGGGCCTTCACCATCTCCAGGCTAACATGGGTCTGTCCCCTGTTGGATGGTTTTACAGCTTCCATTTGCTTAATAATATGTTTTTCCCCTTGTTGGTTTTAAACGGAATTCATCACTACTGGACATATTTTTTTTTTTCTTTCTCCTGGCGTCTTGAAGAAATGGTTTTACAAGGGAACCAACAGCAAGCCGCTCATGTTGGGGGGGTTCTCCTGTGATGAGACCCTAACCCCATCCCGAGGTCTGAGGTCCGAGCTTCAGAGCCCTAACCCCCGAGGATAAAAAAAACCATGGCGGGTGATTAAAATAAGACGTCGGCGCAGACCCCCGAAGCGCCGCTCGTGTCGAGCTCTGGCTTTTTCTTTCCGGTGTCGCTTGTGTCGAAACCTCCACGTGAGACCCAGCAAATTCTTGGAGGACATGCGGACTCAGATCCCGGCTCCCAGGTTCGTATCTCATCCGCTTCTGTACCCCTTCTTACCTTCTGAGATGACATGTCTTGTTCAGAATTGACATGCCCCTTTTAGGGGGAAGCCACTATGATACCTTTAGGTTTGATGGGAAGAATCAAGAGCCAACAGTCTGAAGGGGAAATGGCGCGTACCAAAGAACGTTGGGCGTTCCGGAAAGGGGGTTGCTTCTGTTGAAAGGGGGCTTATTTGAACGAGTTGGGTGATTCCCAATCTCTTCTCGGAGCCCTTTTTGCTCCAAACCTCTCTGTCCATTTGCCTAAGACATAACCCCTCTTTACACCAGGGTGAAAGTAGATGGCCCAATTCCCTTTATGTGAGCACGTAAACGACTTGACTAAACCAACATGAAATTGTTTTGGCAGCACCTTCCCCATTCTCTTGAGAGATCTGTCTCTTCAACACATACACCCAACATCTGGGAAAATGAGTGGATTCCATTCAGAACGGGTGAAGAGAATCTTTAAAGAGACGAGTGATAATGGGGAATCAACCCTTAGACTTCTTTTATGTGATATGTTAAGATTCTGATCCCGGTCCATGCTGAGTCTACTTGAAGTATGCGACCTGCTACTGGACCCATTTTTTTTCTGGTCATGGGTCCCGTACCCCCAGTGAACATCCCAATTCCCACTAAACTAGTTTCTAAACTGGGTTGGTGAATTCACCGAAAACCCCAGCCATGGGATCAACCACAACGGTTTTGACAAAAAAAGCAGCCCTATTTTGACCAGGGGTCGACAAAGGCCACTGGAAGCTTTCGCTTTCGCCCTCTAAGCCTTGCCTGGAGGCTTCCTGCTCTCTGGGCTTCATCTACGTGCTGGCCAACGGCCGGGGGGTTCCGGCCGGCTCGCTGGCTCGCGGGGTCGGTTTTTTGGCTTCTGATGGCTGAGAAGGTCTAAGCCAATGCCGGGGGTTAGGGGGACCTTCTGTGAGTTGCTGGTGACCTCCGTTATAACTTGACCCACTTCTAAGCTCCCCGTTCAGTGGGGTTTACCCCCTGTTAAGAGTGAGTTATCACCCAACTGGCTAACCACTTACTTGCTGAACATCCAAGCATAGGTTATCACCCACTAAGAACCCGATTCAGTTCAGTTAACCCTGTTATTGTCAACGCTTCGCGTTGCCCGTCTCGGCCAGTATGGTTTTGGCTGGCTTTGAGGTGCTGTGCTTTGGTTTGCCTTGAGGTGTGGAGCTTGTTTGAGTGAGTGAGTCGGCACCGACATGTGTGATGGAGGGTGGGTGCATGTTCGCGCGTTTCCACATGGCTTCAAGGGCTTCAGTGGACTGTACTATATTACTGGCAAACGGATTCATGGGGGCGTTTTTCATGACTTAATTGGATGCCGGATTCACCAACGCTCCCCAGCAATGATCCCACTTTTGCCGTGTGCGCGTGTGCGCGTGTGCGCGTGTGTGCGCGTGTGTGTGTGTGTGTGTGTGTGTGTGTGTGTGTGTGTGTGTGTGTGTGTGTGTGTGTGTGTGTGTGTGTGTGTGTGTGTGTGCATTTCCCCGTTTTGGGTGGTTTAAACGGGACACCACCATGAAACCCACGGTTAGAAAATCCACGACAGGCACCAGTTGAAGTTGGGATGGATGAAGTAGAAATACTGGTTGAGAAGCCACTTGCCGAGCGCCGAGCGGCGCACCAGAGTTTTGGTCCACCCCCACCGTTCTATGTATGCTATATAAATTTCCGATTGATACACCTACTATAAACTACCACCTACCAAACGGTGGATTTGCTTCTGGCTTCCCTTGACACCACGGTGACAAGAACACTGCTCAACAAACACACCCATGTGTTTACTGAAAATCACAGGGCTTCTGGCTTGATGTTTGGAAGCCAGTTCGGCAGTGGATCGACTTCGTGCTTACAAAATCAAGGGGAAGGGAACAGTTGGGATGGACTTTAACAGGATCACCTGGACATATCATCCAACTCAGAAAGGGTCAGTTCTGTCTTCTGTTTGTAATATGGTCCACCAAAGGGTTTTTAATTGAACTCCACACCGTCGTCGCGGTGGTTTGGGGTCTTTCTCAAACGACCTAACTTAGCTCGGGCCAAGTTTGAGGATAAGTCCACCAAACACCCTAAACATACCCACTTGCACCGACCCATTTCGCCCACTAGCTTCGAACCATTTGGGGGCTTGGGCCGCTCAGCCGCTGGCCGCTCGGCAGGCGTGGCCTATGGGCTGAGGGAGGAGGTTGAGCCAAACCAGATGGTGATGGAGGCGCTGAGTGCTCTGCCTTTGGTCTTCCTCTTCGGCTCCTTGGAGTTTCGAGATCGGTCTCTCGCCGTCGGTGGAAAAGACTGAGTTAATCCCGAAAACCCAGTTGCCCAGTGGTGCCCTCTTCTCTTTTTTTTGGGGAAGGGTTCCCCTTTGAAGTCAACCAACCAAAAAAGGATGCCCCTTTTTCCCATGGCCACTGGGCATCTGCAAAAAAATGATTAAATCCCGAATCCCGAAAGTGTGATTTAATCCGGGAAGATGTGGTTAAATCCCCGAATCCCGAATCCCGAAAATGTGATTTAATCCTGAAAATTTGTTTTAATTCCGAAAGTGTGATTTTACCCCGCGATTGTGTTTTGATCCCGAATCCCGAAAGTGTGATTTAATCCGAAAATGTGATGAAATCCCGCATCCCGAATCCCGAAAATGTGATGAAATCCTGAATCTCGAAAATGTGATTTGATCCCGACCCCATTGTGATTTGATCCCGAAGGTTCTCATGGGAGCCCCGAGTCTACGCGGTTGACTTTGAGCTGGGGATGTGTGTGTGTGTGTGTGTCCTTCGGCTGGGGTTCGTCACTTTTGGAGGGAACATCCCCTATTGATCGCACGGCTTTTTCTGACGCCGCGCCAAGGACTTCCCCCGGTTTCC
Source organism: Effrenium voratum (assembly GCA_963377175.1). Classification (NCBI taxonomy): domain Eukaryota; class Dinophyceae; order Suessiales; family Symbiodiniaceae; genus Effrenium; species Effrenium voratum. The sequence continues at coordinate 222,144 of CAUJNA010003662.1, read as the reverse complement.
CTTTGTGGGAGGAAAGCCGCAACAAAACGCCACCACGCGTTTTCTTTTGGAGGGGTAGCGCTCTTGGCGACTGGGTCCATTAAAGCTTTTATCCACAAGCTGACTCTCTGAAGGGTGCTCTTCTTCGCAAAACACCCCCTCTGAATGTTCGATTGGGTGCCTGTTCTCAAAAATACCGGGCATTGGGGGAAAAGGGGGGGAGAAAGCAAAGGTAGTTTTCAGGTCTCGTTTTTCGGGTTGGGGTTATGTTGTTAAGACGATACCCATTTCCCCTTTGGTTGCAAGGGAAGCCACCGAACGGCCGTTTTGGGGTCAACCTGGAAACCGTTCAACGAATTTCCACGGGTTGCCCGCATCAACCACATGGTTGAGCTTCATGGGTGTTTACGTTTTTCAGAAATGAGCAACTTGTTGACTCCCGTCTAAATACATAACCTCCCACACACACACACACATTTCAGTATCCTTCTGAAGGGAATCCTCTTTCTGGCATCCGTCGTGTCATGCGGTGTTGGGAGCTTCTTGCAATGTATCGACTGTTTTGCGAACCCATTGAAAAGAAGTGCACGGTTGTATCTAGAAAGCGGTTTGGATGCGCTTTGTGGGGAATTCACCTGTTGAAAGTTGCAAGCCAAACCTGCCTAGATGGTGAAAAAGAGAACGCATACAATGTCGGCCCCGGAACATTCAACCTACCCCCCACAAAAATACCTAGGGGCTTATTCATTTATTTGCGAAAACGAAACGACCGTTTGACCTTTTGGTTTCCCTGATTTGGTATTTTTTTCTCAAGGTTCCAAAAGGTGATCTCCTTGAATTTCTGGGTCTGAACTGGGCAACTGAGTTCATCCAGCCACAATTTCTGACCCAAAAGTTCCAAGACCTCTACAGCCGAGCGCCCTGCTTTTTGTTTATGTAGACAGCAACAACTCCAAAAACAAATCTGCTAGGATTCTTGAACAGTCCTTGCGTAGCGTATTTCCACGAGTTTTGTGTATACCCCAGGAGTACACACTTGGAACATGACCCAACATATTCCGAAACAGCCGGGCTTTATCTGTATCGCCAAATGGGGAATGGTTTGGGTGTAATCACTTGCTGAATGGCAACGGACAGTCGAGTTACAACCTCCTTTTTTGGACCTGGGTTTGGTGCTCGTGGATTCTTTGGATTCCCATTCCCCTTGAGGTGGGAAACGGTGAAGAAGACGCTTTCGAACCACCCCAAGGTTTATTTCGTGGCTTGGAAGTTCGGGGTGTTCAGGAAAACCCCCCTCCTTTTCTTGGATCCCCTGAACGGTTTAGTCCCCTGCGCCCCAACCGGTTAGTAACCATGTCACCCTTCCCAAGCCGTCCCATCCCAAGCCGCTCGCCCGCCTCCCATTCGAGGCCTGGGCATGCGCCTCTTCTCCCACGGCGCGGCCTTGTCGGAGAAGTGCCGGATCATCCCGGCCTTTGTGAACCAGATCCCCGGGGAGGCGAGAAGAAGCGGAAAGAACGCGGAAAGCGGGCCGTTCTGGGAGCAATTGATTGGTTTCTCCGGCTGTTTGTTCTTTTTTTTTTCTGGGATCCATGTTTGTTTCTCCGGCTTTGCTGTGTGTGTTTTGTTTGGGGGGGCTCCGTATTTTTCCAATTTTTGCTGCGCTCCAAACATAAAAACACTTTTTTTTGCTACCATACCATGCGTTGCAGAGAAATCTGATCGGCCGGGAAGCCGACCGCGCTGTTTGTTCTTCTTTTCTTCTTTTTTTTCCATCAGGCTTCCCCATGTTGGACCAACCGTATTGCGGGAGTTTTCCGATGAGGGTAAACCGCATGTTGACCCGTCGCCACCGGAAGTGGGGTGTCCACCCCTTTTTGTGGGGCGGGGCACAGCCCAACAGGTGGTCTGAACGCCCACAAGGGGACACCCCCAATCGGGGGTTATGAAAACCAACCTGGCCAGACCCTACCAGCACCAAATTTTTGGGTTTGGCTCTAAATCGAAGCCTCACAACGCGTGGTTTCCCTTCGGGCCTCAAAGAAAACCTCGGCATTTCGAGTACCCGGTTTGGTTTCGATAGGCAGGGTTTATGACTATTGAATTCCAAAGAGAGGTGGCCTGAAACCTCCCCTTTGGAGTCATTCCCAGGCGTGAAATGGGTGTGTCTTCTTTTGAGGGTACCCTTTTTGGATGATGTTAAAGGGAAGCAACAAGAGGAACAACCGCCATTTTGCGGGGGGCACGCGAAAAAATGGAAGCTCCCTGAGATGTAGCAAGCAAAAACCGCACAGTCCCCTGAAATGGCCGTGGTTGAAATCACAAAGACAACAATCGGATGGGTGTTTTGTCCCATGGTTTGAATGGAGACGCAAGGGAAAACGAGGCATTTTGGAATCGGCCCACCGATCTGGAGGCAAACCCATGGGGCTTGGGGTCAAACAGTTTTGTTGTTTGTGGATTCTTGTGCTCCGAAGTCAAAGGTGGATTCTGGTTTGGTCAGGGTTTCTGTGGACTCTTGTTCGGTTGCTGTAAGAATCCGTTTCTGCGGATTCTTGTTCTTTCCGTGGATTCATTTCTTCATGTTTGGTGCTTACTCTATGCTCTTTGAGAACGTTTCCAGAGGATCCACAGTGGCGCAGCGCTTGCCAATCGGCATCCTTGGAGACCCATCCAGGTCAGGTTCGTATTGGTTTCCTCTTATTTAAACCCATCAAGACAGGTTTCCGAACCCTGAGACCCTAGACCTTGAAGATTCGGTTGTCCATGATTTCCCCAATCAAAACCAGCCAAAAGTAGTCGCTATTTGCAGAGGCTCTCCACCCCTAGGATCTAAACCTTAATAGGGGGTGCAACTCCCCCCAAAGTACTCCGGGTTTCCTGGCAAATGGGACAGTGTCCAATGAAATCAACCAGGGATTCCACTGAGAAGGCTTGAAGGAAGACAGTTTTCAAGTAAACTCCACCTACCTCATATAATTACACATGAAAAGTGGGGGTTCTGCTTAGGTGGCTGCAGTGGTGGCTGCAGTGGTGGTGGTGGTTGTGGTGGTGGTGGTGGTGGTGGCGGCGGCGGCGGCGGCGGCGGCGGCAGCAGCAGCAGCAGCAGCAGCAGCAGCAGCAGCAGCAGCAGCACAGCAGCAGCGGCGGCGGCGGCGGCGGCGGCAGCAGCAGCAGCAGCAGCAGCAGCAGCAGCAGGTGAGAAACAGCGCCTCGCAGACCTCATCGAGCAGAGCATTTTGGAGCTGATACAAGAAAAGTAACAGCCAAGTTTTCTCAGGTTTTAGGACACCCCATAGTTGTTTGTGGTTTTTAGCCATCCCTTTTGTTTTTTTAGCTTTTTAGTGTTTAGTGGGGATGTCCATTCAACCCACTAAAAGTTAAACGTTAGCGGGGGATCTGAAAACGGACACCCCATGGCTTGTCAAGAGGGGGTTCCCATTTTTCTGCCAGGAGAGCATCGACGTGGACAAGCAATACCTTGTGAGCTTCATCACCCATAGCTCTGCGGGCTTCTTCGTGCGCGATGTGAAGCTCACCCAAGAAATGCCCCTTGGCCTCGGTCCCCGACACTGAGGGGATGTGGTGGAGCCTCCTTTAAAAGCAAACCAACAACATTGACATGGGTATGGGTTAAAACCACCAGGAGTTGGACCGCAGGTTTTAGTCCTTGCTTGTTTCCATTTACCAAAATGAGATGTGATGCCACCAACATTGGTTGTTTCCCTTCAGTTTTCCCTTTAGCACAACCATACAACAGTCCAAAACGAGACACACTCGCTTGCAAAAAACAGGAGGGTGATTCCGCATTCTCTTCTAAGCCACCCGTTTCCCCTTGGTCTTGAGCAAGTTTTCGAAGAGAAGAATCCCTGAACAGGGGGAGAAGAAGGGAAGAGCACCGTGGGTGGTATTCCAGGTCCCCTTTAAACCTTCTTCAAAAGGTTGTTGATGTCTGGACCATTTTCTGAGTCGGCAAAAAGGTCACAAAGGGCGACTACAAGGAGGCCGCTAAGTTTGACCCGCCCCCCGCTTATCGATCCCAGACATCACGCAAATAGGTTCTGACGGGCAGGTCTTAGCCGTCCTCGAACTCCGTCGAAGGGATGTCTGTTGCCAGCTAGTGATTCAGTGGGAAGGAGTCGGTGACCTGGGTACGCCCATGTACGAAGACCTGCTCCATCTCTTCTGTTTGCTCAAGGCGCCACCAACGACCCAAGAAGAAGTTGCCAGGCAAAAGCTTTTCCTTTTTACCAACCTAAGGATGCTGAGTAATATTGGCCCTTTTGCTCTCAACCCGCAAACAGGTTTCCTTCATTCCCTCAATCAACCACACGCGTACTTCAGCACCTTGAGGCGCAAGCCGTTTTTTGGTCGATGAATCTGATAGGTGTTCAAGATAGGACAGGTCGCCCTAGAACGCGTGTTTACGTTTGTTGGTTTCTCTTCACAAAAAGGGTGGTTTTAAGTTTTAACTTCATCCAGATCCTTTGGGTGAGAGTTTTCTTGTCCGCGAGAAGACGGCAAAGCACCCGGCCCCACAGTCTCAGTGGACATTTATCACGAACCGCACACCTCGACCCTGAAACTACCCCAAAACATGAAGTTATTGACCTAGTTTGAGGGTCTAGGCAGCTTGGTCACTTGTTTTGGCGAGGTCGACTGGATATTTCTCGGCCACAGCTATTTGTTCGCCATTCTTTAGCCATTCTTTCGCCATTTTGACAGTGTTTCCAGAACCTCCCCCACCAAATGATTGTTTTCCTGCTGGTTTCCTCGAAACCAACCTTAAAACAATCCTCGACACATCCAGATCCGAGTGCTTGGTTTACTGCCGAGAGCCTGAGACGCCGAGGTTTATCAAACAATTTATCCTCGTTGGTGGACTGCTATCAGGCCTAAGGGCATTCGAATCGATCCAAATCGGAAGAGCTTGGTGTGTCAATGAATCAGATGGGTTGGTCTCAAACCGAGATTTAAACCCGCAAAGCGGTTGGTTCCCTTTTGGTCTCCCTTTTAAAAGCAACCAAGAGGGGGGTTCCCCAAAGAACAAGACACACCATGGACCCCCAAGTGTGTGGCCAAGCCACAAAGAAGGTTCCGGTGATAAAGGATCTCTTATTCACGGCGAAGCCCGCGTGTGGGGTTGCTACTTGACTCTTTGATGCCCGAGTACCTTTTCAAGCCATCGCCAGGTCGTTGATTTCCTAGTGGCATAAATCAAACAGACAAATACCCTCCCACAACATGGATTCTGACAGTCCCTTTAAAAGGGAGATGATCCAAACCAGGACTTTGCAAAACGTTTGGTTTCACGTTAATTGGTGGGAGGGCCAAGGGGCCTTTCAAGAGGTGAGTCTTGCAACAAACATCTGTTCACTTCCATGAACCTCAGGTTGAGTGTCTCTAGTGAGGGTGATGGCTTTGCTTTTGGGTTCCAGCTTTTACCTACGTGAAAGTGGCACCGGTGCCCACTATCCACCCCACACGACACCCCTGAAGCTTGGACAAATTGGTCAAATATGGGTGTGTTCTTGTTTAGGGACCCCCGCCCCCCAACAACGAATGTGTTTTGTCCTTTTGGGTCCCCTTTAAAACCACCAAAAAGGGGGTTCCTCAAAGAGATACACCACGACGTGAATGTGGATGTGTTCATTTGTTTCTCGCCGATCACACGGACGGTGTCGTTCTCGCTGAATCCAGAGCTCACGAGGGAGGTGGGCGAGAGAACGGGCGCAAGCCCGGTTCAAGCCCCAGTGACATGTGGGTGTGTCCGTTCGGCCAGGGCAGTTGAAAAGTGCCAAGATGTCACTAAACCTTGGTGGCGAAGCCAGCCATCCTGTTCCTTAGCTTTTTAGAGCTTTTTAGTTGGTTTAGTTGCTGGATTTCCATTAAACCCACCAAAAGGTTGGTCACTTTTTAGCAGGGGATCTGAAAACGGGCAGCCCAGAAACCGTGCGACTTTTGGAGGAACATGGGTGACTGACTGAAGCTTCCCATGTCCTAGAGGCTAGTGGTGTTATCCCACAGCCCGTGTTAGAAGCACCGCGGCGAAAGAAACATAAAAAACGCTCAGCCGGAGGACAGAACCTGAGTCTTGCAGAGGGTTTAAAGGGAAGAACCATATGGACAACCATTGCTTCGCTGTTCTTGGATCAAGTTGTTTTCGTTTTTCGTTTGGCTTGGGGTTCAGCTCATTTTTGGGTTTGGCTGCAAAAAGCAGCCGGCGTTTTTGCAAGGTGAAGATTCCCAAAAAGAGACAGACCCAACAGACCCACTTGCCTGACATGGATTGTTTGCTTCTCTCCAAGTCTCTTTGCCTCGCCCATTGAAAAGCTGTCGGGACTTTGGTGTTCCTGCTGTCCCTGAGAGCAAGTTACATTTACATCTATCCTTCCAATGAAACCCATGAAGGGCAGACAGGCTCCCTTTAGAGGAACATAGGCAGGCCTTAGGGCCTGTGGGACTTGAACTGTGGGACCTAGGTAGAACCAAAAGGACAAGAAATGCTCGGCAAGATCCGAGCTTGTCTTTTTTGGAAGGTGCCCCCTTTTTTGGGGGTTCCCCTACAAAAAGACACCCATTTTTGATTTCCACAGTGTTGTGCTATCACGAATCGTTTGTGACCAGCTTTACCCAGACGCACATCTCGCTGCGTGCTAGTTTTAGCAATACCCTCATTTTTCCTGGGCAGGGTGGTTTTGGAGTTGGTACCTGTTCTTTAGGTTTGTTTACAGGGACGTCAAGGAACGCCGCCATGTTCGGCCCCGCCAATTTGAGACACCTTCCGCGTTGACTCCCTGGCAAAGCCTCGTATTTGGATCCCCATCGAGCGATCACCCGGACCATTTGCATCCCAACCTTTCAAACCTATGGCAAACTCGCCGCCCCCTCCCCCCCTGCCCCCCGGAAAGACAAAAAACACCTCCCCCCCAACAAAGAAAAACAACCAAACAACCAGAAACTGCCCCCCAAAGGTCGCCGCCAAAGTCGCCCAAACCTCGCCGGAGGCTTGTTCGGAGCGTTGTCGCGCATCTACCTTTGAGGAGATGCCTCGGGCCTGCGACGCCGAAACCGCGGGTTTGAAACGACTTTTGGTTTCGGACCTGGGAGGACCTGTAAACTAGGTCCCCCAGTAGTGCCCTTCTCTCCCCTTTTTTGGGAGAGGGTTCCCCTACCAAAATAGACTGCAGAAAGAAGGGTACCCTTATTAACCTCTCTACTGGAGGACCTTTAAACTTTCCGATAGCGGGTCGCGCAACTGGCAAATGGAGTACCCAAGTACCCAAGTTGGCACCGCCAAAGCAAATGTTGGGGTCTGAGGGTCAAGATTGGAGACTTCTTGTGGCCCTCTAAGCCTGAAAAGAGTACTTGGGCTCAAAACACACAGATTGGGTTTCCCAGTAGGGGAGCCCTCGAAATGGCGGGGCTCCTTTTAAAACCAACAGGGCGCCCCCCCCGGGGTTCGTCCGATCGACTTTTCCGGTGCTGCCGAGAGTGCAGGAGCAGAAGTATCCTCCGGCGGCCGAAAATCTTTAGGCCTGGGGCTTGAGGAAAAGACCGGGACTAAGATTTCAACATTCAAAGTTGGGAGAGCGTCCGAAAGCCCTGTTTGCCAATGTAGTTAAAGGGTTATGCTGCCTCTGTAAACCCAAAAAACCCAAAAGCCCAAACAAAACCAAAAAAAAACAAAAAACCAAAAAAAACAATAAACAAAAAAAAGAACCTAAACAAACAAAAACTGTTTCATTTAAGAGCCCAAGCAGCTTCGTTGGCACCAAAGTCCACTTTTGGCAAGCTCTCGTGGCTTCTCAGTGCAGCTCCTCAGTCCTCTGAGACGGGGTTCGTTGCCATTTACGGCGGTTAGCTGAAGCACACAGGGCTTGCTGCTTTGGCCGAAGCAAGATATGTGGTTGGCACTTGAAGTTTGGTTTCTGCGCTTACTGGTCCAAAGCGAAGTTTCTGGCCGGATTTGACCTTTTGGTTTCTACTGCACCTCGGGATTACGGTAAGTGGGGCCACCGGGGTATAAGCCAGCTCGGCCAGAACCGTCCTTAGGCTGTTGCCCAATGATTAGCCTTTACTGGCCCCTGCGGTTGGCGTAACTAGCGGGAAAAGGGCTATTAGCGACTATAAGCCTGTTTCTCTAACGGGGGACCCCCCTTGCCGGAAGGACAATAACCGTGTTTAAAGCCTCCCCCAGCACCCTCCGACTACTGTTTTCATTTCATTTTCGAAACTACCGTCTATTTCGCAGTAGTTCCGAGAATAACATAAAAGACAGTAGATCTCCGATCTACGGTTGTTTCATGTTCTTTCCCGAACAGCAAAAAGCAAGCTTATATCCCTACCCCTGCCCAAGCCACACGAGGTGACACGCAGGTGACACGGGGTGACACGCAGGCGACACGGGGTGACACGCAGGCGACACGGGGTGACACGCAGGCGACACGGACACGGGGGCGATACGGGGGCGACACGCGACACGGGGGCGACACGGGGGCGACACGGGGTGACACGGGGTGACAGGCAAAAACTACTGTTATTCACGGGGGCGACACGGGGTGACACGCAGTTGACACGGGGTGACACGAGGGTGACACGGGGTGACACGCAGGCGATACGCGGTGACACGCAAGTGACACGGGGTGACACGTGAGTGACACGGGGTGACACGCGAGTGACACAGGGTGACATGCAGGTGACACGTTGTGACACGCGGGTGACACGGTGAGGCGCTTGCTGCACTTACTGCCATGCCTAGCAGTAGTTAGTCATGGCTCCAAAAGGTTTACCCTGGGGTTCAAACCACCATTAAAGCAAATTGGGTTCACCATTCTTTTAATTAGTGGGGGTCGAACCCCAGGGTGAATCTTTTACTTCTGGTTCATTTGGGCAACTGAGGTTTGTGTTCTCTTCATCTTCCGCTGTGTTCGGGAGAAAAGGCCCCCCCCGCCGTTTGGCTCTGGGCCCTGGGACGCCCGGGCGCAAGTATTGAAAGTAAGGAAGGGGGAACCTCTTATGGAACCTCTAAGCCTCCAACAAACATGGCACCTGTGGGGAGGTATCTTGAAGACAAATGTCCTTTTGACGGGACCTCCTGTCAGATGCCATGTTAGTGGGAAGGATCTCCCACCAACTAACATGGAAGTGCAAAAAGGCCAACTAACCAAGAGGAAAGTAGTCTTTCTACAGGGGTCTGTGCACTTTGATGTTAGCTGGTGGGAGGGTATCTGCAATTGATCAGAGTTTTGTGGTTGGATGTGCCGGTTAGCCTGCAATGCTCAAGAATTGACCAGGCATCTTCATGAATGACTTTACCATCTTCTATCCCCCTCAAAGAAGGTGTGCCCTTGTCAAGGGTGCCCCTTTTTGGGCCTGTCGTACAGGAAGCTCAAACGAAACCCACCCATTTTGCAGGTACCCATATTTTGAGACGAACCCGACCTCACCTGGTTCAAGTCACAAACTTTCCAGACCTGGCTCGCTTGCAGATGCATTCGTCTTATGCCCTTTTGTGGTCGACTTGGAATCAGTGCAGCCCAATACGCTGCCCGTTTTATCGGACGAGGGAGAAAGCCTTTCAGACTTTTCTGGGGCACGCGGGCAAGATATTTTCTCTCGAGTTGAGAAAGCTTTTTGGAGGGCGTGGAACTTGATTTCCTCCAAGATCGGTCAAAGCCCCATAGACAGGTTAGGTTCAGCGATATCAAACATAGGTGAAGCATCCTTGGATATTCGGCCCAGGGAGGAAGTGGCTAGCCACTTGACTTCTGGTGCACTTGGAACAGACTCCAGCGGGGGCATTGTTCGCCCAGGGTCCGTTGCAACAGCCTAACCTGGCAGAACAGTCCGAGAGTGGTGTTTGTGCTTTGGGACATGAAAGTTGATCAATATTTTATTTAGGGCCCCCAAAAGTGCATGGGTTTCTCTTTTCCCGCGTGGTTGACATCTCATCCTTTTCGTGGTGTTCCAATGGTCGCATCATGGGACCTCTTGCCCATTGCCCTCGAATCTTAGCGCCCTGGGGCTCAGGCAATGAGAAATGGAACCCCAAGAAAGCCATGACCCAAAAGGTTTCCTTAAGCTCTAGGTTCCTTCCCATGGCTCATTCCGTGAGGGCCAGGTTGGTGGCTTGGATGGGTGGGACTTGAAGGAGCGGTGCATGGCGAAACCCGAAACCCCGCGAAACCGAACCCCGGAGCAGCTCCAAACCGATGAGACCGGCTCGCCGCAAGCCAGCCAGGTGGATTTTGTGTTCGGCTTGGTTCCCAACCCTTGGCATCGCAAGCTTCGTGTTCGCAACGAACGAACCGAAGCAAGCAGCTCAGCAACTGAAAGATGCCAAGCGGCGATTTGGAGCTGGTTCTTGACCCTTCTTCCTCTGCGTTTTTTCCTCTCAGCTAAAACCGAGCGATCCTCCGCATCGAGGCGATTCTCCCAAGCCCCGGCCGCCGAGGCTTTTAACTTAACGGCACGGGGCTCAGAGAGTTCGGAGCGCCCGAACAGTCCTTTGGACAGTCGTCAAGGTCCCCAGTCACATGGTACCCAGGGACCCAGACCGTACCTAAACCCCAGCTAGGTGCCCTTCTCTCCCCTTTTTTGGGGTTTTGGGTTCCCCTACTAAACTAGACTACAGAAAAAAAGAATCACCCAACCTTTCTTTTTTGGTTGGGAGGGTTCAACCCTACTAAAATAGACGAAACAGAAAAAAGGTACCCTTGCTCTAACCTCTCTACTGGAGGACCTAGTCGCAATGGGTTCGGCAAGACGCACTTTGAGTTCTCTACCATGAGCTTCGACCACTGAACGTGCTAGGTTTAGATCTTGGTGAATCAAACGTCCATCAAAGGCATGTGTGCCAGGGAGGAAACACAACTCCACCTGGTGGTTGGAATCACCACGCCCGTAGGGAATTTGGACCATTGGAAAACCATGATCAGGATTCCTGCGTAGTCCTATAAAACGCCACATGGTGGAAGAGCTCAAACCGGGGCTCACATGGCCAGACTGAACAATTAAAACAACGGACACCAAATGCAAAAAGAACACACCGCAGATCATTGCCAGACCTTGTCTAGCAGTTTTGCTGCCTTTTGCTCCTTTTGCCCGATGTGCCCCTTTGCCCTGCGAGATCTCATAAGAAGTATGTCCTTTTGACCAGCAAAATAAATTTAGCCAACCTTTTGCAGGGGGGTGGGATCAGATCGTTTGTGCAAGGCTAGCCTGCCCTGCACAGGACCCCTGTCAACTTCTGTTTGCTTAAAATAATATTGTGTATTTTCCCTGGTTGGTTTTAAAGGGAATCGATTTCACTGCTGGACATAAGTTATCAATAACTGTTCCGGGGGGCGAAGAAGCAAATAGAAGTATTTCCAATAACATCGTCTTCCAAAGATGGTTGTATTGCAGCCTGGTTGCGAATATGCGCATGACAACTCCCCCAATTGACAAAGTAGTCAGGGGTAAAAGGTGTATTAGAGAGTGAAATGATAGTGAGATGAAAGGGAAACAGGATGGTGACATGGAACCCATCCGAAGATTTGAATTTCCTTTCATATCCACATCTCTTTGGTTCCTCAGGTCATAAGAGACGTGGGGTATCACAGAACGGCATGCGAGGATCATCCCACTTACGAGGCTTTCAAGGTAACACGTCCTTGAGACGGCTTCCAGTTGCTGAAATGAATATGTTGTATCTTCCCTTGTTGGGTTCAAAAGGAACTGGTCACTACTGGACATTTTTTTTTTTCCAGGGGTCTTAACCAAATGGAAGACTGTTGGTAACATGTTGCCATCGTTTCCGGATCCCAGATTCTACGTTTGCTTCCATTCAACGATTGCGATCTGGGGTTCCCCGTTCTGCAAACAGGCCATTTGCGGCCCGGTTGTTCTTGTTGACTGTGAACGCGCACTAAAAGAGCGATTAATTCCACGGGGCATGGTTTTTGATAATTCGCATCTTTAAAACAAAGCCATATATAAAGATGCCCCTCTTTTAGAACAGGTCAAATCCCATATATTTCTAACAGGTCAAATCCACCGTTGGCGCCTCCCTCTTTTGTTCCCCTCCTTCCGGGCGGCCTCGCAAGAGCAGGTGATCTTTTTCGGCCCGGGGAAGCGGCCAGGGTGTAAGGCAAGATGTGACTAAGCAAGCTGGACATGTGAAGAAGCTGAGATAGACTGCTTCCAGTTGCTGAAATGAATATGTTGTATTTTCCCTTGTTGGCTTTAAAAGGAACTTGTCACTATCCGGACATATTCCTATTTTTTCCAGGGGTCTCAACCAAATGGAAGGATATGGTGGCTCTTTGATCTGACGGCGAGTCTTTGCAAGCACAATCTGCGGCCCGAGGACCGGCCAGCTTGCGCCAATGCGCTCGCTCTGCCGATCTTTGTCTTATATAGCCAGACCTGGCTGATGTGGGGTGTGCAGTGGGGGAGTGCGGAGGTACTTGGACCCTTGTTGGACCTGAAGCAGAGAGGGAGGGGGGAAAAGGGGTCGCATACTTCTGACCACCTGACACACATAGGACATATATATATATATATTATATACACGTCTAGAATAATATATATATATATATACAAATTGCCATCAGTGGCATACACGTGTATGTTTTGGAAGGGCTTCGTGCTTGCAAGTCGTTTTTCTCCCTCTTCGCTGGTGAATCAAATGTTCAATCAGTTGGGCGTAGCTTGGGGCCCGGCCCAAGCAAAGAAAAGTCAATAGGTTGGTCAGGGCTCCTTAAAGGAAATTCATGTTGCAACCAGTTGAAACATGTTGCTTTTTCAACACCAAAATAAAGTTGGAAGCCACCATTTACAAGTTGCAATGTTCAGGTGTATAATGTAAGGATCCCTGTTGGTGTTTCAGTGGGCACTAAAGCCGAAGCCCCTGAAATACTGACTTTGGTCAGTTCGTTTGTTCCAACGAGTCCTCTGAACGTTGGAACTGCCAGCGAAAAGCCTGGCGGAAAAAAATGAATGGGGTTGTAGGGAACCTTGAAACCAAATTGAGTCTTGATCAGAAGAGACTACTGCTGTGTGCAATTATTCAGTCCTTTACATTGTGGCAGAATCTTCCCATTTTAGTTTGGCCATCTTCCTTTGCTTTCCCACAAGCACAAGGACAGGATGCCATCCACGTTCACCCAACGGAGAGGTCAGGAGTTTTGGCACATTCCCACCCATCAAAATGGCCAGTGTATGGTCAATTTGCTAGGAGTGTGGCAGACTCATTGCATATCTTCCATCACAAACAAAACCTTTGATTCGGGATATTTTTGGGCCAGTCAGAAAAGACACACTTTTCCAGATGATTTCGAGGATTTCAACTGGCAGTGTCCGTAAGGGAACGTTCTTTGGAGTCATCCTTTGACCCTGACAAAGCCGATGGTTTTTCAGGTCCATTGCACAGGCATAAATCTGCATCTTCCCGCATGAACCTGCGACCTGGGAGGAGCTATTTGCAACCCAACCAGTAGCAAGATGTAGCAAGCACCCTAGGCAGACCCGAAAAAAAGAAAGGTGCGATCGCTTGCACCAACGGACAATCACGTCTTTTTTCACAGAACCCAGTTGTCAAAACCCATTTAGGGTCACCCATCCTGGAAACACACGGCTGGACAAAAGTGATTCAATGAACAAGGATGCCCACAAAGGTGACTTGATTTCAGTGGTGAGTTGTTACAGTATTACCCAGACCCATACAGTCATGAAGATGTTTTGAAGGGAGCGAGGGGATAGTGAAAACCATAGACTGCTTTTCAAGCTCCGTATTCCTTGTTGACCTGGACCGTCCTTTGCTTGTCTTGGCAGAACGTTTCCCGTTTCTGTCACGGGATTCGAGGACATGGGGCTCCAACTCATACTAGCTAGACCCACGAGCTCAGGCAAGCCGTTCTGGCTTTACGATCCCGAAAAGGGTAGATATGCAATGGAAGAACCAGGTTGCACCCTGCCTTCGGGCTTTGTGAAATTTGTGAAATTTCGCTGGTTTCGATTCCCCGCGCCGCGCCGCCCGACTTCCCCACTTGCTCCGGGTGCGAAGTTCAACGCGTGGCAGGGGGATTGCCGGCCCAGAGGTGTGGCTTGAAGGAGTAGAGGGGCGCGTGATGCCCAACGAGTGATGCTCGCCGACTGCTCCTGGCCCCCTTTCAGGCAGTCTGCCCGGCCCTGCGCGAATTACCCCTCTGCGGCGTGTCGTTGTGGTCTGTTTCTTTTTTTTGGTGTGTGTGTGTGTGTGCTTTTTTGGTGGCACATTTTGTTGGAACGACGACGAGTGGGATGTAGCGACTCCGCACCGATTCTGCCGATTTCTTTGGGGGTCATGCTCGAAAGGGCTAGTTGGATCACACGAGTTCCGCCGGAGGCGTTGATTCGCGCTTGCGCTTTGCAGAAGTGAAGTCCATCTATCCTCCTGAAAATTTCAGCGGCTTAGATCTCCAGTGCTTTGTTTCCATGGAGAGGTTTCTTCTTTGAACCAGCTGTCAACAAAAGGGCGACCGGTTTTGGTCATGGACCTGAAAGGGCCTTCTTCTCGTTTGTGGTGCCTCTTGTTGGGAGGATAGCCGGAGGAATCAATCCAGCATGTGCGTACGAGACGTGCGAGTGAAGTCGACGTTCTTCTCACGGCGTGCACGATGTTGCAGGGCGCCGAAACCGACCATCTTAGCAAGAGGTTCTGTCCGCATGAGGAACCAAAAAGCAAGGCCTACATATTATGGCCATGGGGCACAATCTATGGCAATCCCATTTTGGGGTGGATGAACATCCATTTGCCACCTATTTTGATGTTCACCAGGGGTACAGTATTTTGACCCACTGCTAATATACACGTATGTTGGTACAGCAAATCAGTGAATACGTTTCGGGCGCTGCTCCTGCTTGGCTGTGCCTCAAAAAATAAGGGGCTACCCTTCCTAGGTCCCCCAGCTAGTTGCCCTTTTACCGTTTCTTTTTTGGTTGGGAGGGTTCCCCTACTAAAATACACAAACCAGAAAAAGGGGCACCCTTATTCTAGGCTCTCTACTGGAGGACCTAGGTTCAGTTCGTAGAAGCACAGAAGCCGAACATCTGCGGTCTGCCGCCCGGACGTATCCCGCGGTGTGGTCCAAGCAGTGGCCCAGACGCCTTTGGCTGGGCCGGCGGTGCCTGTCCGCCCGCCCGCCGAACTCTGCTCTTCGAAAGGGGCGGAGTGAGTGCACGCCACACTTATGTGTTGGGTGACCATACGTTACATGGGTGTGGGTCAAAATTAAACCACAAGGGGACCACAGGTTGTAGTCCTTGGTTCCATTTACCAGGGTTCCATTTTGGGTACCCATTTTTGACCCATATGGCCACATGGGTTCTAACTAATAGGTCCCTTTTGATGCGAAAATCACAGCAACCGGAGCCCATTGATCTGTTAGAACCCGTGAAAATGGATGGGTCACCATCGCTGAAAGTGAGGTGCAGCACAGTGAGAACTGATTTAAGACTCTTTTTGCAGCCGCTACCTGCTCTTGACGGCTTGGTGGCCAGTGGCTTATCTGGAAATGGAACATGAAATCGAAACCAATGGCCCGTGTTGAAAGGGCCCTTTATCTTGAGACCGAGTCTTCTGAGACCAACTCATTCGTTGCCCTTTGAGGAGCTCACTTCCTGAGTTCATGAACTTTAAACTTTTTGGGAAGACCATTTTAGTGGTAAACAAAAAGTTTGGACTTTTTTTGGGCCATCCACTCAGCCAGTGAGGGAGGCTTGCTTAGTGGCGGATGCTTGCCACCATGCAATTGGGAAAGTGACAAACGGCGACCCAACGCCGACCGGGGGTTTTGCAACACAACCACGCGGGCCCGATTTTCTTTCTTTTCAACCAGCTCAGTGAGTGGTGAATCATTGTTCCCGCAAAAGTCAGTCACGCAAAGTCATTGGTGCTCAGTAGGATGACCAGGGTTTCGGGAATGAACCTGGGGATTCCGCCAAAGGAAACCATTGGGGATGGTTTATAGGAGTCTTTCTCTCATTTCCTGCTGCCAAGAATATCATTGGCCAAATGGGATCACGACCTTGCAAAGATATTGCGCCAGGCTCCCTCTCGCGGCTCGATTTGGGGATTCTGTTTGAGGTGCGTGAATTATCTCTCAATTGCTAGGAACATATGGCTGTGGGTCAAAACCAATGGTACCATTTTGGGGTAGGTGAATTCACCACCCATTTTGGAACCTATTTTATGGATTGAATCGGATGTTCACTGGGGGTACGATTTGGATTTTGACCCATGGCCATATAGGGATCCCCTTTGGGATATCCTTGACAGCGCACCAGCCAAAAGGACCAGGTCGAAAAAGATAGGGGGGCCCCAAGTCCCCAAGTCGGTGGGGTGCTTTCCATGTTGACCCCGGATTTTTTACACCCATCCTGTGCCCCTCCAAAAGTGAACCCCCACCAAAAAGGGGGCAGGTCCCGCTTAGATCCCGGGCCAGAGAAAAGCCGAAAGCCGATATAGTTGATACAATTGGAATATTCACAGAGATATGAATGAATACATTTGATAGAACACAACCAACAATCGATAGAAGTCACAACAAATCGATCGATGGGAGGTGTCCGAACAGAGAGCCACTGGTCAGGGCCGACGGCCAAAGTTCTGGAGGTCGCCTAGGGAAGACGAGCTAAGGAACTCACCGAGTTCTGCAGATGTTCTCACTTCCTGACTTCCGTTTCGGATTTCGGACCAAAACGTCACTCTTTGGGTTTGGAGGACTAGGCCAATCTACTCGGGAAGCGAGTCCACGAATACTGAAAATAGCGGTTTCCGCAACTGTGTGTGTGTGATGCACTTAAGCGCTCAACTTAGAGTTTGCCCCCTCCAGGCTAACCACGGACTCAAAGCAGCATCTATACAGTGGAGAAACACATGCGCACAAATCTGCCTTTTGTGCACGTCTCCCCACTTGTCTCCCTGCATGTGGTTGCTGGCTCGGACCTTGTCAAAGCTTGTCTCCCTGCTTGCTCACTCGTCTCCCGGCTTGTGCTTGCCGACCTGTCATCGCAAGTCTTCCCGCTTCTTTCCACATTTGTCTGCCTCCCCCCTGGTGCTTGCTGACTAGGGCCTTGTTATGGCTTGTAACCTCGCTTTATCTCCACACTTGTCTCCCACTTGTCTCCCCACTCCACCCTGTCTGAGCTTGACTCCGCACATGTCTCCTGTCTCCCTGCTTGTGCTTGCTGGCTCGGCCCCTGTCACGGCTTGTCTCAACTTGTCTCCCCACTTCACCTTATGTGGGCTTGTCTCCGCACATGTCTCCCCACTTGCCCTGCTTGCGCCTGGTGACTCAGACATGGTCACAGCTTGTTTCCCTACTTGTCTCCCTGCTTGTGCGGTCTGACCCGAGCCTCATCACGGCTTGTCTCCCCACTCTCTCCGCACTTGTCTCCCTGCTTTTGCTTACGGGTTCTTTGCCCACTTGTCTCCTCAGTCTCCATGCTTGTGCTTCATGGCTCGGATCTTGTCAGACTGGGACCTCGGCTTGTCGCCCCGCTCGCGGGTCACGGCTTTTCTTTTCATATGTTCTTCGCTTGTTTCCGCACTTGTCCTCACACTTGTCTCCGCACTTGTCTCCTCGCTTGTCCCGCCGCGTGTCTCCACACTTGTCTCCCTGCTTGTGCTTGCTTACTCGGATCTTGTCACGGCTTGTCTCACCACTTGTCTCTCGCCTGTGCTTGGCGACTCGGACCTTGACTGGCGTGTCAGCCCTCGCTGCAGGTTCAAATGCAACGGTTGGATGAGAACTGCATATGGCAAAGCTGCCGGCCACGCAGTCGAATTTGTTCCAGGCAGCACAAGCAAACATCACGTGCGGCATGCCAGTGCTACGCTCCAAGAAGTGTCATCGCGCAAGAGTGCAGACAGCCAGGGCTTGATCGCCAGAAAAGTCTTCGAGAGCGCCCGTGAGATTCTGAGTGTTTCACACTCGGCGCATAGCGTTTGAATATATTCGCACTTGTCGCTTAGCAGCCGCGCCTGTTATCAGCACTTCCGCCGTGGCAACCCATGTGTTGATTGTGTGCGTGCGGATCAGACAAACGCCGCCGGAAACCAACTTGCGGCGCTTGTTTTGCAATGACACTTGCTGGCGCTGGTGGCATTCCATGACATGCAAAACCGAACTGCGACCGGACTTGACGGCAACAGCTGGTTACCCCGTTGGTTGTTTCTCGTTCTTTGCAACCCTTTCTGCAGCTTGTCGTCCATGTGAAACGAAGTGATGCGCGCAATTGCTTTTTGGGCCCATGCTGGCTCATTTCCTTTCAACCACCAGCAAGTCAATTCTGCACGGGACCTACGCCTGGTCAAGAATGTATGATCGTTCACAGACCCCCCTCCCAGGTTCCTTCCTCCCGAAGCTTGCAGTGGGCATTGCTCTGGAGTTGCCCAGGGAGTGCCAGGTCCAGAGTGGCGGTTGGGCTTCAAAAAACCTGTGGGCTTTTTGGTGGACATCAGAAGAAGGGGGGTCACAACCACTGTGTGTTTTGTACGCCAGCTGGCGCAGGATCATGTGCACACATTGGGATACCCAGTTCCGCAAATTCAGCTAGGTTAATTGAATGGGACGCGTCTCCAGGTTGGATTGGCAAATGTTGTTTCTTGCTGAAGGGACTGATCGCAAAAAACGAGGGGAACATCGCCTATGCGGTCAATTTCACGTAAGTTTGCTTGTGCTGGGGTGATGTCTTGACATGCAGACATAGGCACCCCTGCTATCGTAACGCCTGCATAGTTCTGACCATTTGTACTAGTTACTGGCTGCTGCCCTTTTTTGTTCTGGGCAGAACTGGGTTCTGACTCTTTCCAAAGACATTGCTTTTGGTTTGGATGTCGCGAACTGCGTGCTGAACATGACGTGTAATTGCTGGGTTCTGAATAACCCATATTTTGTTTTTGCCTAAAAGCAAACGGGGATGAACAAATATCGAAGTTTTCCAGACGCCCTGTCTAGCACGATTTTTCTAGTTGCTTTTGGATGATACCTGTGAGAGAGTGAGGTACTCGTCTGCCATGGTAAAGCACACTTCAAAAGGGGGTAGGGACGGTCATCAACCCCATAAGGATGTCAGTCGGCCCATCAAAGCCTTCCTAATTGTTTTTCGGAAACCACGACACACACACACAAAGTCGGAGTTTTGTCCATGGTGCGCATGTTTTGCTTCAGGCAACATACTGATGGATGCTGAAACCATGGTTGAAGCCATTGTTGGTATTTGCAGGGGACTCATTCCAGGTCTTCTTTGGTGCGAAATGGATTCCGTCCACAGATGTCATGTTAGCCTCGAGGAGGTCTTCTGCCGCTCACATTCGATCTGGTAGATAGTGGCTTGCCCGCTGGGTACTTAGCAAGTCACTACGCGGCTCGGCTGTAGGAAACACTTTCGTGAGCCATGCTTTTCTCAATAGAACAAACACCTTCTTGGACTGTATAAGTTGGCGCAAACTTGGAGGGACACCTACATTATACTAGAAAGGCCGCGTGCCTTTAAGCACAAATGAGTTTCATGATGATAAATCATAGGGGCAACATGTGAGTACCTAGATTAGGTTGCTGCTTCTCAAAGTTAAGAGCTCTACTAAGGTGGTTTGCCTGGTTAAAAGCTGTTGCCAAGGAGCTTTCCCACTGGTGCAATGCTGACAATACCCTGCAGCTGGGATGAAGGCTTATGAACTCTCTCCCTGAGTTCACCAACTTCAATCTTTTTGAGTGTTGGTTTTAGTGGCATAAAACAAGCTTGTTTTTTTCGGTTGGCCAGTCAGCTCAACCGGAAGTGAGTGAATGGGATAAACCTCAAGCTTTTTCTCCGGCGTTTGGTTGCCGAGTGAAGGGTGTGTGGCCCGACTTGGGTAATCCACCCAAACAAATGTGGTTGGACCCCCTCATTCTTGAGGGTAAATGGCAAACCCCCGCAACACCTCCAATCCAGACCACCAAGAAGGAAACGGAATGACGTTCTTTTGTGTCTCAGACAGCAACTTCAGAAAGACACCCGCTATTGCAGGACACCCCCCCTACACGAGCAAGTCAATGATCCCTGCAAGTGTGTGTTAGTTTGCAGAAGACATGCGGGCACATCCAAGCTGCAGAAGTTATGGCGACCCGAGTTGCAGAATAAGGTTTGTTTCTGCGCGATCTTGCTGGGTCCTTTATACCAAGTGACATCCTGAGAGCTTCTTCAGAAATGGTGCGTCGCAGGGAAGTGGAGCATATATAGAAATATATATGTGAAAAGTAGAAAAGGGTCTATGAATTTTCAGAGTTGGAACATGTTGGAACCACCACCTCAAATGTGGTTGGTGGATATGTTCATCCCGAGCTCGATACCCATTTGTTTTGGGGTCCCATTTTTAAATCTCCTGGGACATGACTAGCGCACAGAGTTGGCGCCCTCGGACGTTTGACTAACTTTTCGAGTTGCTGGACTTTTAGCTACTTGGGAATACCCTCCCACGAATCGACATGGAACCTGACAGGGGGTCCTGGAAGTCCATTCTCCTTCCTTTAAAGGGACCCCTGTGTCAACTTGCATGGTTGTTGGAAGGACTTGTTTTTTTTTTGTCAAAGTGTGGTTGGACTTCTTTGGCCAATCCACTCGATGCGAAGTGAATTGCGAACCCCTCAAATGTTTTGGGAGGTCGCGTGTCACGATTTTTTCCGGGCAGCTGAGTCGATGCATCCCGAGCGCACTTCGGCCTTTGCTCCGAAGTAGCCTATACCCTGAGGCTCACTTCCCGAGTTCCTGGCTTTTTTTTGCAAGGACCATTTTAGTGGTAGCTCTTTCTTTTTTTTTGCAAGGACCATTTTAGTGGTACATGAAGAAGTTGGGACTTTTTTTTGGGCCAACCCACTCAGGAAGTGAGCAGGACCAGCGCTGGAGATGGACGGAGAATTGGCCGGTGAGAAGTTTACACCACGTTTTTGGGCCAAGGTTCTAGATTAACATGGAATCCCAAAAGCTGTAACTCCTTTGAGGATCGCCTTTTTGGGCTCCGTTGGTGCCTGATCTTAGAGCAAAGAATCAGAAACGTGTCTTGGGTCAATAGCTTGGCGACACATCTTACCTGAAGCCCACTATGATGAACGGATGTTTTTAATTCCTTTTCGAGTTGGACCTTGATTGACCGGTGACATCTTACTCTGGAAAGCCCACTCAAGTGACGAACCAACCTTGGAGAGTCAGCGGGTTGAGCCTTTCTAGGGTTGAATCTTTGTAGTGAACCTTGACCAAGTTGCAGTAATCAGCTCACGATTGGAGCCTTGGAGAGGGCAATTCTCCGCAACCAGAAGCAGATCCGAGAAGCCACGTCCGGTCCGGATGGAAGAGTCACCTCCGGCGGCCCAAAAAAAGTTCGACCGATTTCGACGGCGTCCTGGACTTGATACTTTGGGGAAGACCGTTTTAGTGTCCAACGTTGGCAATCCACTTAGGAAGTGAGCAACTGGTTGGATTTGTAGGATTTGAAGGCCTTCCTCTTGAAGTGAGGTAGGCGTCCAAGTCTCCAAAACGATTGGTTTCCCTTTGGTTTCCCTTTATACCAACCCCAAAAGGGTACTCAACAAGCACAGCCCCAAGTGGGATATGCTCATTCCGATTGTCGAATAACTATACACAGGCCCCCGGTCGTGTTGTAGACTCCTACATTTCTCGGCATTTTGTCTTAGTGGAAAAGCAAGTAGATTGGGCCAACCATTCAGAGACTGAGTGGCAGTATGCCTGTATACATGTTTCCAGTACGAATTCAGATCTGACTCGCAAGGGCAGGAAGGATATGTTAAAGATTAGTACCCCGCAGAGCAACGGAACCCAATTGTTGGCGGGTTGTGATGAGCTGGCGAGCCACTTCCGTCCACCTAGGTTGCTATGGCTGTGACGAGTTGGCTTCAAAGTATCCGTGCCGTGGTCAAACTAGTCCTTTGCTTGGCTTGGCAATGGTGGAAGCCCTTGGCAACTCAAACAATCCTTCACGGTCCTTGGCAAGCTGTTTGGTTTTTTAGTTGTTTGGTTCTTCATGTTTATTAGGGGCCGCGGGCTGCAAAAAACATCGTTGTTTGCAACCATACCAAGGCTTGTGAAGAATCGTAAGTGGGATTGTTGTTTTTCATATATTGTTTTGAAGTTGGCCACACAGGCAACTTATCAGGTGACCCTTTATTCGTGGATTTGGCTTGGTGGTTTGGGGATTTGAACCACTGGTACTTGTTAGTCCGGGTAGACGGGTAGATGGGAAACCACTCCCTGATCACCAAGACACCAGGCTCCAAACCAGCCGTTTTGAGAGAAGCTGAACTTAAGGTGGCCATTTCCTTTCTCAAAGCCGTAGGTGAAATGTCCAGTCTGTCCATCTAGGCGCATAGAGACCAAACTACCCACACAATTCCAGTGGACGAAGCCGAAGCTTTTCACATGTGCTTTGCGGACTTGAGCATTTGACCCGCAAGTTGAGCACTTCAACTTGGGCCCCTTGAAAGTGGGGTTCTCCAAGTTACTTCAAGGGCGATCCTTCGCATGACATCTGAAAGAGACATTTGAATCATGTTTGGTTTTGCTTGTCCCAGAAAGTGACCGCAGAGTGTCCTACCGGACCGCAGCTGCCTTAAAGGCAGGCGCCAAATCGGAGCTCGATTTTTTTCCTTCAGCTGTGCCACTTGGAAACAAAAGCTGCAGGCCTCACCGATGTTCCGAGCGGTGTCCATCGATTCGTGCTCATGCAGGTGAATGATTCAGGGGTTTGCTTAGTTCAGGTTGTGCATATATGATTGTTGGTCTTGTGGTTGGTTTTTTTTAGATGTACCTGAGGGATCCATCAACACCCGCAGGAGTTGCGACCGTGGAACAGATGAATCTACCCACAAATCGAGTCGCTGACAAAATGGTGTGTAGTGTATTGTTTGGCCCGCCCATTTTTTCCGCGAGAATCAGGGGGCCACCCCATTTGTTGCCTGTCCTCTCTCATTTGATTGTCCTCTCTCAAAGAAACATGTTCGTTTGGTCCGGGCCTACATTGACCCCGGCTTGCGACTTTTTCACGAGCTCAAGGGGTCAAACGAGGGAACTTGGGGATTCCTTCTGGCAGGTCTGTGAGTAATAGTTATTTTTTTCCCCCAGAATCAGAGCGTTTCCATAGGCCTACGTTTTGAGTTTCGTTGCGCACTAAAGGCCATTTTTTGGGGTTTGTGGCAAGCAACGAGTTTGGTTACTTTTTTTGGACCATCAACTCAGGAAGTGAGTAGGGGTGTTTCCATCTAGTGATCGGGATTCCCAGCCCCGATCCAAATCTCCAGGGTCTCCTTTGGGCCACCAGCGCTTTGTAAATACGAGGCTCGCTCAGAATGTCCAGAAGTGCAAGCTACATTTGAACAGCGCAAGTCGCGCGGCAACATACTTATTTTCGAGTGTTCGTCCAGTTGTTTTTTTGAAGGACAGGAAGGCACCGCTGTGTCGATGCATGATGTAAGATTGCTTTCAAGGCGTGTTGTTCTGATTATCTCCTGAGTTCCTGGACTGCGCGGTAAATAAAGCAGTTTAGTTGCTTCTTCTGGCCAATGCACTCGATCGGAAGTGAATTCTCCCCATTTTCTGGCCATTTGCCACGCAGATTCGAAGCGGAAGCCACTGGCCGTCGGACCTGGCCCCATCAAAGAACTGGTTGCAACTCCCTCAGACCAGCTATGGCCGCAAGCATTCCCATGGAATTCAGCATGGCCTACATGGTGTGTGTGTGTGTGTGTGTGGGCTACATGGTGTGTGTGTGTGCCTTTTCGGCGGACCCCCAAAATGGTAGTTTTGCTTCTGGCTTCCCTTTGGGCTTCGGGCTCTGCTCACACTGGTCTTCCTTCAAGATGTGGAGGTTCAGCACCTGGTTGTCTCTCAGATTTTTTTTCAAAATGGGCCACAATCAAAGCCCGGGCGAGTGAAGGGTAGGAAGTCCCATACATAGCGGCTGCCCTTTGGATGCTACTGTGGATGGACGAAATCCTGCACCCCTTGGAAACCATGGGAAACCATTGCTTGTTGGTATTTTCAGGGGATTCATCATTCCAGGGTTTCTTAGGTGGTGCGAAATGGATTGCGTCCATCCACAGTATGAGAGACGATGTTTTAGTCAACCGGAAGTCCTGCAGCCCCAGCATAGGGTTCCAAACCGTGCTCGGTACTCGACGTGCACAAAAGGCGCTGCGAGATGCACTGGGTTCGCCTTTTCAGCGTGGGCTGTGCTGTGTCAAAATGGCTTGGACCTGCCAAAACTGGGGTCTCCTCCACTATTTTATATGTCAGAGTACCTATAGGCCCTCAAACTACCCTTAAACAGCGAAACTACTCCATAGCTTGAGGGCAATAATTTATGTTTTCTGGGTAGTTTGAGCCCCCCAGAAGGCTTACGCTTACGTGTCCCCTGGCTGAGATTTGCGCAGGGCTCCAATTTGTTGCCAGTGCTTTAAGCATCACCCCTTTAGTCTCCTTTGTTTTCGGAGTGATGTTTTTGCCAAACGGAAGTCGTGGATCCCGAAATGTGGTCGGTGAAACATTGCAGATGTCAGCGAATTGATGCGCGATCAACTTCTCTCTTTTTTTCTCAGCTTGCGTCTTTGAATTTGCGCAGCAAGGACATATTCCTTTTCTTTCGCTTGCGACATTTGCGAGTTGTCAACCTTTTGGGGGATAAGGTTTTACCTGAGTTTTTCTGTTATATCTCTTTAAACCACCAAAACAATCAGAAGATCTCTTTTTCCTCGTGATACTGCGATGGGCAAGATCCTGCACCAGCTGGTCGGTGGTTTATCTCAGTATTTACAGTCTTTCTTCCATCCCAGCTGGTGCAGATATTTGTGATATTTGTCCATCCACACAGTATCACTTTAAACCACCACAGCAATCATACCTCAACGAAACACACACCCACAAAGATAGCTCCACCTACCAGACGGCAGATATCGGGTTTGTCAGGCAAGCGGTTACTCCCCGCACATTAAACGCGGGGAACCCCAAAAGGGGGGGATCACTGACAGGAGAGTTCTGTAAAAATGGGGGGGTTTCCTGGGTTCCATGTTAATCTGCAGGAGATCCCCAGGCAAGTTCTCTAGGGGAAAATCCCAAGGGGCACTCGTCAACTTGGGATAGCAACCACTTTCTAAGTGGGCCAATCATTCAAGCACTTGTCCATGGGCAACCACAGCCCCCAAGATGAGAGCATGATTGAATCCTGTTGCTGGATGATCAAGCCCGCAGTATCCGCTGAAATGATATATATATATATATATATTCGGCAGACCAAACAAAGGACCAGACTCTGAATAGAGATATGGTTTCTTCGGCGCTCTTCAGCTTTTTTGCCAAGAATCTACCCTTTGGATCTGGTCGACTGGAACCATCGCTTAGAATTGGGAGTACCTCTTAGAGTTGGTGACTGGCCAAATTCCTTGGGACAGAATCAGACACCGAGACTTGCGGGCGCAAACCATTCTTCCAACTTCTTTGACACCAACTACCAAAAGGACTGTGCCAGTGCCAATTCCTTTCTTCCCCTTATGCCTTGCTTATCCCAGACTTGGGCCCACGGCCACACTTCAAGCCCGCACTGGAGACTTCGCTTTGGTCAGGTTGCCAACCGCTTGCTGCCGACCCAAGCAAACAAATGGACAGCGTTCCCCGAATGACTGGTTTGGTTCAGTACCGTTTGACACCAAATGGGAAGGTCGCCAAGTTGGGTCCAAACCCCCGGGCTCCAAACCACCAGAAAAAACGTGTAAGGCGCTCACTTCCTGCGTTCATGAGCTTTAAACTTGGGACGACCATTGTAGTGGTAAATCTAAAGTTTGGGTTGCTTTTTTCGGGCCATCCACTCAGCAAGTGAGAAGGTGAACACCACCCCAAAAAAAAGAGGGTCAGGTGAAAAATTGGGTTTTCAAACCACCGGGCTCCAACCCGCCGGGAGAAACCGCGCGCCCCTCGTGCCGTGGAGACGAATTGAGAGCAGGCGGGCCAGCACGAGCTGCGGCTCTTCTGGCGCCCGCGGCACTTGGGCGGCGCGGAGCTCCTGGCGTACCAGGCGGTGGAAGTTTGGGCCCGTGGGGTCCATGGCAACGTGGAGAGGTTGGGTAACACACGCCACCACATATATATATATATATACATAGGGGGTAGGTACCATATATATATATATAGTGTAAACACATGCATATACATGCATATTGTATATGTGCATATATATATACATATATATATATATGTACATAATTATATATTTATTATATATATATATATATATGTGTGTGTGGGTGTGTGTGCTTGTGATATTATACTAGGTGTGTCTTTTTTGGGAGACCCCAAGAATAGCTTTGGTTTTCCTTTTGGTTTCCCTCTAAAACCACAACAAGGGGCACCCTCAAAGAACTGACAGCCAAAATAGGAGTGTGTGTCTGTGTCCTTTCGATTGAAAAGGGTACCAAGCCTCGCCAGAAATTCCTGCCTTCATGGTTCAAACTGGGACCTCCTTTGCTATGATACCATGCCCAACAATTTATTGTTTTTGCTTTGTGTCACCAGCTGAGCTGGCTGTGGGTCAAAACCTAGGTGCAGGGGGCACGATTTGGGAGTGCCAGTTCAGAAGCACTTTTTGGCCCTGCTGGGACTTCCTCTTTGCAGCCTTCATCTTTGGCAAGGAGAAACGGTCAGGGTGGGGTGTTCGAGCGCACCACTCGCCATCTTGAAACGGTTTTGGGATGCATAAAGGTAAGGCCTATACAAGCCTTCGTCTTAGAACCAAAGGTCAATGGCTGAAGCGAATCGGCGCTCAGCTGCCTTTTAGTGCATTTTCGCGCTGGAAAGAGGTAGCGCATCCCAACTGTCTAGATTTGGTTTGTCAAATGGTCAATAAGCTTGATAGTGAACCACCGGACGAGTGGCTGGTGGACCTACTTTTGAGCGTTCTTTGTTAATTACTCCGCTTTCCAAAGACAATCGGGAAGCTATGACTAATAGGAGTTCCCTGAAATGGGTGGTTTATTTTCTCCGATTGAATCCCTAGTCACTAGCCCAGAAAAACACACCCACACCAATTTCTGTGAAACTAGATGGCACAGTTTTGCCCAGAGTCGGCCCCTTTACTTTCCCACGTCCACTTTCAACCTGTGGTAAACAAGACGACTTAGGTTGCCAACAGCTTACAAACTTGGCCGACCCAGGCCATTGCCTTCAAGTAGCAATCAGGCCAAACAGTTTTGACTTCTTCTAGCCAGTGAACTTGGATCTGATTGAGGTGCGTGATCTCTATCTTTCGCTGCATCGGGTCCAGCGCCTGCAAAGCCTGCTGCTTGTTTCGTGGAGCCGCCGTGGACGACCTGGGCGTTCAACGAGGCCCGCGTCGCGAAGCATGAGGTCCAGAAGGAGACCTGGCTGCCCACTTGGCCGCCTCTGCCGGCTAATTAAGCCGCTCAATATCGAGAACATCACCTCGGTCAGAACCTTGGCACGGATGCTCGCACATAGAGAATTGGAATTGCGAGCAAACTTTGGTGCAACAACTTTGATACACTTGCTGCAACACGCCTTCCCTTCCACTAACATGGTACCTGGCAGGGGGTCCCTCCATGAGGAAGTTGACAGGTACCCTCACAGGTGCTGCGTTTGTGGACTGAAGGGTATTCTTACCTGCAGGATAATCATGGCCACACGCATTTATAGCATTTATGACATGTGCCTGGCACCCTGAGATTATGTATTATATGCTTGTTTTTTTGTGTCAAGCCCCTGTATGTGGCCATGTCTGCCCGCATGACCATGTTTTTCGGTCATTTGCGCATGCCAGCCGCATGAAGCTCTTATTTGTTCAACTTGTTGCTGAAACAACAAGCGTCATAAGCCGCGCGATCGTATGATCGATTTTTTCCCGTCCAAGGACGTATGACCAAGTTGCCAAAGAGGGCCCAGCTTGAGCAACAGCTGTGGCCTTCTTCGGTGGACTGTATGGACTGAAGGAATGGCACGTGATGGGATTTCAGGCTGACATGGGCTGACATTGACGGCCTTGAAAAAGGCCCCCCCCGGGCAGAATGCGCTGAAGACCCAAGGTTTGGTAAACCCGGCTGCCCAAAAGACACAATGTTCGGGTACCGAGGTCAAAATGAAGACTTGTACTTGCGCGCCCGACAAGTTCTGGGTCCCCCAGTAGTGCCCTTTTACCCTTTTGGTTGGGAGGCTTCCCCTACTAAAAAAAAGACTACAGAGAAAAGTTGGTACCCTTATTCTAACCTCTCTGCTGGAGGACCTAGAGTTTGTTTCCTTCACTCAAATCAGTGACGTTGATGCACAGGTGCAGCTCCTGTCGACTACAATGGAGGCACAAGACATTCGATGGTTCACCAGGGGAAAGCATCATGCGGACCAATTTGGCCCGTTCCCATTTTTTTGGGCCCCTTGAAAAAAGTGATCTTTGATTCTTTCTGGGGCTTAGATGATAACATGTAGAGAGGAGCGCAAGTCAACTGGCTGATAGTTGGATAGAACTTTGCCTGCATCACTGGGTTAGCTTGAGGAGGGACTTGTTTCATGGCAAGCTTTTCTATATCTCAATTGCCGAGCATGCGTGCCCAAACAGCACTTGAGCCAAATCCACATCTGCATAGATGCAGGTTCTTTACCCTGGTTCTTTTTTTTCGCTGGCCTCCTTCAGTGGCAGCTTTTGATGAAAAGAACCTTTGGAGCCACATGTTTCAAAGGAAGCATATGGCTGTGGCTCAAAAAATCGGTACCAAAATGAAACCCTGGCAAGTGGACACATGGACCAAAACCTGCGTAACCCCTCCTGTTTAATTTTGAGCCACACCCATATGTTTCACAGTTTGTTTCAGTCCTTTCACCGTTTGTTTCAGGATTGTCTATCCGGTCCTTTGGATTTTGAAACCTTCGCAGTTTGTTGGGCGCCCCGGTTTTGCCTTGAGCCTTTGGATGCCTTGGCAATCGCTCGCAGTGAGGTCCAGGGGATCCCAGTCTCAGGTCTTAGTTCTGTGGAGGGAATCCATTTCGCGCCTAGTAGAAACCCGAGTTTCTGATTCGATTCCCCCGGTAAATACCAACCCATAGTGTTTGTTTTCCTTTTTTCCCAGGATTTCAAAGTGGTGCTAGCGGATTTTGTCCACAGTAGGTTTGCAGGCAGGGCCGTCCACGCTTTTGGGACCCCAGGCTGCTGAATGTGGGTTATTGTTTTTGTTGGGAAACAAGGGAAGGCTCAAAGGACACCATCCTTTTTGGGTCTTTTTTTGACCCATGCCCAAATGGGCGTTTCTCAAAAGAGGGCCCTAACATGCTTAGTGCTCCTCTTGATTTGCCGATGGTTTGGATTGGTTGGACTTGGATTGAAAAGGGTCAATGGGAAGCGGCCAACCCCGACCGGCTCCAAGCCTCCGGGCTTTGGTGCATTGCCAAGGGATCCTATAGGACTGAACAACATTTTTTACCAACGAATGAAACTTTTTTCAGTATTAAACCACTAGAAGTTAGAAACTTTTAGCAGGGCAGCAGAAAGCAAGCGAGAATGAGAAGGAAGCTGAATATTGATGGGCGGTTTTCACGTGAACATTTGCGAGGTGCGGAGTAGCAACGTGACCCTCACAGAGCTCGCCGTGGCCCCAAAGATGTTCCGAATCGACTCAAGCGCTTTCGCCCTTGGCGAACGGCAGAAAAGCGTCCTTGGAAACCCAACAAGGAGTTTTTTCCCTCAAGCCGAATCCTCCAATAGAAGGCATTTTGGAGCCCCATGTCAGTCCAGCTATGTGAGAGTTCATTGAGGTTTGAGCCCCCGTTTCGAGTACGACTCATTGCTGTGGGCAAGATCCCATGGTCCTGTTTTTTGTGGCTTTCCAAAAAGGATGATTGATCAATTGGGTCATTGGTCTCAACGCATTCGCTTTTTCTGCGAGGGTTCGCCGAAAACGGCGCGATGTTTGCCCGCAAGTCGCAGGGAGAGGGTCTATTCATCCAATGGGTTGCTTCCTTTCGTCCGTTTTACTCGGAGGTTTCTCTTTGAAATCAACTACTCTAGGAGAACCTTCTCCATTTTGTCCAGGGATGATTCTTTCTATAGAAAACCTCTGGAAATCCAGGGAAATCGGTTGGTTTTTGAAAGCAACGATGGTTGAACATAATGGAAAAGGAATCGACCCCTAGAACTCTCAAGCCCGCCTTTAGCCCATAAAATGCCACTGAAGCCGGGGGCGACTTTGGAAAAAAAAGAACATGGACCCCGAAAATCAGGTGGCCTCCCGGATGCCCAAATCGGCCAAAGGACCACACTAATCCATGGGCCATGTGACGTAGGCGAGCACGAGCTCCAAGATTGTCCCATCACATCCCGGGGACGCATCCAACAACATGTCCCATGTCCTGGGAAAAAGACAAGTGAGCGTCAGCGTGTCTTTTTTTTTCGGGACCTCCCCAAATTGGTGGTTTTCCTCTTGGTTTCTCTTTAAAACCACAAAAAAGGGGGTGCCCCTACAACAAAAACAAGCCCAGGTCGACGTCCAGGAAGTCGAGAGCTCCCAAATGGGGAATAGGTTTTGGAGCTGCGGGAAAGAAGCCGGAGCGAAAGGGATAAGCAATCAGAGTCTTAGACAACCAAGCTCGGCCCAAAAATGTTCGCCACCTGGGTATTCTTGTGACGCAGGAACAAGAATTCATGAATTGCACTTCGGGGAACTTGTGCCCGGGGTTGTCTTTTTGCCACCTTTTGCGCGAAAATTGGCGACCCCCTCAAAAAGGAATCCTTCACTACAAGGGGGTCGATCAGTTTTCCACCAAAGGTGGCAAAACGACCCCCCCGGACGTTAGATTTTCTTCTAAAGTTGCCAGCTTTCCGACTTGGCCGACCCAAAGAAGGGACTCCAGAAAGCGACTTGCGCCTGGGGCGCGAAGGCTTCGATTTTGCGCGCCGTAAGGATGGAGACACAGACTACACCATCCAAATCCAGGCGGGTCCAAAAGCGTCGATTGGGCCGAGCCGAAATGCAAACCCGGGCTAAGACAAGGGTGCCTTCCTAAAGCGGATATTTCTTACAACTGGAGGGGACGGTTGAAAAACGTGGGGTAATTTTCCCGGGCAATTTTCATGTGGGGTGAGTAGCTATACAACAGTAGGTGGGTTGTGATGAGACGGCCGCTTGTTGGCGTTACCTCACAGATGTCAGGACATGCCACCCTCGCTTCAATATCCAGGGTGGGCGTGTCAAGAGCTGGCGTCAGCATGGGTCCGACGCAAGCGGACAAGTGCATATAAGCATTGTTGTTTGCAGCCGCGCCTAGTTTTTTGCTTAGGCTTGTGGAGCGAAGCATGGCAGGGAGGTCCAAGTTCCGTCTTCAACTATCCACTAGGCTGCTGATCTTGGGGCTTAAAGGTTTTGAGAGATAGCATTTGTCCCTCGCTTTGGCACAGGGGGGAAAAGCCCTCCAGAAATCTTTGGGAAGGGTTTTCTTCTCGCCCGCGGATCCGTGGCGAGGGTTTTCAAAGCACTGAGGTATGCGGAAAAAAAACGAGGAACAAAAAGAAAGGGGGCCCAGAAAATGGGGGCTTTCCTTTTGGTTTTCCCTTCAAACCAAGCCCCAAACAGGCGGCCTTGGAAAAACCGTCACGGGGTCTGGTTCTCCGCTTTCGGCCTCTCGCAGCGGGTTTCGGTGGCCTTCAATGCACGTCGGATCCAGATCTTTTGCGGGTCTTGATGGAAGTCAGCCTGGGATCGCCACGGATGGATGAAAGCCTGTCAAGAATGGTTGGTCAACTCAATGTCTGAGTTCCTGGAACTTTTTTTTCTTCAATGGAAGACCATTCCAGTGGTAAGGACAAAGTTTGGACTCTTTTTCGGGCCATCCACTCGGGAAGTGAGTAAACCCAACTGGTGCGAAGTGGATTTTGTCCATCCACGGTACTGCTTTGATGATATTCTCCTCAACTGTTTACACTCCCTCAGACTAACATGGAAGCTCCCAGAAGGCGTCTGTAAATGGAACCAAGTCTTCCAAAGGGGTCCTGGGAGCTTCCATGTTAGTCCGGAGGAGGGTAAGCAGGAATGAAGGATTGTTGGCTGTTTCACGAGCTTTTTCTGGAATCCATGTGGGGTCGCAGTCGTTCAGTGGCGCCCTTTTCCCTTTTTTTTGGTGGCTGCCCCACTAAAAATGGTCTTCCCCAAAAAGGGTCCCTGTTTTTCCAGGGTCACCGAACAACTGTGGGGTCGACAACATGTCACATGAGTGCGTTTGACCGGATCCCGAGTTTTCTCTCCGCGCGTTCTTATGAGAAATCAGACAGAAACCCCCTTTTCTTCAGGGGGGGGGTTCCGGTGTTCCCCACATTTTGAGACGACACACACCAAGTCCACAAAACGACAAGACGAAGCTCAGAAGAATCTCACCAATGAAGTCGCAAGAAGGTGATGCTTAAACGACCCAGGAGTCTTCATGCATCACGGACAGGAACCTTTTACCAGCAAGTCATCCATCCAAAACCACCAAAAAAACGCCAGGGCCCCTTGCATTCGGTTATGTCTTAAGCAATATTTTACTTCTATCAACGTGACCCCTTGACTGGTGGGTTGAAGGGAACAAAAAGCAGTTTCTGACTTTGATATCCCCTAGAAACAGTCAAAATAATGACTCCAGCAGCACCGTTATTTAACGGCAGAGTTTGACACAAACCTTGCCATCGAGATCTGGGAGGTAAATTTGGGAGGGAGCTTCGGCCTCTCGAGTGGTTTTAGGTGAACTTCATGTGGCTTCCAATTGCTGAAACGAATTTTAAAAAAAAGAAGATCCGTTGGTGGTTTTAAGAGGAATTTATCGCTACTGGACATATTTCCATTTTTTCCCAGGAGTCTCGACCAAACGGAAGGTGGGTTGTGTTGTATGAACCGGTGGTTGGGTTGCCCAGTTGCTCACTTGTAGAACCCGTTTTCCCTCTTTTGGGGCCGGGGGTGGGGTGCAAAGCACGGCGCCCATGCATCGTTGGTTGCCTTGGGGAAGCGGCAGGCAACGGGCTATTTGTCACCCAACGTCTCATCGTGAAACCCGCCCGTCGACCCCAGATGAACAAAAACCCCTGTTTGATGTTCATCCGGGGTGGTTTCTTTCTTTCGTGGGTGTTATTTTCCCTGGTTGGCTTTACCGTTGGAGTCAGTTTCACGATGCTGGCCATATCTTCTCCTCATGTTTCCTGGGGGGGTGCTGCACACGTGTTTTTTCTTTTCTTGGGGGCCCCTTGTGTCGCAAACGGCTTGGGGCTCGGCGGCTTTCCTTCATCCGAAGCGAGGCGCTCACCAGCTTCGGGCCCGGCGATCCGGCGGAGGTGGCCGCCCGCACGCTGCAGGCCGCTTGCTTCGACTCCACACGGAACTCGGAACCCGAAGGATCAAGAATGGATCTTGTTTTTCTCCCTCGGGCTCATGGATGAGGTCCAGTAATGTTGACCCCGGATTAAGAAACCCCTGGTTGATTAATAGGGGGGTGTCCCCTGTTAGTGGAGATTCATCACTTTTGGAGGGAACACCCCCTAATAATGGGACGGGTTTACTATTCCTGGGTCAACATTATCAGGGTTCCCCTGGTCTTACCCGCTGGCACATCTGAAAAAATTAAGCAACCTCGACTTGAGGTTGGCCCCCTTTTTGGGTGATGTTTGACACCACCAAATGGGGTGAGCTAAACCCAGCTTCCGATTTTGCTATTGTTTCCATTTTTTCGGCGGGACGGCCTTCCTTGAAGATCAAGCAGCCCAAGTTTGGCAAAGGTAGACCCTCAGTATTCTAAGGACCCTGAGAAGGTTCCAAGAACTTTTCCCAGGGTCTTCTTCAAAGCGATTTTTAATTTTAGGGTCGACTGAACATGGAGCGGTCAGAACATATGTTCCATTTTTGGGTACACCAGAGTTGGCTCAAGTTTCTGAGGCGGCAAGCAAGAACCATTTCCTGAGAAATGGGGGAGCCTTCATCATTCCTGTGAGATTTGCTCGATGTTTTTTGCTTTAGCCTGCATGGTGCCGAGTCGTTTGCTTCCAAGAAGATCCGGTGATCGGCAAACCTGGACAAAGGTGGCAACTAAGCAGGCAAAACTGGCTTCATCCAATCTCAGCTGTCGCCAACGGAAAACGGTGCATTTTTAGACGCAGGCAGAACCTGAACATGTCGCAAATGATATCAGAGAAGGGCGGTGCTGCGCAGGATGCCAGAGACGCCGCACGGCAAACACTGAGATAGCTCGATCTGAGGCGAAAACGCGACTCGCAGATTTTCTCTCACAAACACCGGGGACACGCAAACTCATTTTCCACCCGGTATGGGGACTGCTTATTGCACAAGAGTGTGTGAGTTGGCGCACGCAGGGATTTTCTTCACCCCTCGACGTCCTGTACAGGGCCCTGGCGGCAGCGTTCGGCCTTGAAAAGGCTGATTAGCTATATGGGTGCCTTGTTGTGAGGGTACGTACCCCATTTTGGTGATGTTTTTTTAAGAGGAAACGTGAGGGAGAGACCATTTTGGTGGTTTTTTCAGGGAAACCCAAAGGAGAGAGACTATTTTTGTGGTTTTTCTGCGCCTTGTGTGGCCTTCGGGGGAGGGTCCTTGATGCAGGTCCCGCCCTTCCCCCCAGCAGCGCCAAGCATCAGCGAGGTGTACGAGGCGCGAACAACAACAACTCCTCGCTTTGAGCGCAAGGGGGGGGTTTTGCTTAGCTTGGCGTGGTTTGGCGTGGTTTGGTTTGGTTTGGCTGGTTGGCTGGATGGATGG
Organism: Effrenium voratum; assembly: GCA_963377175.1. Taxonomy (NCBI): domain Eukaryota; class Dinophyceae; order Suessiales; family Symbiodiniaceae; genus Effrenium; species Effrenium voratum. The sequence continues at coordinate 187,369 of CAUJNA010003662.1, read as the reverse complement.
TTGGTTGGGTTGGGCTGGATGGTTGGTTGGGTTGGGCTGGGTGGGGTTGGGTTAGTTGCTTGGTTGGGTTGGCTTAGGTTAGGCTTTTTTTTTGCAAGTTTCTTGGCTATTTGCCGCCAATGTATATGCAGGTTGTTTGCTTGTTTTTTTGTCCCCCCACGAGCAGATGATGATTGCATCAGGGGTCGTCTTCATAAGTCTTCTTGCTTATGGCCTCTTGAAGGAGCCAAGCCTAGCTTCAACACCTGCTGAGTTGACTGGGCCCTCACAAGAAATAATTGTTTGCTTAGGGGTTGGCAGGGATGGTCATGGGCCCCTTTGTTCGGAAATCAGCCGGCCGCAGCACCGTGTCCGGCGAATGTATCCATGACCATTGCCCACCACAGATGGGCGCGACTGCTGCTGTGTGTGCTTGGGCCCTTAGAAATGGGTAGGGCTGTGGTTGTCAAGACCGTTTGGGATCCCAGTTTGGGTTAGGTGAATTAATCACCCATTTTAGAACCTATTTTAGTCGGGGTTAAACTGTTCACTGGGGGTATGGGACTTTGACCCTGGCCATATGTGTCGAAATCGGGGCAGCCCAAAAGAGGTTTTGCTTTAGGTTTCCTTCAAGCCAACCTGACAGGCGTACCGGGCCTCCAAAATGTACGCCCGTTTCAACTCAGAAGGTGAATCAACCTAATCAACCACAGGTGAACAATCCCAACCTGAAAAGCTGGCTCATGGGCAAAATGTGTCTGTCAATCCAGGGCCACGCCTTTGGTTTGCTTAGGTTTTAACAGGCTAAGGAAAGAAAACAAAAAAACGGCCAGGACAGCGCGCGCCTGGGTTGGTCAGCGCCGCGGGACGGCGGCTTCCAGCTTCTTAGGCCCGTGGACAAATCCAACCCGGACCTTCGTTGCGCCCTTTCTCAGCGAATGTGTCTTGGTGGCGAAGCCAGCGATCTTTTTAGTTCAGACATTGCTGATCGGTTGGTTGGTTCATTTGCCTTCTCGCGTCCATGACTTTGGGATTTCGTTTTGCCATCTGAGTTGCCATCTGAGTTGCGATGAAACGGCCTGCCGGGACTCACCGCCGAAAGCCATTGGACACATTGGACGTATTTCGCCGGACGAGGCGTTTTCAGAGATTCGACTTGGGGACATGGGGATTTGACTGCTTTTGAGGGTCCCACTTTTGGGATTGTTGTGAGTTGTTTTTTTGTATGTTTTTCTTTTTTGGGGGGGGGGTCAACTAACAGAAGAGACACCCATGATTTCTTGCAATGGGCAAGCGCGCCACAAAAAGGACGAGGGGGGGTCGGAGATTTGCAGGGCGCTCTGACTCATGTTCTTGGGTTTTGACGGTGAGAAGTCCTGGGATGAAGACATCTGCTGGATGAAGAAACCGTTGCGATCGGGGGATTCCCTCTAACTTGGAACACCAAAAAATCGAAATCGGGCGCGGTCCCCCATCCTTGGGGATCCGATTCTTATTTCAGGTTTTGGCAATGTGGGGTATGTCTAAAGCTGGAGGACTCCCAAACATGGTGTTTGTTTCCTTTGGAAATCCTTAAGCCCAAAAAGGTACCCTCAAACAATTTCACACATAGGTGCGAAGCTTAAGCGGTCCCCAAGATGGCAAGGGTCTCCTTCTGGTTTCCCTTTTACATGCCAAACACAAGGGGTCCGAGATCCATGTTGAGAAACACATGAACATATTATATGTATCTATGTATATATATATATATATATGTAGACAATAATATTATATCAAAGAAGTGGCGGAGTCCAGCCAAACAGAGTTTCCGTAGTTTGCTTTTGGTTTCTTTTTAGAAAGCTAGAAAAAGGGTATTGAATCTTCGAAAAGAACACCCAGCCATGGTACAGCTATTAATTTTCATTCGGAAGCCCCTCAACAGAGGTTGCTGGACACACCTCCCCGCCTACCGATCTCCACCGCAAGGTCCCCAAGTAACATTCTATGGCGTAGTCTGTTTATCAAGACGACCCCCAAGCTGGGTTCTCCATTTGGCTTCCCTGAAATCCACCCCAGAAAGGGTGCCCCAAAGAACATTGAGACCCATAATATACATACATATATATGTATATGTACAAAGATATATTTGGTTTTGGCCCATTTTGAATGTTCCACAAGGGAAGTGACGCGTTCGGTCGCCGCTCCGCCAGCTACCGCATCTTCGTGCGGGAAGGAGCCGCAGGTCTGACGGAAGAGAAATCAGAAAATGGCGAGGGGTGGCCCCACGAAATGGCGTGTTTGGCTTTGGGTTCACTTCTAGGTTCTCCCCCAGTAGTGCCTTTTTACCTTTTTTTGGGGGGGGAGGGTTCCCCTACTAAAATAGACTACAGAAAAAAGGGTACCTTTATTCTAACCTCTCTACTGGAGGACCTAGACACACATGTGGGTTGATACTGTGGATGGACGAAATCCACTTCGTAGCAGTTCGTAGGTGGTTCGAACAGTTGTCCTAGGTTTCCTCCTTCCCAACTGGCGTTGGATCTTGCCTATCCGTTTCTCGAAATTGTGGAACCCTTATTGGTCGCTTTGAAACGGGAAGCCAAAAGGAACCCGTTTTTTAGTGGACCCCTGTTTTGAGACACCTGAGCAATCAGTTCTGACTCTGCATGGTGAACCTATTGGCTGGCAGGACAAGCTTGAAAAACAGGCCTCGGAGATGGTTGCTGAGCTGTTCGATCACTGGTGCACTGGACATGAGGTAGCTAGATTGGGGTAGGTGAGGTGAGGGAGGGGGGCTGGTTTCGGGGTAGGTGAAGGGGGGGGTAGAAAAAGGACACACCTTGTTGTTACCTAGGTCATGACCGACTAATGACAGGCTTGGTATGACAAAGGGGGGGTATGCAACCTTCTATGCGGGTGCCACTTTTTAAGCGCCAGCGCCGTCGATTTGTTCCAAAGGATGCCTGCTTGGATGTTGGCCAAGCTAGCAAGTGGTTGGCCACCACGACTCGCAACCAGGTTTACTTCACTGAGGGGAGCTTGCGAGTGGACTATATCCTAGGTCACCCACTTTTTCGGCCGAAGACCCACGTATTTGTTTCCAAAGGACAGACGATGACTTGACCGCTGGCGTTCTCGCGGCAGGCGATTGGACGGTCTACTGCAACGACACAGGAAGCTGGGGGCTCGGGTGGCGCGTATGCCCATGAGATATGATGTCAGGTCCCCTGGGTCGGTTTAAACATCACCTTTCGAGCCAGTTTAAAGTGACTTGCCTTTTGATGCTGAGGAAGTCTGGGGAACCCTGGCAGTCTCTAAAGTGTCAACAATCAACTGTACTTTTGGTCAATGTACCCATCAATCTGTGCACAGCACGGATTTCTTTGAAGGACGAGCCTCTGGATAATTTTATACAAGGGTGGAACTTGCTGTTAGTAGCGATCCAGATCACTTTCGTTGGGCGCAGCCCCAAGTCGTCGCTTCTTTTGACCAGAGGTCGCCTTGCTTTTGTGGAACGCGTGTGCTTGCACCGAATACCTGTGCCAGCATTTGTTTGGCGGTTGGGTGGGGCTCTAGTGTCGGTCTAATGTCGACCCCGGAGTAATAGACCCGTCCTATGAACAAAGGGTATCCCTTCAATTGTAAACTTTTGGTGAGAGAACAGCCTCCCTGACAATGGGACGGGTAAACACATGAATCCAAATACACCTAGTATTTCGGGGTGTTCTCTCCAAAAGTGCTGAATCCCCACTGCATAAGGGTGTGTCTTTTTGGGATCCCGTTTTTTGGGGTTGGTGTCAACAAGACACCCATTTTGGTGGTCCCCCGCTGGGAGGCAAAGCCACCAAAAGGGGACTGAATCCGGCGAAAGGGTTTGCCGTTGGGAATACCGCCCGTGTTTGTTTTCTCCGTTCTTCTGCGGTACCCCTTTGTGTGAGTCATCCAATTGCAAAGCTGAATGAGCCCCCAAAAGTTTAGGCACCCTCTTGGGTGTATGAGGTAGGTTTCACAAAAGGTGCCAATAAGGAGCTTGTTTGGCGATGTTCCTGTGTGAATGTCAGAGTTCCTGAGCAATGAGTTCCCTGCAACCCACATTTGATGTCCTCTCGCATTCAAGTTGTCCAACTTGTTCCCTGCCAGAGAGCGCCATGGCTAAACATGCCGGCGGTTGGCGCGCGCAAGACGTGAGCACACAACCCGGGCCACCGAGGGTTGATCTGGCCAGTCCGGTAAAAAAAAAATGAAGTTTCAAAATGGGGGGGGGGGGGGTTAGAGCACTGGTCTCGCGGAAAGGGTTGTTGCTTGCAGGTGCTCAGTATGTGGGAATGAACCCAGGCTTTGGTCCCCTTAAAGGAAACCACCAGTATGGTCTTTCTTGGGGTCATTCCATTTCTCATTCCCTTCTCAGCAGCAGATGGTTTATAGGGGTCATTCCATTTCTCATTCCCTTCTGAGCACCAAGGTTGTTCCACAGAGCCCCTGCCTTTCCCCGGAAGTCCTTGAGGCAACGACACCGAGCACCTCCTGCAGAACCTGCAGGCGGTGAACTGTGCAGCGCCGTTTCGGTGTCGGTTTCGTCTCAGAGAAGGAGAGGGGAAATCAGCCCCAGGTGTAGGAAGAAGCCGACCAACCAATAGCGGCTAGTCAGGGGCGTTATATTTTTCTTTCCCCAGTCTGGCAGGCTTGAGATCAGCTGAAGATGTGATTTGAGGATGAACGGCGCGACCTTCGCTACAGTACTGCTTGTCACATTTGAGGGAGACCGTTTACTTTTGCGGGAAGAACACTCCTTGTCAATCAGATTTAGTTTTCGGGGTCAAGATTACAGTTTTGTTTTGGGCAGGCACTCAGGGCAATACGCGGATGTCCAGCCGTGGTAGCCACCTGGCTTATCTCCCACAACAACAAGCAGTTACCAACTTACTAACTTGCCGGTGCACTCAAGGAACACTGGTGCCCAAATTGGGTAATAGAGTACGTATGTTTGATTGGGTGCCAAAAACAACTGTATCAAGGACAGGCAAGTGGGTTATAACCTCGAACGCTGGATCCTGAGGGTACGGGCCAGCTTGGGGAACGATGACCAGGCACGGGCGCTGGCATTCGCCAAGTTGCTGAAGGAGCAGGGGATGAACACAAACCACCTGGCAACGGCGTTCCCGCACATCGGGGTGAATACCATCCTCGAGGTGGTCATCAGGGACTACGTGAGGACAGAGAAAAAGAAGAAAGGCGACCACAAGGGGCAGATGGTGCCGATTGAGATGAGTTGGCTCCTGGTCATGGCACTCCACTCATCACACTAGGCTTGTGGTTCTCAAAGACCGTAAGGCTGGCCGTGACAAGGAGGTCAAGGCGCTGAGGGGCGTCCGCGCTTCAAATGCATGGTCCTAGATACAGCTGTTGACGCGAAGGTTGATACCCCTCCTCAGTTTGAAGGGATACGGTGAACGCAAAGAGCCGCCGAAGAAGGAAAGGAATGCCAAGCAGGAACAGCGTGATTGCCAGGCAGATATCAGGGCATTCTTCACTAAGCCGTAGCAAACAAATACCTAACTTGACTCTTCCACACGCCCCCACCCGTCCCCCGAATGTGCAACTCACCCAATCTCTTACTATATTTGAGGAACACGTCAGACAACCTGGTGTATCAGTGAGAGACATCAACCATAGGTTTATGAATATGAATCCAAAGGTTTTGAATATGGTGGCTCCAATATGCCCAAGCGGCATCTCCCCCAGAGGCTCACGTAGAGGTTCGCACATTCAGCCTTTGAGACGGCAACCGCCAGCACCCATGGCCCCAGGCACCCATTACCTTCATAAATCAGGGGCGCTGAATACTGAGCTAAGTACTATCACTCACAAACCGAAAAGCCTACATCTACTATTCAAGGGCACGTAAATGTATGGTTCTTGGAAGTGTGGATGCTTATATACCACCGAACATAAAGCTTGTGGAGATGTCACCCCTTATTTTTGTGGTATATACCCTCCCACTATCACGGAACCTGTGAAGGTACCTGGAAGATCAATTGCCTCTTGGGACCATTTCCCTCTCAGGTGTCGTGAAAGGGGGTAATCTCCATACCTCCAAACATGGTTGTTGTTGGGAAACATGTTTCATTTTGCTTGTTGCGGTTTGGTGGTTGCTAAAATTTGAGAATTCTTGCTTCCCTTCCAACGTCAACCAAGCAAATCCCCGGCCCAACTTGGTGGTATTTACAGGGCAATCATTATCCCCAGGGTTTCTTAGGTGGTGCGAACGGATTTCGGATTTCGTCCATTCACAGTAAGTCGTGAGTTCTTCAGGGCTCCGAAAGGGGCTCCGTCTGGCGCTTTGGCCAGGCCGACACGCTCTATGCCTTCGCCGTTGCAGGTTCGGCAAGCTGAAAAAAGGGCGTGGGCGGATGCCTGCGAACACTCGAGCTTCTGGGTTTGTTTGCTTTTTTTGCTGGTTGTTTTGGTTTATGTTGGTGGTTGGTTGGCTTGGATTGGATTGGTTTGGTTGGATTGGTTTGGATTGGTGTGGTTATTTTTTAGGTGTTCTTCTTGCCCGTATTGGTTTATCTTTGTTTGGTTTGGTTTGGTCGGGTCTGTTTGGTTTTGTGTTGGATTCTGTTTGTGTGTTGATTTGGTTTGGTTTGTCTTTTTTGTTTCTTTGTTTGGTTGGTTTGATTTGGATTGGTTTGGTTTAGATAGGATTGTTTTAAATCGGCCCCCCCTCCAAAGAAATCAGCAGAAAAGAAACAGAAGTGGTTTTGTTGCGGTGTCCCTTTTGGACCACCCCCCAAAACGGGTTCCCTCAGAACGAAGACAGTCTCATATGGTTTCAGATGCGAGTTTCTCAAAATGGGATTTCGGACCCCCTTTTGGTCAACCCTGATAGGGGACCCCAATTTTCCAGCAGTTTCGCAACTTGGGTATGTCTTGTTTTGAGGGAACCTTTTTCTTGTGGGTTGTTAAACGGGAGACCAAAACCAAAAACCACCACGTGTGGGGGCTCCCCTATCAAGGCCTTGTCCTTGTTTTCCAGGCATCAACCGTCTGGGCGTGGGCGAGCTGGGCGAGTCGAGGCAGGAGGGGTCGTGCAGAAGTGCCTGGGGGGGGGGGTCGAGTGCAACTTTCCTCCAAAGAACCCCCCATGGGTGTGGGTTCGGTTGCATGTCAGCGGAAGGACAATGGATCTGCTTTGCATCCTTCTGACTTCTTACAGGGTAAGCCATGCTTTACGTGACATTTGGCCACGGACATTTGGGGCTCCCAGGAGTCAGAGAGACTTGAAATTCCCAATTAATTGGATAGGGAGCAAAAGCGCCCAAATACCTCCATAAGTCGATAGCTTGGGGACCCATGTCCCCTTTTTTTCGTGACTACGGCACACACCCTACTCCTTCTTGTGTTGGTGTTTGCAAACGTCACCTTTTGGCGCCGAATTAAAACGAGCTTCCTGTTGGGCCGCACGGATGTTAGGTTATCAGTCTAACAGGTTACAATGCAATGTGCTTTGATTTTAATTGATGTTGAAAGGGGAAATATATGGGTGTGTCTTGTCATTTTTTGGAGGATCCCCAATATGGCGGTTTTCCTTTTGGTTTCCCTTCAAAGCCAACCAAACAGGGGTACCAGCCACCCGTATGGAGCCCTGGATGCATGACCATTGCTTGAGCAGTCAGCTTTTTGCAACAAGGGGTACCCGCCACCCCTATGGAGCCCTGGATGCGTGACCCAACAAGGGGTGCACTCGAAAGAAGACGAGCCACCCATATGGAGTCTCGCCGGGACCCCTGCAGTTTGCCCATCACCACACTGGCGATGGACTGGTCAGCGCCCAGCCGCGCGGGGGGTCCCAGCCGCGAGAAGTTGGGACTCTTGGCCAACTGACTTTGGGAATGTGAGTGTATTTTTTCTTCTTCTTACCTCTTAAAAACACAACTTTTCAACTTTTTGGGTAACATGGGCTATATGTCTGTAAAAGATTAACTTCCCCAGGGCTTGGAGTTTTAAGGGGTAAGTCTTTGTGACTGTTCAAAAAAAGGGGCCAGCCCCAAGAAGGGCGGGACATGGGAAATGGGGGTGGCCAAGTTTTATATTTCCATTTTTCAGAATGAACCCTGTTGGTTGCGTGGCGCAACCCGCATGGCTATTCACTCGCTACCTTGGCCGAAGCTTCAAGTCCGTTTGCGACTCTTCAAAGGTACATCCAACAGCGGCAGCAGAAAAGACAAAGAAACAATTGGGTAGGCGCCTGCCTTGAGCAGGAAACATTCTGGCCTGGGAGAAGTATGTCGGTGAGCAAGCCGGAGCCCGTATGGCCGTTGTGCTGGCGCTTACTGGGCGATTTGGCCTTAGAACGGGGGAAGGCAGGCCGGCGGCCGACTTACATCTGGAAAATGAGTGCCAACGCTCTGCGTTGCCGGCGGAGGGGTTGGCAACTAAAAGTCACTGGGAGACGTGAGCATTGGGAAGAAAGACCTTCAGTCCTTCAGTGTGTTGGCTGGCCGAGTGATGTACACCAAAACAACACCTTGGTGTGGGCAATTGGGTAAGGGCGATTTCCCCCCACCCTTCAAGCACTGGTTTCGGGGCAGCGGGGCGCTGCTTGCCATTTTTTTTTCCCCCGCGAGCCAGGGAGCGCAATTTCCCAAAAAACATTCGTAGGCTGCCCTTGTTTCTAGGCCTGAAGTATCCCACAACCACATTCCAACGACTTAGGCACGTGTGGTTGTACCACCCTGATTGTGTTCGCCCCTCACCCACAGAGGCGTGACGGTGGCCTAATTTTATCACATGTTCACAAGGGGATACCACCTGGGTACAGTGTGTGTCTTTGCTGTTTTTCCAGCAATCGGCCCCCCAAAAAGGCTTCGGTTTTCCTTTTGGTTTCCCGTACCAACCAGAACAGGGGTAGCCTCAGATCCCTTACCAACCAAAAACAGGGTACCCACGACTCAAGAAAAGTTCCTTTTGGTTTCCCTTTAACCCAATCAAAAAGGGGGTACCGACTCAAACAAAAAAGACACGCTTGGTTCTCATGGCCGAACCTCCTCTCAAAAAAACGGTTTCCTTTCAAGCCAACCAAAAAGGGCGTGCCGACTCGAACAAACACGACACACTTGGTTCGGGCAGAAAGTGTTTTCTTCGGTCTTCCTTTTGGTTTCCCGTACCAACCAGAAAAGGGGTAGCCTCAGATCCCTTACCAACCAAAAACAGGGTACCCACGACTCAAGAAAAGTTCCTTTTGGTGTCCCTTTAACCCAATCAAAAAGGGGGTACCGACTCAAACAAAAAAGACACGCTTGGTTCTCATGGCCGAACCTCCTCTCAAAAAAACCGGTTTCCTTTCAAGCCAACCAAAAAGGGCGTGCCGACTCCAACAAAAAAACAACACGCTTGGTTCTCAGGGTCTTTGTTCGGTCTTCCTTTTGGTTTCCCTTTAACCCAATCAAAAAGGGGGTACCGACTCAAACAAAAAAGACACGCTTGGTTCTCATGGCCGAACCTCCTCTCAAAAAAACCGGTTTCCTTTCAAGCCAACCAAAAAGGGCGTGCCGACTCCAACAAAAAACGACACGCTTGGTTCTCAGGGTCTTTGTTCGGTCTTCCTTTTGGTTTCCCTTTAACCCAATCAAAAAGGGGGTACCGACTCAAACAAAAAAGACACGCTTGGTTCTCATGGCCGAACCTCTTCTCAAAAAAAAAAAACGGTTTCCTTTCAAGCCAACCACAAAAGGCGTGCCGACTCAAACAAACAAACGACACGCTTGGTTCTCGGGGTCTTTGTTCGGTCTTCCTTTTGGTTTCCCTTTAACCCAATGAAAAAACAAGTCACTCCGCGGGTTTCGCGCCTCAAAGCTTCTCTCCCCGCGAATTTCGCGCAGGTCCGGGTGGTGGCCACAGGCCTCACGTGGGCGGCTTTGGCGCCAGGGCTCCGAGGGTTTGGGGGGGAGGACTCCTCCGAGTGGGCTTTTTGGTTGGTGTTTTAGGTCTAGAACCATCCAGGAAGCAAAAAGGGACCTAAGACTTTTTATTTAAAGGGAAATCTCCATTTCCAACAAAGACTGGTGGTTTCCTTTCGGTACACCATCTAAAGGAGAATCAAGCAATGGGAACCCAGTTTGATGGACCATTACTAGATGTGGGTCCCCCCAACTAGATGCCTTTCTTTTTTCCGGATTGTGTATTGCAGGGAACCGAGTCGTTAGATGTGCACAAATTGAAACAAGCTCATCTTGGGGCACGAGCGCAAACCCCATCAAAGGTCAGGTACTGGGGGCAGTCGATATATTTCCAGAGCTGAAAGAAGCTGGGTCTCTGCTCTCTGAAGCCTCCGTGGTTTTCTGTCCGCTCCGGGTTTCAGAGGCTTCCGGGGAAAAGCTGGCGGAAGGCTCACATGAGAGGTGGGCTTGACACCGGTCAGGAATCTCGCATTAGCTCCTCTTTTTTTTTTTAAAAAAAAAGAAGTATATATATATATATATATATAATAATAATATACACTTTCACAGCAGAAGCCGATGTGGTGTGCCGTGAATATGCTTTGCCATGGAGTGGAAATTGAGCGTTATATATATATATATATGTGTGTGTGTGTCTTTGCGTCTGGGAGCTGAGCGCCATTGTGCGCGATTATAGCTGTTTTTGCATGTGCTGTTTCCTGAGCAATAGAACCCTTTTTTGACAACTCTGTGACACTTTACTGACCTAGCGCTAGATTTCAACCGCTATTGACTTTCATCTTGCTTCTCTGGTTTACTTTGCGCTTGACTTCTCTCACTTTGGCATGAAGTGGTATGAGCACGCATCACGAGCGCTTGCGTGTCTGGCTCCCGCTGTCTGCTTTTCTTGGTCAGTGCGCAATAGTGCTTGCGTGGACAAGCGATGTACTTATTTGACCAGTAGCTCACAAACAAAAACATGGACTAAACATGGCGCAGCTCCACACCTTCAAATGGCTTTGCGCCAGTTCCCCCCCGTCGACTTCGGGTTCAGCCAAGCTGGTTCTCGATTTTTTTTCGTGGGATCTAACACGGACAACGACGTCGGCATGATAGCACCAGTCTTTCTTGGCCGGAAAGCCTGGCAAAGCGAAGCCTCGCGCTTCCAGCACCCAGGTGGCTCCCACCCAACCTGAGCCTTGAGAGCTATCGCGTCGCCGCACGGGAAGGCAGGTACATGGCGTGTCAAAAATTCGGAGCCTTGAAACAGAGGTGTCCTTTTTTCCCCGTTCATTTGCTGAAGTTAGCATTTTATGTTTTCCCTTGTTGGTTTTACAGGGAATCCATCACTGAGTACTGGAAATAAGTCTATCTTGAACCAGGGGGCTAAAGCAATCGGACGTTTTGTTTGATTCCTCTTAAGCCGATCTCAAAAAGGGTATTCCACCGAGCTGGATGTAAGGCGCTCCCATGATGAAGGTCACTTACCCAATCCAGGCAGTTTTTCTGTCAGGTGTTGAATCTGTAAAGGCAAATGTCGAAATTCTTTGTTCACAAGGGGCAAGAAACAGGCAGGGCCCCAGGAGTAGTAAAAGGGGATTAGATGAGAAGGATATGCAGAACAACTTGCCACAGACAATTCAATGGTTATTAAAATCGCTACGCGATCGCCACGCCATCTGCGACAACTGCCGCGACTCCCTCCCATATGCGGAGAATGAGATTGCATACCTTGACTTCGTACTGGGGATGGCGGGGGTGCAAGGAATGCTGGGAATGCAGGAAATGCTAACGATGCAGAGTGAAAAAACCTCGATTTTCCCCAAAATCAGGCATCAACAAAGGACGACAGCTACCCCTTCAAATACCCAAAATATAGACTTGTAAAGAACAAACACTACTGCTGGGGATGTTTCGCAGCAGCGCCCATGTACCAATGGATTTCGCAATGTTTGCAGTTCTTTCCTGAAAAGGGTGGCTTTCCCCTGAGTGGGTCACAAGGCAAGCCTGCCGTTACCTTGTTCTTGGGACGCAAGCGCCCCTTTTGTGGCACCCCTTTCACATTGGCCAGGCATCGAGAACTTTACGGAGATGGACCTCTCTATTGCGCAGCGGGCCCTGCGCGGTTTCTTTGGGCGACCTGGAAACGTTCCATATACCAAACTCGGCTACTGTTGGGAAACATTTGATATTGTTGCTTGTTGTGGTTTAGTGAGAAATCCCCACTAGTCACTTAACTACTAAACAATATTTTGTTTCTCCCCTTTCAACGTCAACCAAGGAAAGGGCGGATCCGAAGTGCCCTTTTTGCACTTCGTCATTCTTTCAGCAACGGCTTTTCCATTGAACCGAAGAGCAGCCCAGCTTCCAAAAATGAATCCACAGGTGCACCAAAAACAAGGCCCAAGCATTCACTCAGATTCACAACATCGGATTCGAATCCCTCTTGGATTAGACAAGTCTTCATATGGGTATGGGTCAAAGCTAAAGAACGCAGGCTTTAGTCCATGTTTTCCATTTACCAGGGGCTTGCCATTTAGGGCCTTTACTTTAGGGCCCACAGCCATATATACCCTCAAAACGCGGGTCCCGCTTGGCTGCTCTGTGACCTTTGATCTAACCGGCCACAAGGCAACATGCCCAGAGTCCCGTTTCAGCATGAAGCTGGTGCCTGAATGTCGCTGGGAGGGTAAGCTTTGGGACAAAAATAGTACTTCGCTGTCCCGAAACAGCTGGACAAGAACTTTCGCGGCCGCAATGCATCTCCATTTGGGTGTGGCTGTTTGAGGCTCGGTATGCTTTCTAATGGTCGTTTCAAGGGCATCCAAAAGGAATCGTTTGAGACAATCCTATGTATCTGTAAAATAAGGGAATGTTGACTGCACAGAAAACGCACACATGCAAACACACCGGTGTCAAAGAAAAGGCATGTGGGCGTGCCAGGATTGAAGCAAAGATGGTCCTGGTCTGGTAGGGATTTCGCTCTTGTCCGTTTCATTCGGTGCAAATAGGCCAACAGGCACACACACACACACACAGGCACACACACAGGCAGCCACACACACACACACAACCACCCACACACACACACACACAACCACCCCGCACTCACTCACGCATGCAGGCACGCTTGCACGCACGCACGCACTGACTCAGTCAGTGACTCACTGACTCACTGACTCACTGACTCACTGACTCACTCACCGACTCACCTAAACCACCAAACCACCGGGCTCCAAACCATTGAGTGGAGAGTTTTAACCTTTTCGCAGCCCTTAAGTCGACTCCAAACAGACCGATTGGCGCGCAACGCCAGGCCTTACCATGTCCTTCGGGGCCTGAAGAGCGTGGGGCTCAAACCAGCGCTTTTCGGGTAGGCAATCCGCAAGACCCTCACGGTTAGGGTTCAGGGTCCGGTGCTTCGCGGGGTTGGGTCTCTAACTGCGCTTTTTAATCAAAAACCCTCACCTTGGGTTATGAAAGGGTCCGGTGGCCTTTGTAATGGCTTGTCAATAGGGATGGATTGGCATTGGCCAACACTCCGTTTTGAACAGCCCAGTTTAATGGGACACACAACCGAGCCGCTGCGGGCATGCACCCCAGGTTCCCTTCGGCAAGTTAGCGGTTTGGAGGTAGCGGACACCTGCCTTAGTTTCAAAGGAGCGCGGCGGAAGCCTCGTTGGGCTGAACTTGGTTTCACCGGGATTGAAGCAAGGCCTATTCAACACTTTAGTGACATGTCGGACAGCTTCTTCAAAGGTTGGTCCCTTCAGTATGAGGTTCACAAGGCAGGGGGTTGTATGACAGGTGAGTCCCGAGTCTTCATAGAGTCATCATGGTCATACCTCAACCGTATGAACTGGCACGTGACGAGTATCTATGTTTGGTCTGGTTTCCGTCAGGCGTTCGCGCTTGAGAAAAATGAGCTCATCCTTGAAAGGTTTGTAATGAGCTTATGATATGAAGGTTCTTGACTTTGGGATTCCTATTTCTTGTTTCAGGTTGGTGACTTGTAGGAACCAGCACAGAAGCTTCCAATGATCGGGAAATGTGTGTGTGTGTGTGTGTGTGTGTGTGTGTGTGTGTGTGTGTGTATGTGTGTGTGTGTGTGTGTGCGTGTTTGAAGGCACCATGTTTCTATTGTTGGTTCAAAAGCAATCAGCTGGCATTTTGGGTAAATCTAAATATGAGATCTGAAGGACACCTTCGCCCATTCAGTCTGATCGACGCATCGATCCGTGCAGATCCTTGGCAGCTTTCGATCCGGCTTTGTGTAAGGCTTCAAGCGCTTGCGGACGCGCGGACGACATGATGAAACAGCTGGATCAGTCACCATGTCGGACAATTCCACTGGTTCATGTTGGCCAAGCATACCAATTGTTTGCATGTCTAACATTGGGGATCTCCCGAAAATGGGGTGGGGGGGCGTCTTTGATTCGCCTTCCCTTTAAAACAACAACCCTGCAATGGCCAACGAGCCTCAAGCAAAACCCAAATCCATCCCGCCTGTGCTTGTCATTGAGCCAGGCTTCAGCTGGTTTTCCAGGGTGTTAATCGCCTAACTGAAGCCCACCCAATCCAGAAGGACCTCAGATTTCAGCTGGTGATAAAACCAAATAGTTTGGTTGGTTACTGGATTTGGTTTGGTCTCTCTTGGACCTTTTTACATGTTTCTTGTTTGGTGTTTTGCAGAGTCTCAACATGTGAGGGAAGCATTGAGCACATAGTGCTGACCCTTTCAACTGCCCAAAGCCCAGTTTTCGCTGAAAGTGTCCCTTGGTCTTCAAGAGTCAGATAACGCTTTGCTGGTTTGCGTTGGCGGGTAATCTGGAGATTTGACCGCATGGCTAAATTGGACCTCCCAAACCTATCCAAACCACCACCTAGAAGTCTCCACCAATCCAAACCACAAACATGGGAAGTTGAATGCTTGTTTCTTGTGATACCATGTACCCTCCCTCCAACTAACATGGCAACTTGCAGGGGCTCCCTTCAAAAGGACATGAATCTTCCAGGTACCCTCAGGTGCCATGTAGTTAGGAGCCTGAAGGTTTGTTTCTTGTGATACCATGTAGTTCCTGATTTTGGAAGGCAAGCCCCAGCCAAGCCCCACGTGCCATGACATCCCTGGCCTCCGCCTTCCGCGCCGCCGGTCTTCGGCGGCCGCCTGGGCGGCCGCGGCCGCGGCCGCAATCCGCCCGCGGCCTGGGAACGAGCGGAGGCCACGGCTGTGAGGCGCGGCGGGAGGTCTTCGCCGGAATGCCAGGTGGGAATGGTCAAATTTCAAGCAGTTAGTACTTGCTTCCATTTCCTAAGGTAAACCAAAATGGATACCCATTTTTACCCACCATTCCTGCAGGGTGGTTTGGGATGCTTTGGGTGAAAAAAGCGCGTGGGTTGTTGGAAAGAGGGCCCTTTGCCAGGGTTCTCCTTTGAGTCGCCAGTGAGTTTGCATTTTTTCCAACTTTATTTGGAGTGTTTCCCTTTGAGATCAACCAACAAACCTGTGCCTCGTTTTCCCCATGAGTTGACATGGGACCTCGAAAGGGGCTTTGTTTTTCCACTGTTTTGCTACTTGCCATGCTTCGGAAAATATCCATCACCTGTTTCCTGAAAGCGTACATGGAGGTGATGGAGGACAAGCTGCGCATTCTCGCGTCCCACTTACCTCATCGAGCACCTGGGGCACCCTCGTCGTTTCTGACAACACCCTTTCTGGGGATACGCAGATTGATGGCACTCATGCAAGAGAAAACCCTCTCAAAATGTGTTTTTTCGGGCTTCGCTTCAAGATAATCTGGGAAGCATCACTGAGCTAGACAGTATGAAGGACAGAAAAGGCAACAACAGGCCTTGACTTAAGTTGCTGTGGCATAAGCTTTTGGACCATGAATCGACCAGTCTGCAGCTGAAACTGCTTTGGTTACGGGAAGTTTGCCTAAGCTCTTCATCCGGTTTGCTTTGGACGGCACGACAAGATTCCGACTACTGTTGGAGAGCTTCATGAAGCGCATAGCAAGGGTTCTGTCATTTTTGCTCTCAACGCGGACGTGGCAAAATGCGAATCGGCCTTTCGGCAGTTTTTTGCACCAGTTGCTTCAGATCCGACTAGAAGGGGATCCGGGATCCTCTTCTTTTTGTTGGGTCGCTTTTGGAAGTCGGTGGCTCTTCAGTGAGCTCCCAAACTAGGTGAAGACAGGACTCAACCGGCAGATGCGGGACCTTTCTTTGTACCAATCGCAATATGAATATGAGTTTGTATCTACGTGGCCTGAACTCAGCTCCAAAAAGTGTATCAAACAAAGAGAGTTATATGGAGCCCAGAATCGCTCGTTTTACCCCAAGGCTTCTTGCCTGACATAGATGCAGATTGCATACTGCATAAACTTTGTGCGTTTGGTTGATCCATCTTCACGCAGGGGCTGGCGCGGGCGGTGCTGGACGGGGACGGCGCGCGCTTCGAAACGGAGGACAGAGCGCTTTTGTTGTGTTGTTTGTTTTTGTCGGAGTCCCAGCTCTAGAAAACGTTTTTTTTCTTTTTCTCCCCGCTTTTAATGTGGATTTCGCCTAGTTGTTGTCCGTTTTCTCGGTGGCCGGAATCGCTGTTGGGTAGCAACCCAGGGTTATTTGTTTGAAAGTCATGTGTTTCGTTTTCCCAGGCTGATTGGTATGAGTGTCCCTGTCCCGTTGCGCAACAACCTTCTACTAGTTGGATTTTATTGGGAACCAACCCCGGAGAAATCAACCGGTTGATGAAAGGGGCGGTGCTTTCATTTAGTAATCCACTTTTTGTGGGGGGGCTTGGTGGTCACCAAGGGGAACAAGCATGGGCGAAGTATTTTGTTCCCGCGCAGTGGGCAAAGAGGTGCAACTTTTTTCCCCAACTTGGGTCTCTGCCCAGATCCGGAGCGGTTGGGAGTGGCTTATGGGCCAGGGTTGTGAGGGCGTTGTTGGGGATATCACCTAGGCTTACTGGTTTGCTGGTCGCGGGGGCAGTAGAGATTTCAGAGGTAACATCAGGTCAAAGGTTTCAAAGGTTACTCTGCACAGCAACCACGGCCGAAAGATGAAACCCCTTGAAAGTGATGGTTGGTGGGCATGAATATGGGGCCTCAGCTTTCCCAAGCCCTTTAGGATTCTAGGTCCCCCAGCTAGGTGCCCTTTCTCTCCCCTTTTTTGGTTGGGAGGGTTCCCCTACTAAAATAGACTACAGACAAAAGTTGGTACCAACTTATTCTAAGCTCTCTACTGGAGGACCTAGTATGCCTCGCTGCAAAAAAAGCCATGGTCTCAACTGAGGGATTTTTTTATCCGTCCACATCCTTAGCATAGTTCATATAGAGGAGAACTGTGCAGAGTTTGAGGACTTGGGTATGGGTCAAAAAAAGCAGGGGACCGCAGGTTTTGGTCCATGTTTCCATTTACCTGGGTTCCATTTCGGGTACCTAATTTTGACCCACAGCCACTTGATGTTTTTTTCGGGAAGGCCGTTCTCGGTGGCACACGACTGGCGCCCCCGTCCGCCCGTCAGGCCGCCAGGCTCCGCGCACTGTGCCGCGCCAACCTTTCGATCGGCGCGGTGCCGCGTTCGCGGCCGGAGGTGCTTCTGGGGGAGGCGCGAGATTGGAACCGGGCGAGTGGTTTCTTGGTGGCCCCAGTCATCCCCTTCGGTTTTTAGCCATTTTGTGTTTAGTGGTAGTTTCCATTTCACCCACTACAAGCTAAAACTTTTCGCGGGGGAGTAGAAAACGGGCAGCCCAGGTTTGGGGTGTGAGCAAGGGAAGCCATGGCAACCAGCTGGGGGGGAAGGTAGATGGCGCACTTCCAACCTGTCGTTTAGTCTGGACGTTCCCCGCCGTTTCGCGGCAGTCGTTCGAAGCATTCTTGGCCGCTTCAGGCGGATCGTTTGCGGCAAGGCCCAAGAGCTTCTCTTTCTTGGAGGGCAAATTTCTTGTTTGTTGGCTTGTTCGAACTCACCCAGACATGAGGCAGGACATCGGTTGTTCAAACGATTTCAACCACAAACCTGGCTGATCAAGTTGGACACTTATGGGTTGAAGTCAGAGGTTCCCTTTCTCGTTAGAAAACGATCAGGATTTAGCTGTTAGACGGTTGCATTCACGGGTTATTTGCTTTGCAGTCGATGAATGCGAGGACAGGATTCTACCGCCAGGACAAGGAAAAAGACACTCCATTCCTTCATTCTGTCTCATCTGGAATTACTTCGTCAGAATGGGAATGTCTTGGGATTTGGAATCTTCATTATCCTAAAGTTATGTTGCTTTGCTGTAAAAACTCAGGAGATAATATCTTTCTCTTTTTATATCTTCTCCAAAATGAACCTGTGAATCAAGGGGAAGTGCTTTCCCATCTGTCTTCACGGAAATCCCTTGAGACAAAGGAATGATGGTAAATAGAAAGAAGTGTATGCTCTCTCTTCTCGTTCATTTGGGTTTTATTATTGGCACCAAATGGTTTAACGAGAAGGTGTATGAACGAAAAAGAAAGGAAAGAGCCCGCTCATCTCTTCGCTCGTTTCCTCGTTCACAAGGTGGGTCAAAAGCTTAGGAACTAATGTAACTGTTAGATGACTTCCGTGCCCGGCATAGCCTGGAGACAGGTACGGCGGTGGAATTAATGTCATCTATTTCTTCTTTCCGTCTCTTTACTCTTCATTATCTGGTTCTAGATTGTATATTTTGGATGAATTTCTGGATTACAAGTTACCGAGCGGGATAAGGAAAGACTCCCAAAAGAAGAACATCTGGAAAGAACTTTTGGATCTCTTTGCTGCCAGCTTCTTCCAGTTCCTCCAATTATAAGAATTACCAATATTCAAAAGTAGAAGATAGAAGTAAACCAGAAATTCCCTCCACGCGCTTCTCTCGTTCATATGTTAGGATTACTCCTCGCTTCGCTGTGGGGAAAAGTTTCCAAGAAGAAGAGATAGAGAGGCTATGTGTCTATTCCTTTTGTAGTAACTGTAATTACTTGTCTTTTTCAGTTCGGCCAGGCTAGTAATTTTTCAGGAACCTAGAGCGACCCCCCCCCCCCAGAAAAATCGTCATTTTAGTTCTTGGTTTTCCTTTAAAGCTACCCCAAAAAGGGTGCCCTCAAAATTCACACCGCAATGATTTCCGCCAAACGAGCCCCTAAATTCACATGACTATTTTTTGCTAATACAAGGAGACCCACCAGGAAAGCCAAGGCCGTTGTTTTTTTGAAAAGACATCTCCAAGTGACAGGGGTCCCTTTTTGGTGGATTTTTAAACCTCACCCTTTTGGCCCATGAAAGGTGAGTGTCCCTTGCATAGGTGTCCTTTTTGGTTGTTTTGGCCGAAAAATCGATGGCGATTCCTGGTCTACCTGGTGGTTTACTCATCTACCATCATCTACCACTCCATGTGCCCTAAAAGGACACCCATGGTCCCTTGGGGGTGATGCTTTGAGGGGAGATCTCGGGAGTGCTGCGTGAGTCATCCGGCGCGAGGCCGCGCTCGCGGGGGACGCGGCGGCCTTTGCGGACGCGGAGGCGCAGCTGAGGCGGATGCAGGACCCGGGTGGCGTTCGCTCTATGTGGCTGTGGCTCCAACAGCTGGGGTTACGCAGCTTTTTGTTTCCAGTTTCCAGGTACGAAGATACTAGGGGACACTTCCCCTTTCTTTCCTATGTTCTAGGGGTAAACAAGCCCTGTTTCTTAAACCCCAACCACACATGAAGAAAACACAAGTTTGGGTGCTTCCCCGAATCATTCCAACCTTCGTTCTTCAAACACTTCCCTCTTCCTGAGGTTTCTAACAGCTGGGGTTACGCAGTTTTTAGTTTTAGTCTCCATGTACCAAGATGCCATTTTGGGTGCCACGTTTTGAGCCACAGCCACGTGGGGGTGTCTTCTTTTGTAGGGGACCCCTCCGTGGCGGTTCTCCCTGTTGGCTTCGCTTTAAAGACCAACAAGGGGTTCCCTGGAGAAAAGACAGACCATGTGGTTTTGCTGAGGATACCCGTTGTTTTGCGGTTTTTACAAGGGACGCCAAACGAAAAGCCAAGAAGTTTGGGAGGCCCCTGAAAACAGACACCCGTATATGGGTTTGCTTGTTTTTCACTGGTACCCGTTATTTCTTTTTTTGTTGAAGGGACACCAAAGGGAAAGCCGCCATCTGGGGAGGCCCTAAAAAGGCACGCCCGTATTTTTTTCCTTCCGGGTATACACCCTTTTGTTTCTTGTCACAAGGACACCAACAGGAACATCGCCGATGCGGCAAGCCATGCCGCAAGTTGGACCTCCAACCGGGGACCTGGCTCAATGGCACATCCTGTCACCACAAAGTTGGCCAGCGCGTGATATGGCAACGTTTTTTTTTTCTTCTTTTTTTTTTTGTTTATTATTATTATTATTATAATAATAAAAACAAAAAAAACACCTCCAAAGTGGTTGGTGGACACAAATCCCAACCTAAATGGTGTCCACAGGGTCCCTTATTAAAATTAACACCCATTGTAAATCAGTTCGAAGCAAAGACTTTGATATGGCGCTGTGGGCGTGTACATCTCGGTCTGAGATTGAAGCACTGGCGACGCTGTTCTATTCATGCGCCACATCAGCGGAAGGACACCGAACGCTTTGATAAAGGTGACAGATAAGATCTCACTGGTTGCGTCTGACCCGTACATTGAACTTGCTTCATTTCCAAACAGGGTCAGAGGTGGTGCTGGGACAGCAGACATTTGTGTCATTTGTGTTGGAAGGCACCTTCACGGTGCGAAACACCGGCATTTTGGGGCCGCCATGTTGTGATTGTTTTTGGAGGGTTTCCTTTCCGTTTTTTGTTTCACCGAATCCAAAGCCACCATTTTTGGGGCTAGTCCCTACCGTGGATGGACAAAAGATGCCTGGGAGTTTGGGCAATGTGGACCTGATGAGTTCCCCCCCCCCCCACCGCACTTGGCTATGAAGGGTCCCCTTTTGCCGGGGAGTCCTTCCACAAGCGACCGGGTCCCTGATTTTTGCAGGAGTCCTTTGGGCATTCGAGCCCATCCACCTCCACTAGGCACGGTGCCTATTTGCTAGGCAGGTCAGAGGCACCCTCATCAATGGTCACCCCCCTTTGTGGCTCCCCAAGGGTGTCTCTTTTTCTGCCAGGGTCGCTGAATAATTGCGTTACTGGGTGCGTTGCTGCGGTACGCAACTAATAACATGTCAATGTCAATGAATTATACATGTCAGCATACAGGTATATATATATATTATACATATATATATATATTGTATACAACAGACGTATATGAGACCGTAATGAGTGAATAGTTCCCTCACACCCCTTTTAAGGACATGTTTTGTTGATCTGTTTGTAGGGCATAGTTGTATAGTTTCCTTGGACGAGGGGATAACTTCCTTGGAAAGCCTCGATGGGCACGGCTTCAAGGTAAACCTTCAGGCTCATTCCTCGTCTTGAGGGCGATCATGGCGGTCTCTGGTGGTCTTTGGCAGGATCTTTGGGAGGAATCTCTTTTTTTTCTTCGAGAGGTGATCAGTGTTTGTTCGGGAAGGGCTGCTCGGGGGAGCCAGTTGCCCCTGCTTACTTGGAATCGGGTCAAGAGGTTCCAATGTATTGTAGTTCGAGTGAACGGTTGGGCGATGACGTATCCCTGGATGAGGTTCACGAATCTTTGGTTTGGTTTTGTTTTGCGTTTGGCTTGCTCAAAGCAGGCCTGTTCCAAGCTTGTTCCCGAAAGGTTTGTTCAAGGAGTTGCTGAACCAGTCTGGAATCTGAACTTGAAGCAGGCTCCTTGGTTTGAACCACATTTCTTTTGGGTTCATGCCAACTCCTTCGAGCAACTCCCTGTGTTCGCTTGTCGTGCGCACCCTTGTTGCGTTCCACGTGGGCGCACCAAACAATATCTTATGAGTGGAGGTCTTCTAGCGATTCAATGGAGGTGCTTTAAAATAGGGGACACCTTCACAAAATTGCGGTTCCGTGTGGTTTCCCTGTGAAACCAACCGCAAATCGGGTACCCTCAAAAGCAAAAAACACACACTTGAAACAAACATATATATATATATGTATGTATACATAATAGTATATAATATAACATATATATATATATATATTTACAAGCAGACCAGGCAATAAACACTTGTGAATTCGCCGGGCGTCTCTGGTTCCCTACTTGCAGTGCGGAAACCATCAGAATTTTAAGCTTCCGCAACACTTCACGCCACTTGCACGACCACCCCGCTTGCTATGGAAAGCCCCCCCCTCTCCCACCAGGTCAGACGTGGCCTGTGTATCGTCCACTTCGGGAATGTATGAACCAGGCCTACTTGGTTCAGCCCGGCAAGTGCATAAGTCACCGAGGTTATACCCCAATCAGAAGTCTTCATTAGTGGAGTTAAGTTAACCTTGTCAGCGGGTCATGACCCAAGGTGGTTAGCTGGCGGAGCCCGTTTTACTTTGTGGTTTCTTGGTTTCCTGGCTAGAACTGGTCAGCCCAGCAAGGGTTTGCTTTGTTCAACCAAGGTGAAGCTGAGTTAGCACTCGGCTGTGCTCAGACATTGGGTTTCCCCCCACCCCCCCACCCCCGGTTTTCATCATGGGTTCGTACTTTTGAGCACCCGACTCCTACTTGGCTCTTCTCAAAAGGTTCGTTTCCATCGGTTTCCTTTCGGTCTCCCTGTCCAACCACCAAAACTTGGGTATGTCGTTTTTTGGGACCCAATCCCAAACAAACATGGTGCTTCTCCGTTTGGTTTTCCCTTTAAAACCAACCCAACAAGGGAGCCCCTCCCCTTTGTTGGTGGTTTTAAACGAAAACCAACAGCACAAGCACTTGGTGTTTTAGATTTTCTTGGGGGAGGGGGGGTGGTCCACAAAACGACAAGTTCCGCCCACAAAACGCGAGCCCTCCGCGTGTCCAGGCCTTCAGCGGAGCCCGCCTATCGATTCTTCGCGGGGCCGGAGGCCAATGCGGCCAAGCTACGGGCCATGGAGGAGGAGCAGCTCGGGTCCGGAAGAGATGGGTGAACCCCCAAAGCGGTTTGCGGACATCGCTTGGTGGCTCCCAGCCATCCGCTTCCTTAGCTTTTTAGATCTTTTTAGATCTTTTTAGTTGGTTTAGTCACGAAAGCTAGCTTTAGCTAGCTGAAGTTTCTCCTTGCGTAAGCAAGGTAAGGGGCTCAAATGCCGAAAGATTGATTTTTTCAATTATTTGAGCCGAAAAGATTGAAAAATATCAATTATTTAGACCCCCCCCCCCTCCGGTCTCAGGCTCGATTCCTCCCTGGTCCATCCCCCCCCCCCCAGTGGCTCAGGGTTCAGCAGTCTCGGTTTGCCCGTTTTGGACTTGGTGCTACGAACTTTTACATGTTCCACCGATTCAGCTTGTTCACTTGAGACCTCAGTCTTCTCGGTAAACCACCTCGCAAGAATCTTTGCACACGCTGCATGCAGAACCCAGAGGTGCTTTAAGACAGCTTCTGACGCCTCTCGTTGTTTTCATTTTTCAAGGCTTGCCACGCCACCATGTGCGTTTGCGTGACGCATCCTACGAATCTTGCCGGGCCTCTCGTTGTACACAAGCTACCTATGAATCCACTCTGTCACCGACCCATCTCATGCAACAACTGCTAGCTTTCGTTCACCCGCTCCTCAAGTGGTTGGATTTCCATTTCACCCACTAAAAGTTAAACTTTTAGCAGGGGATCTGACGGCAGCCCAGATAAGAGTCCCCAAATGGTGTCAACCATGTAAATGGTCCCTACTAAAAAGTAAACACATCCAGGTGGAGCCGAAGGAGTAATCCTTCCGGGCGCCTTCAGACTTTGACTTTTGCCAGAACATGACCGTGTTTTCCCATGTCCAACTGAACACCACAAGGAATGAGAATTGCAGAGGGGGTTGAGCCATCCAAAAGAAAGGAACCATGCCAAACTTTACTCAGCTTTGTTTTTTTTTGCCCTTTTGGGCTTCCTTCATTTTCCCTTACCCGGAAGGTGGTGGCGTTTCGCAGCCTCAGTCAGGTCAAGGAATCGTCCGAACGGAGCCCATTCGACTTGACTTGAGAGGGGCCCATAGATTCCTTGAATGGACCCCTTTGCAGGACCCTACATCTCCAGACTTAGCTGTTTTTTTTCCCCCTTTTTCCCCAACAGCTGAACGCTTTGGGGTCTCAGCCCAGATAGGCTCCGGGCTGGTCCGGGGCGGCCCTGAGGTAAGGTTCCACGAGGGTTCCACCAGGGTTTGCCCAGGGTTCCATGAGGGTTCCACGAGGTTCTGCGAGGGCTGCGGGGTGGTGCGAGCACTAAAAAGAGCATCGCATGCTGTTGGGGATATCACCTGAGCTTATGTTTTTTTTCATCATGTCCCCTTTCAACCAGCAGGTTGTCACTGTTGGAATGGGGGTTAAGTTTGGCCCAAAGGGTTTTCGATTGCAACCTTGTGCCCCATGAAGTTTCAGGTAGACATATTCAATGCTGGAGGCTTTGTTTCGTTGAGCAACCCCCATACTAGACTTAAACCAAGAAATTGGTTCCCCTTTTGGCATCAACCCGTGGGTTTAAGTCTACCTGTAGTTTCAGGCCACACTACTTGGGTGCTCGTTGCCAAGTTAGCAAGTTGTCAGTGACCTGGGTTCTAATCACTTACAAGCCCCCTTCAGTGGGGTAGTAAGCGGTTAGCCACCTGGCTTATATCCAGCCTCTCTTTTCCACACCCACTAGCCCAGTCATTCGCGGGTTGCAACCCAGGTCGCCAACCACTTGCTAACTTGGCAACGATCATTGGATGCCATCTCACCGCAGAGGTAGGTCGACCCTTGCAAGTTCTTCACATGTGGAGTATTTTTGGTCGTACCGGGGTTATGACTCGAGTGTGCCAGTTTGCTGCTGGCATCGTGCCATCTGCTGCCCCAGTTTCCACTGACATGATCGTCTGAGAGGCAACCCAGACACATTATGAGGTCAATCAGTGGGGATTATTAGAGGTAATTTGTGTGTGTGTGTGTGTGTGTGTGTGTCTGTGTCTGTGTCTGTGTCTGTGTCTGTGTCTGTGTCTGTGTCTGTGTCTGTGTCTGTGTCTGTGTCTGTGTCTGTGTCTGTGTCTGTGTCTGTGTCTGTGTCTGTGTCTGTGTCTGTGTCTGTGTCTGTGTCTGTGTCTGTGTCTGTGTCTGTGTCTGTGTCTGTGTCTGTGTCTGTGTCTGTGTCTGTGTCTGTGTCTGTGTCTGTGTCTGTGTCTGTGTCTGTGTCTGTGTCTGTGTCTGTGTCTGTGTCTGTGTCTGTGTCTGTGTCTGTGTCTGTGTCTGTGTCTGTGTCTGTGTCTGTGTCTGTGTCTGTGTCTTTGTCTGTGTCTGTGTCTGTGTCTGTGTCTGTGTCTGTGTCTGTGTCTGTGTCTGTGTGTGTGTGGTTGTTCTTCCAAAACAAAAGTCACACTCAGAAGCATGAAAGACGAAGGGCAGGGGCAGGCAGAGGTGTGTGCGTGTCCTCATACTGTCTTCCAAGCTTGAGAAGTGGACGCTCAGAGGGTTTGTCCACTTCCATGATTGTTTGAAGAAGGCGCGTAATGTTGACCCCGGATGAGTCAACCCCAGTTCTTAATGGGGTGTTGCCCTCCAAAAGTGGTCTGATTCCCCACCACACCCAGGGAGAAGCACGCCCCTTTTCATAAACTGCGGTTGATTAATCCGGGGTCAACATTTTTCCAGTGGATTCACCGGAAAATGTCTGACAACTTGCTGTTTACCCAAAAATTGTCTTTGTCTATTGCTTGGCATCGCGCAAAGGTACACGCAGTTGGCTCAATCCTGCGATTGCGACCTCACTGACCAGCGGCTTTTGCGTGCGACGCTGGACGCCTGGACTGGATCCATGGGGGCCGGAAGGGTGCTACAGGTGATTGACTTTGGACCCTCAGACCACCCTTGCAACCAGGTATTGCCCCACAAAATGCCAACATTGTGGGGTGATGTCCTCTGTTTCTGGAAAGTTTGAGGGCCCATTTTTGTGTTTCCAGCTCTCCTTCAAAGTGACAAGGAATTCCTGGCATGAAATTCTTGGCCGAAATCCGCGAGTTTGACCTTTCATGAAGGGCGACGAGTGTCCCCAAACGCCGTCCAGTCGCTCAAGGCTTCAGGTAGTTGTTTTACTTCTCAGCCAGTTTAATGGTGACTGGCAACAATTTGTCACTCCACATTCCGTCATTTCAAGCAGGTGACATGATTCAGGGTTTTCCGAGCCATTTCTCTTCGTGGAACCTCCAAAAGTGGCAGTTGCAATGGAAGCCACCAGAAAATTGATCAACCTGGGATGAGCCGCATCGAGCCGAAGTACTTCCAATTAAATGTCCGGTTTTTACGGAACCCCTGAGAAGACTAGAAAGCTGACTGGTTTTGCAGGAGTTTTTTTTTTGGGGGGGTACTCTTTTGGTGGTTGTTAAAAAAGGACAACCACCATTTTGGGGGCACCCGGTCGATATTCTCCACAAAACGGATCGCAGATGAGCACAGGATTTGGAGGTTTCTTTCCATACAACGGCCAGAAAGGGATCCAAGCTCGTTGACAACTTGTTTATTTCAACTAGCCTCCACCAATTCACGTGGAACCTGCAGAGGGGTCCTGGATCATTTTCCTCTTAAAGGGACCCTTTGGCAGGTTCCATGTTCATTGGTGGGAGGGTGCCCTCTTTCCAACAATCGTGGAAGTGGCCGAGTGGCTTTCCCGAAAGCGTTGGACTTCCTACAGCCGATCGGAAGCTTCCACGGGGGAACTGAAGGCCGGTGCGAAGGTTCCCTTGTCCAATTGAGGAACTGAGCGGTGCCTACATTGAGGCCGACTGCCTGGACAAGGCACCCAGAACGTACGCAAGTACTCTATGAAATTGGGGAGCTTGTTAGGGGTGAGGGTTATGGTTGCATGGGTAAAAATTGTTCGGGGAGCCTTTTTGGTTTGAAAGGGAAACCAAAAGAAACCTCCATCCACCACGTAAGTGGAGAGGTCTTTACATCATGGCAGTCTTCCTTAAAACCCCCCCCCATGGTTGTTGGAAAAGAGGGTCGACATGAAGGGTCTTACCGCAGTTTTCCGCAGTTTCAAGAACAGGGGAGTTGCCCGCCCTGCGAATGTGCCTATGAGCTCGACCCAAATGGTTCAGTCCTGCAAATCTTGGTTTTTGGTGGGTTCCCCGCTCAACCCCCCCCCCCACCACAAAAGAAGGTGTTCTCTCTCTTCTTTTTTTTTCCAGGGCCGCTGGTTGCTGGTGGGGGTGTTTGTCCGCGCAGATTCGGCCTGTTCGATTCTGGAGGCAACCAACTTCAAGGGTTGAACTTTATGTCCGTGGTCTTCTCTAACGTTATTTTGGTGTGTCTTCAACTAGGGCACCCCCAAAAATGGTCTGTTTCCCCTTCGGTTTCCTTCAAACTGACCACAAGCAGGGCGAGGCTCCCCACCAAGAAAATCAGGCCCATGTTTCAAAATAGGGCTGACAAAATCTGACGACCTTTTGTTGAACCCCAAAACCAGGCCTCAGAAGGGAGAATCGGTTCCACCGGCGAGGGTTCTCTTGGGTAGCACGAGCCACTGATGGTGATACTTCCCCCCAATGTAGCCAGACATGTTGGTTGCCTTGGTGTTGAGTTCCCGGAAAGTGGTCGGTTTTTGAGAGGCTCTCAAAAAAGTAAGAATGATAGATAGAACAATCCTAGAGTAGTCTTGTTTCGCTGATCGCCGCCATTTAGAAGGGAATTTTCAGTACACATTCAGGTGCGTCACTCAAGCAGGTAGCCCTTGAAAAGGAAGGTTTGCCATTGATGTCGCTGGAAATAGGGGGACGCCTGCGTTCTAGCTTAAACAAATACCTAAGGGAACCACCGTTCTACTTGTTGGATGGTCGCGGATCCCGGAAATTTGGAGAACCAGGATAAGGCCAACCATCAGGGGAATCATGACATTGGCCCACAGGAGTTTGGACCATGGCAGGAACCGCCGCATGAACCGCTAGGAATGTGGAGCGATGTCACAGGTTTCAACGCAAACTTCAGGGTTTGACACCTTAAAGTGGAGCTGCGCCACTGATCTCAAGCGCAGAAAAAAACAAGCAGATATCAGATTGACACGCATGTCTTGCAGGCTCCTAGCCATCCGGTTCCTTAGCTTTTTAGCTTTTAGCTTCTTAGTTGGTTTAGTGGTTGGATTTCCATTTAACCCACTAAAGTTATGTTTTTAGCAGGGCATCTGAGGGCAGCCCAGATTTACCACACTATACGCACCTATGTCAGCTTGGGTGTTCATCAAGTATGGGTGTGCGTTTCTGCTGAGGCTACCCTTTTTGGGGAGGTGAAGGGAAACCAAAAGGAACATCAAAACGAATTGCGGGCCAAATCCCCTATTTCACCACATACCCACACGTTCAAGGGACTCTTAGTTGCTTGCCCTTGTCCGTATTGAGGGGCAAAATCGCGCACGAAATCCTGCACCTAAGAACCTCTGGAATGATTCGATTCCGAGAAATACCAGCAAACAATGGTCTCAACCATGGTTTCCAAGTGGTGCGACATGGTTTGCGTCCACAGTATCATCATAACTTTACGGTTTGCATTGTTTGTTTTTATTTACATGGGAATCGAATCATGCCACAGATTCTTAGGTGCAGGATCTCGCCCATGTCTGCACGCCCAAGTTGGGCCTCGAATCCATGCCCCCGCGCCTCTCGTCTCCTCGCGAGGCGGAGTTGCTCTTGCAGAAGGCCCAGGAAGTCACCGGGCAACGAGGCGGCGAAACTCACAGCTGGTGCGCCTCGGAGTGAGCTTACGGACTCGGCGCTCTTCTTTTTCCGGCTTGTGTCAACATGGCTAACGGGGCCCTTCTTCTTCTTCGCGGCTCCAAAGGGTCCTTGCCCTGTGCCCTGGAAACGGATGCACCGCGTCCACATCGCCTCAAAAAGAAAGACATCAAAACAAAACCGGCCACCAAAAACGGCCTGACCGAGACAAAACCTGGCTGGTCGGGTGGCTCACTCGCCGGCCCTTTGCGCTTCAAAGCAGGGGCGGCGCACGGCGTCTGATCTGCAGGAAGGGTATGTGCCTCCATACTGCGCGCTTGGCACAAAAAGTCCTCGGTGCCTTCACTGCTGTCGGGCCCTGTGTGGCATGCCCGCAGCAGCTCGAGATGCCGAACCACACTCTGCGCCAGTTCATGCAAAATGCATCGGGGTAAACTCTAGAACCATCTAGCGTATAGCCGAAACCATCCTTATGCAACAAAGGCTCAATTGGTGTCGCTGGCGCTTGGTGACTCGAGCCAAGCATATGGTGTAGCCAAGATAGTTTATAAGAAAGAGGGGTGCAATGGCAAGGCCTAGGTTTCCCCAAGTATTCCCTGCTGAATGTGAATCTGATGGCACTCCGGAAGCTCCTTTATCCAAGCCAAATAAGGCAACGCCCACACTGAAACTGATTGTGTCTGCGCAGGCACGGGCAGGGAATCTTGCAACGCAAGCGCAGTGGGTCCGGACACATGCGGCAAACATGATGAGTGTGGCCCGAAGCAAATTGTTGTCCCAGGAAACCTGCTTTTGGTGTCGCAAATCATTATGCGGAAGCCCCCATAGGGCAGCCCTGGGTCGGAGTACGGACCTTGTCTTGTCTGCTGACCATGTTCCTAGCGCAAGGTCAGGAAAAAGATCGTGCACTCGGCCATCACGGATGTGGCGGGCGCATTGCTGCAAAGTTTTGAGCCTGCCTAGATTGTCCATGTCCAAGCGAAGCACAACAACATCTGCATGCCAGGCGCTCAACTGTTGCACGAAATGCACAAAGTCCAAATGCTACAAAGCTGCAAGCGCTGCCTTGGGGGGGGGGGCTAGGCAGGCGTGCGTGATTTGGCTGAAGGGCATGAAACTGAACGCTGAAGTCTTCTTCCAACAAGTATGGGCTGGTCGCTTGCGGCTTTGACGCCGAGTGTTCAGCTCCTGCTACCCTTGCAAAACGTTCAAGCGTCTGTGCAGGCGCATGCTTGGTTGGAGATGGGGGCAGCCGAGAGCGCGCATCCTGCTTCAGAAGAAGCGCGACAGCGATCACTTGCTCGCACGCAACTGGGCAGTTCCATGCGCTGGCTACTGCTTCTGCCTGTTCGGACCAAAGCTTGACCTGGGCGTCGAGATGTTCTGGGCTGACCCGCTTGTGCTGGTCTGCTACGCATTCTGCCAGCACGTGGTGCAGCACATCGGCATGGAAATTGCCATCAGGCATGGCCTCCTCATGCCATAACTGCGCGGCACGGGTCAAAGCCGCTTGTATGCCATCGTCTGGCACTGGTGAGTGCGAGGGGGTGGCCGGACTGCAAGTGGCTTCAACCTTCAAGCCGTCCGGCACAAGAACGTCATTAACGAGTCTTTCTTGCACTGTCGGGACGCGCGGGCCCTGCAGCTGCACGAATTTTTGGCGCCTGCAAGCAGCAGTTTGCGGCTGGTCCTTGTCGCGTAGCACATCATCTGGCGCGCGAGGGCACAGCTGTCATCAGAGCCGCTAGACGTTGCCGTCCGCCATGCTCAAGGCGACTTTTAAGCTTGTTGATGGAATGGAAGTCTTTCAAGCTACAAAGTCTGACTGCGAAGGCCGTGCGCCACAAACGCGTGCGCGCCTACTGCCGGCTTGGTCGCGAATCGCTTGTTGCACTGCTGGCATTGGTAGGGCAGCTCGACCGAGACCAGTTCTGCTCGCTTGGTGCGCAAGCCAATCAGCTCGCAGCCTGCCTCTTGCAGAAGTGCCACAAAAGCACGCCGCCTCTCAAGCACCTTGCTGAATCCGATTGTACCACACTGTCTTGGCGACCGCCTTGGCAACCCAGTGTTTCCAGCGGCATTCTCCGCCCACTATTTCGGCAATGCCTGCTGGGTGCTCCCGCACGCCTTTTACGTATTTGGGCATCAGGCTAGCAAACCATCGGAAATCATTGCAAACATGATGCAGCCAAGATTGTGCGCAGGTCTGCCACTCTTTGAGTAGAAGTCCCCACAGCATGGGCGAATTACCGCTGAGCAGCTGTCCCAACAGTCTGAGCCGGTGCTGCTTGACCATCACGGCTGCTGAAGGCTTCACAACCTGCGCAAGCACAGCTTGATTGGTGGTAGGCGCTGTGGGTGGTTGGTCAGACCAGCAGCCGTCCGGTACTAGGTTTGGGCTGCGTATTCCAGCTTTCGCTCCCAATGCGGAGAAACGCTTGTCCACGCCCCTGCACCAAAGAACAATCTGGTGCCGCATGGAATCTGCAAGAGAAAGCTTGGCAGTACTAGAAAGGAAGCGGTTTTGGAAAACTGGACACTTAAGCTCTTTCAGCGCGGCATGGTGGGACTGGCATCGTGCTGTCAGTTCTGGTATCATGCTGCCGTCCATTGCCACGAGTGCCCCAATGATCCTCAGCTCTACACGCTGTCCCTCAGGACCCAGAATTGGAATCTTAGAGCCTCT
This sequence comes from Effrenium voratum, assembly GCA_963377175.1. NCBI lineage: Eukaryota > Dinophyceae > Suessiales > Symbiodiniaceae > Effrenium > Effrenium voratum. The sequence goes on along the minus strand of CAUJNA010003662.1, from coordinate 156,020 downwards.
CTCAGCATGCAGCGAGTGGACCAGATCATGCCCAGGGCGGTGACTTTGGGCTTGTGAGGCCCGCTCCCAGAGCGAGGTCCTCCATGCGAGACTTGCCCCTAGACGTTGGGGTAGTTCCCTTCAGTGAGTGGACTCAGGAAGAGCTGGTGGTGTGGCACTGAAAGCCAGCCAGGGTTGTGCACGTTACTGTTGGCCGGGCCAGGGCGCCCAGTTGGCATGTGAGGAACACCCAGCATTTCAAGAAGCGGTGTTCCACAGCTTATGTGGCTGTAAGGTACTACATCGAGCACGTGCAACAAGCAGAGGGAAAGTAGCATCTCCCTTGTCTAAAGGACTTATGAGCCGGCCTTGTTAAAAAGATGCAAAGGCATTTTCGAGGATACAAAGTCAAGCGCTGCAATGTTGTGGCCAGCTGACTTCAAAGGCGCTCAGCTTGGGCCCGCGAGCAAAGGCGTTGCGATAGCAGAAAAATGAATGATTTGCTCAAAGCCAGACCAGTTTACACATATGCAAAGAAAGCAAAGATAAATACAGATGACAGAAGAATATGTAACTTGTGCTAGGAGTTTCGCACGCGCGGTTAAACTATAACACTTGATGGATGGATGTGTGGATGTTTGGATGGGTGGATGCATGGACGCTTGGATGTGTGCATGGATGGAAGGGAGGTTTGATTGGTTGGGTGGTTGGATGGATCATGGCTGGAAATGCGGAAAAGCGGATAGACGGATACGTGGAGAGCGAGAGACACCGAGAGAGAGAGAGAGAGTGAGAAACATAGAGCGAGAGAGAGAGAGAGAGAGAGAGAGAGAGAGACAGAGAGAGAGGGAGAGAGAGAGAGAGAGAGGGAGAGAGAGTGAGATAGAGAGGTAGAGACAGATAGATAGATCGTCGCCTTTGCTCCTGGAAGCCTAGTCATGGCTCCTCTAGTTTCCAAATGCCTTACACCTACAGCTCACCATCGCCAGATCTGTTGGTACTTTGCGCAGTTGGCCTGTGACGAGGCATGGCTGAGGTGGAGTGGCCGCAAGAAGGCCGGGGTGTTGAAAGGACCTTCAATCTCCCTGCAAAAGAGCAGGCAATTGTTTCAGGAATCCTTCTTCTGCGGAGCTGGATCAAAGTTGAGCCGAGTACATGCATGCATCCCTTGAGTTCATGTTTAATGCCTAAGAAAAGCTTGCCTGCCCCTTCCCCCCTTGCCACCCCGCCAGCAAGATTTCAGGGGGCTGCTTCAACACTGAAAACATCCATCTGCATGACGGGCACTGTTCCCGCAGGCCGAACCATGATGGTAAGCGCCCTTCGCAGGGCCGCGGCCGCTTGGTATGCAACGTAAGCGATCCCTTCCCCCTGATAATGAACCCCCCATGGTTCAGGAAGATTGCGCCAAATGTGGCGCAGGCAAGCTTGGCATGTAGGAAATGAGGATCTCTTCAAGAATGTTGACAATATTGATTTATGAAACAGATCGATTTTGTCAATAAAGCAAAGATGCATGAGCTTAGTCTTGTCTTCCCAATTTTTGCTCGACTAAACTTCCTTTATTTAGAAGTTTCAGTATTCCTTATCATTGCTTTGTGTTTACTGTTTCGTTGCTCGAAGTGTATATCATATCATGATTTCCAAAGCGTGCCTCCTTGTTTTGGTTCTTTCCATTGCTTATGGTTGCTCCCGTTTTCTAGTTTATGAGATGCATCAGTGTAGTAGCGTCGCATTTCGACACATAGATCAATCTATTAAAGGAAGGCAACGCTGACAAACGAAGATTGATTTGGAAAACGAAGCAAAGGAAGTCAATTTTTGTGTGGCCGTTCTCTGCTAAGTCTATGCTTTTGTGAAGTACTGCGGTCTCCTTCCCTTTTCTTCTTCCCTTTTCTTCTTCCCTTTCCTCCTCCCCTTGTCATGAGTCTTTCTTTTCCCTGCTTCTTTGCCCCTGTCTAATTGTCTCAAAAGTCGCAAGTAGAGCCATCTTCTTAGGAAGAAGCAATGTGTCTTAATGACTTGCCAGTTTTCCTTCCCCTTACGCTAGTCCTTGCTGTGATTCTTTTTCCCGCATCCCTTTGCCTTTGTCCTGTGTTTTTCTTGTTCATGTTTTGTCCATGTGTTGTACTCTGTGAGGCCAACTATGTTTGCAGAGACAGATCCACGTTACAATGGACGCCTTGTGATGCCTTGTCCATGGCCAGGCGGAGGTCATTGCAGCGTCGGGAAAATTGTCAGACGGGGTCCCTTGCCTGGAAATGGAAATATGTCATTTTGACCCAGAGGGTGGTGATATTGGCCGTGATGAGCTGGAAAGCATGTGGGCCATTCTGGGCCACACAGGCAAAACAAAAAACAAAGGAGTGGCAGCTGGTTTTACCTTGAGCTGGTTGCCCTGTGGTTGTGGCTGGACATCAGGCCCCTCAAACAGTCAGTGATTGTTGCAACTCCAAATTTTGATTCAAGGCCCCCCCCTTCTCAGATGGGGGCTGTTCCTGTGCAAGCAGTTCAACTTTTGTTGGTCAGAGGGAAAACATGTCTTTTCCTTAAAGTTGCAACCAAATCGCATCCACATAGGGCAGTGTCCTGTCACCAGGCCCTCTGCCTGAAACCAGACGCAAGTGGAAGCTGCGAACTTTGGCGCCCCATTGGCTCTTACATGGTCCGACAAGATTTCGGCTTTCAGCACTCACCCACTTCTCCGACTTCTCCTTGCACTGCCGGCTCAGGGTGAGGAAGTGGGCCGTGTAACTGAAACTGGATCAAAGCACAAGTTGCTGGCACATTGGCACTGCTTTGTGTTCCCTCTCAGGGGCATGTTTAAACAGATGCTGCAAGCGCACAATGGTTGAACCTTGGTTTTTGGGCCATTTGGTTTCCTGAAGTTTCCCCTTCACATATCCTAAAAGATGCTCAAAACGTCTCAAAACCCAGATTGATGGAGACCTGGTTTTGCGGGCTTTTGGGCCGGCAACTTTCTGTGAGCCCAGGGGCAAAATTCATTACATACCCTCCCTGGTACCCTTCAAAGGGAATCCAAAAGCTGGTTGTTTAGGCAATGGGCAACAATAGGCGTTAACACGCGTAAAAACAAGGGGTTGAGCCCACCCTGCTGCAAGCGTAACATGGAGAACCATGGCTTGAAGTGATAATTCGAAGAGATACTGAAGTGATACCGCGGTGTTGTAGGTACTTTTTCATGTATGGGTATCCTCACCCTTTGCACCGAGTTTTGAAGGTCCGCCAAGGTCCACGCAAACACACTAACGGTTGTTCGACCTTGTTCTAAGTCAGCAAAGTGGCAGCTCAACATCAAACATATTCTAACTCTACTAACAATGTCTTTTACTGTAGGTGTTCCTGCTATAATCTTTCTGTTGTCGCGGTATAGGTATTGTATCAACATGCCTACATGCATAGATAGCACATTAAAAATAGACTAGAGCACGAACACATATATACATATATCACATATATATATATACACTTTTATTTACCAATCTATTTGTCTAGATGTTGTAGCCCTCAGCCCCCATGGACGTACATGTTTCCAATTGATTTGCATCTGAGCGTGTATATTAGTACAGTACTGTACTAGAACTCTAGTACGGGACGCTGCGCGAGCAGGTGTAGGCTCCGCCATTGTTGTTCTCCTGCCCAGCGTGCGCGCTCCCAACGCACTCAGAAACTCCAGACCCTACCTTGCAATTTACGTCAATGCGCACTATGCACGAGTACTTCCGGTATGGCTCCTGGGATAGCTTGCTGCAGTTGACTCCAAAAGGCTTGCTTTTTGATGGCTTCTTGTTGCGCACGCTCTGCGTGCGCTGCAATCACATTGATGCGCAGGATTTGCGTGTGCGCATGTATGGCAAGCGCACGGTGTGTGGACACAAAGATGTCCTTTACGGACCCACTGCAATGCGCAAGCCGTGTTGTCATGCAAATCAAGAGGCGCTTTGTCGCCGTGGAGGCAATTGTCCAGCCAGGGCCACGGTCCCGCACTCACACGCCTTTTCAGAGGCACGGCAACTGGGCAGTGCTTGCGCACTGTCTTTACAGGGCGCAAAACTTCAGCAGGCTGGTCCACGCGGAAAGTGACATCAACCCCATGTGCCAACGAAACCCGCCTCACTTCACTGCTTCTTGCCCTTGAGCATCTTCAAAAAGCTTCTCCGAGTTGCTCTTCTCCTGGCGCAACCGCCTGCGTTCCGAGCCACTCTTCTTGCGCTTTGGCTTCTGCCATCCCGTCCCAGACTTCGCTGACTCTTCTGGGTCGCTGCTGCTGCCAACGCTGGCGATGTCTTCTGGCTTGCGCTTGGCTGGCTGCTCTTGGTCTGACAGAATCGGAAGGGCATCTTGCTCAGCACCGAGGTTGAGTCTGGTGCGGCTCCCGCGAGTAGTCCTGCAGCTTGTCCTGGAGCTCTTGCATGGTTTTCAGGCTGGTCTTGTCGGCGGAGCTGGGGCTGGATGTGTTGTCGAGCGCCTTCTTCATCTCTTTCTGAGCCTCGACTTCCTGTTCCGTGACCTTGCTGGGTCCACTGTTCCAGCATTCCTTGCGCACTCATGTCAGAGCTGTATTCACCATGACCATTGTTAAGCGCGTCCACGCGCACTCTGTCAAACCTTTATCCACCATGACCATTGTTAAGCACACACGTCCACAACAGTTGGCCGGGGTTTTGACCAAGGCGCCCTGAAGCCGCTCCTTCTCCTTCTGTATCTTGGACAGCATGTTGGCCTGGCTGCGGAGTTGCGTAGCCAACGGCCTGGACTGAGAGCGTTTTGGCAAGGATCGCCTACGCCTCCTGCAGGCCTGTCCGTTGGCACACTGCCTGAAGCTGCCCCACGTCGGCCGCTTCCCCAGTTGCCTTGTAGGACGGCATCACTGGAACCTGCGCATGCGGCCGCATGGACACGTCCAAGATGCTGGCGTGCTCATGCCAGGTGTGTTCTCGCCGATGTGGTAGCGCTCTGCTGTCTCCTTGAAGTCCTCGCCATGCTGCTTGGTCTTCCCTCTGCCCTCTCCCTTCGAGACATTGGAAACTTGCTGCCGGGCCTCCGCGGGCAAAACAAAGGGCAGTGTTGAAGGCCCCCAGATCGGCGAGCAAGTTGCCTGACACGACTCCGCTTGGCTCGAAGGCGCCGGTGCCAAAAAGGTTCAGGTTCTCTGGGTATGGCTGTCGTGCAAGTGCACTTGTTCTACAAACAACCTTTCGGGCGTGCTTTAGCCCTAACAGACCCCTTTCTTCACTGCAAACAACAACCCTGCTACAATCAAATGCCAAGGCCCATACAACTGCGGGGGGGGGGGCTTACAACTGCGGAGGGGGGGTGGATTCAGCGTCCACCGCCTCCCCGCCAAACTGAGGCAAGCAGACGCAAATCAAACACATTCCTCCGGCTGATGGGGTCATATTGCCCGCTGTCCTCCAAAAGCATGGGTTTTTGCGTATGCCTTCCTTCAGGCGTTGTTGGGCGGTATTGGATTAAACGTCATCAACCCATGACCCAACAATCACCTCACCATTCTAAGGCTTCTGCCTTTGTCTATTTGGTTTGCTCGGGCAACCACATAAACCCACTTCCTGAGCTCCTGGACTTTGGTCACCTTTTGGGTAGACCATTTTAGTGTGATCACTCTTTTCGTGGCAGATGAAACACACTTTGCACCAGTTAGTTGAGCACACGTTTTAGTGGCAAACGCGCGACTCGGTAACTCTTTTTCGCCCAGCTCGACGTGAGTCAAGGGCTTTGGACTGGCTCCATTTGCGGCACTCGGAGCCCGAGGCACGCAGGAGCTCGCGGCACTGCGGGTGAAGCAGAACCGGCAGCCTTTCGGCGGCAGGGCCTTGTAGGTTTGGCGCTTCGGGGTGGTGGGGGTGGCTGCCAGGCCATCCGGTTCTTTGGCTAGAGATCTTTTTTTGCTGGTGTAGGGGTTGGATTTCCGAGTTGAACCCGGCAAGTTCGTCCCTTGCACCGGTTTTTGGTTAGTCTCCGAGTTCCACGCACTAAAATTGTGAGTCACTCTTAGGGGATCTGAAGGGATCTGAGGGCATCCCATCCGGGCGTTCGGGCAAGTTGGGAACCGAGCTAACACAGACATCCCCAAAGTCCCTGGTGAGTGGCCGAAAGCAAAGCGCTTGAAGCCGGAAGCCGGAAGCCTCGAGTTCGATCGAGACGGAAGCGCATGGGGCTGTTCGAGGGAAGGAAGCAGCCCGTCGGATGGGTGGTTTTTTGGTGTTTGGTCGCCTTTATGCTGGCGTTCCACAGGAGCTTGGATTGGAATTGGCCAATCCTCCATTTTGAGCAGACCAAGTTGCTTTGCCGGAACCTGTGTGTGTGGGTGGGGGCCTGGTCACACGATTGAAAGCCAATCCATCTAGTTTATATGAAAGTGTAGCAAGGCCAGCTGCGGCTTGGAATTGGAATATAGAGGGACCAGCTCCTTTGGCCGTTCCTGGATGACCAAACCCAAAGCGTAACCTGGTCGACGCTTTTCTTGGGTTGTAGATGTTGGTCTAGACCATGATGTCCAACATTCGGTCTGCTGAAAAAAAACAACCATCATATTGTGTTTTTACATCACGGTTTGGAAAAACCAAAAGGAAAACACCATTTGGTTCTTTCCCACTGAAAACAACAAACAAACCACATGTTGGTCCAGACGACGCTGGCCGACCGTGGCACAGGCGACTCGGGTCACTGAGGCCTGAGGCGCTGGAGTTATTGGAGGGCCTGCAGCCGCGACCAAAGCGGAGCGACGGGTTTTCGCCCGTGGCTGGTCTCCTGGAATGGGTGTGTCTTTTGTTAGTGCCCTTCAAAACCACCAGAAAAGGGGTACCCTCAAATCTTATCTTGGTGGCTCCCAGCCATCCGGTTCCTTTGCTTTTCATCCTTTTAGTTGGTTTAGTGGGTTGGATTTCCATTTCACCCACTCAAAGTTGGTCACTTTTAGCAGGGGATCTGAGGGCAGCCCAGTTTTCTTGGGGGATTGTGCCTCAGGTTGCCCTTTAAAACCAACCAAAAAGGGGAACCCTCAAAAAAGGACACCCGGGGTTTGTCAAAGTTAGGGCCCTTTTTGGTATCTCCTTGACAAGGCGGCACCCGGAAACTCCCCAACAGATCAAGTCATTCATCCAGAGGACCCACTTCCAAGCATTTGCGCCAATTAGTTCACTTAGCTCACCGATTTGGGGCAAAGCGAGCGACTTAATCCATCATTAAGAGCAGATGTTCCTTCCCTCCCAGCTTGATACCGACCGCTAGACCCGACCGATCTTGGATTCAGAAACGAAGATCGGTTCGAAGGAACCAGGGTTCCCTTTATTTCCCTTCTTTCATTTTTTTAGATTTCGCCTTTTCTAGATCAAAGTGAGCTCGTTGTTGGAGTGCTGTTGTCGGGGAACTGCGGGACGAAGGAAGCCCAAGCCAAGGAAACCCAACGAAACACGAGGGAAACTGAGGGAAACCCAGGGAAGACCAAGGAAACCCAAAAAAACTGAGGGAAACCCAAAGGAGAAACCAAGAGGAAAACAACTTCAAGAAGCCTTAGGAGCCTGGGCCGCGTCTACAACTCCTTGGGCCGCTTTCAGGAAGCACTCGAGTGCTTCCAGGAGTCCAGTGCCAAGGGTTTGGCCGGGTTTCCAACCCAAACAGGTCATCCACGTGGTGTTGCTGGTTTTTTCTTGGGGAAAAAAGCCCTTGGTGTAGGAAAGCACATGGTCTGTCTTGGGGGAACCCTTGGTTTTAAATAAAATATTTGGTTTTGTTGGGGGAACCCTTGGTTTTAAAAAATATGTGTGGGTTTGTTGGGGAAATTTGCAGGTGCCCGTCCCTGTTGCTCAAGGTTCTGTCGCGACCGGTTTCAGTTCGGGGCCGGGGTTGGCGAAGGCCCTTGAAGGTTTTTGAATTGCAACTTCGCCGTTCTTGGCAAGTTTGTTTGGTTCTGTTCATGTTTAGGGGGGCTGCAAAGAACAAGGATGCTGCTCCCATACCAAGGGTTGTGAAGGTAGATATTGCAGAAGGGTTGGCTCATACTGGCACCCTGCAACTACTGCTTTTTGGACGGGGCCAAGGGGATTTTGGACATGGGAATTTGGCAGTTGTTGGGACCCGGGTGCTGGTAGAGCTCATTCCCCACAAGAAGGTTTGGGCTCACAACTCATTCCCAACTGAGCAAGTTCTTCGCTATCTGAGCGACTGGGGATATTACACGATATACATACTGCATGGGTTGGGCAACCTATTTAAGAGTGGGTTGCCGGGTACTGTACTAATGAAGTCATGCTCTTAGGAGATCATGGTAGAACTTATTCCGCTCGTCATAGTATTTAGTTGACCAGGGTTTGTTGACACGGTCCCTAAAAGTGTTACGACACCCAACGTGGCGGTCCTCAGGCAACCCCTGCATTTGACCCGGTTTTCATGGGGTTGGGGTTCAGGCCTAGATCAAGCCTTGTAACATGTTGGTAACAAGTTTAGTGGGTGAGTTTTGGTCGCCCAAATTCAGAAGGTTGCCAAGCACCCGGGTTTCCAAGCACGGGTCAAACTTCCTTTGTAACGGATGTGTTGAGGGACATCTGTTTGGGGCACCCCCAGATTTGGTGGTTGTCCTTTTGATTTCCCTTTAAATCCAATAAAAGACAGACCCATGTATAAATTTAACTATATATATACACACATGGAACCCTAGGAAAACAGTCACCATCAGACCCCTAAGTGCTGACTGAAACAGGTGGAGAGCCCAACCTGCTTTTCGAGGCTCCAGGACAAGACTTTTGTGCGTAAGACCAATATGCTTCCCCAGATTTCGCTGCACATTAACCTGGGGGTTCCCCTTTGGGGGTCCCCTTTGTTTTTGTTAGGTCCTTTTTTTGGTCCCCTGTGTTTTCCACTAGCCAGGCAAAAAAACGAGCAGTTTTTTGGCTGGGGCTCCCAATTCCAGCCAAGGAGTCAGACTTTTGTTCCGGAGCCATTCAGGAAGTGCTGGCAGACCCACGTTTCAGTCTTCTTGCTGCGGTTTCCCAAGTTGTTCGCGTGAGGGAGCTGAAATCATTTTTTCATGTGGCATGAAGGAGGCTACCTGGAGTTGGAGTCCACATGCAAAACATTCCCCTTGCAAAGGTTCCTGTTTTAAGACCCACATTTTGGCACAAGCGCAGACGCGGGGGCTTGAATCATCACCTCGATTTCTCTGCGCTCGCAAAGGATTGGCCTTAATCTTGATTGGATTGCTGGTTGGGGGACGAACCCGACAGGTTCTCCTCAGAACAATACATATATATATATACACTATATATATATATATGCATTATGTAATATAGGTTTGGGTTGAGCAAATATGGAGCAGACTCAGGTTTCTTGTTTTTGGTGTACCCCACAGCTGGGCCCATATGTTGATTTGGATGCCTGGGATGCATTGGTGCCTGTCAGCATGCAGCCAATGCTGAGATAGATTGAACGGTTGGAACCAGACTGAAACCGTTGAATCCATCCATTTGAACCAACGAACCAACCAACCGACCGACCGACCGACCAGCCAACCAACCCACGAACCAACCACCCAGCCAACCAACCAACCAACCAACCAAGCAAGCAAGCAACCAACAACCAACCAACCAACCAACCAACCAACCAACCAACCAACTAACCGACCGACCGACCAACCAACCAACCAACCAACCAACCAACCCTTATGTAGAGGCGTGCCCTGTAGGAGGCTTCCTCCGAAGATCTCTGGCAGCAAGCTGTCGCCCACAAGGGCCTGGGCAACCTGGCCAAGGCCGAGGACGGAGCTTTGAGCCAGCACCTGGGTCCGAGCAACTGCGCCCAAATCCCATGTCCAAAAAAGTGACTAAACTCCGGGAACGCAGGGAGTGAGTAAAAGCAGGGGCCATTCACGGATTCACAGGACCCAACAAAACGGCCCAGGAATGTTTTGACGAAAGCTTGGCCGACATCTGCGGTCCAGAGTAAAATCAGATGGCTGTGGGTCAAAGCTAATGGGATCCCAATTTGGGGTAAGTGCACCACCCATGTTCACCGGGGGTACGGGATTTTGACCCATGTCCAAAATCCCCTTGATACCACTAAAAGGTCAAAAGGCCCAGTCGATTCGCTGAGGGCAAGTGAGACTTGTTTTGGCCAAGTCTGGAAGTTATCAGTAGCTAGGTCATAACCTGTCATACGTCCACCGTTCAGTGGAGATAATCTTGTTACAAGTGTTTCTCACGGTGACGAACCACAGACAAAACCTTAGCAACAAACATCCAAGTTCTCCTTCTTCCCTTTGCGTTTACAGCCTTGCTCATCCTTAGGGAAAGCACCTTATTAAACGACATCATCAAGCTGATTTCGCTGATGCAGGTCCTTTGGGGTTCCTTGTTTGTGGCTTGGGAATTCATTTGCTGTTTTCCCCCACGCTCAGGGCTTACCCCCACACCCCCAGTCTAACTATCTTATTGGATGTTCGGCTTAGCCGCCTGGGCTGCCAACTTGGTCGCATCCAAGCATTATTGACCCCATATTAATCAACCCCAGTTTATAAATGGGGTGTGCCCCTCAAGTGGTCTGCTTCCAACCAGTAAACCCAGAAAGGACACCCTAGCAATAAACTAAGCCTACTAAACGCACTAAACCCACTAAACCCACTAAACCCACTAAACCCACTAAGCCCACTAAACCCACTAAACCCTCTAAACCCACTAAACCCTCTAAACCCCTTATTAACACACTGGGGTTGATTCATATTCAGTCAACCTTCACCCCTTCCGCACTAAGAGTGATCTGTGGAACCCCTATCGAGGAGCTCCTGAGCCGCGCGCTGGACATGGAGCTCCATCCACTGATGCGGGCCCAGGAATGGCCCGGGATGCTCGCGAGCTTCGGGCCTTTTGAGGGTCTCGCTTGGCGCAGGGCAGAGTTTTGTCCTATCATTTGTTTTATTTGTGTCCTGAGAAACCTTGGATTGTTTGTCTCTTGACTAAAATGTCCAACCAAGCTTTATTTTTGCCGTGGGTGAACGGTTGGAACCATCTTGGGGATGTTTTGCCTCTGAACAAAGGAAACGTTTAAATCCTGGGTGTGGGATTGAACGTTGACCTGTTCAAATAATGAATCAGGCGCTGCAATTAGTGTCTGGGATATGTAAAATGATGTTCGCAAATGCTTCATGAATTTAAATATATACGAACCGCCCCGTGTTCCGGCAGGAATGGCATGCCCAAGAATTTAAGTCATGATGGGAGAACACTGTGTATGCCTTCAGGGCTTCCGAGACCTGCAAGGGAAGAGGAGTTCACCTAAAAACAAGAGGAGCCCGGGAACCCAAAAGCAAACCAGCCTAACTCCCCACGGCATGTGGATCCCGTTGTTTTCCGGCTCAAGGGTCCGAAGGCAAACCAAGATTTAAGTTGTTCACAGTTGGGAAATCAACCCCAAAACAGGGAGCAACCGCGACTCAAGCCGGATTGGCAGCCAGCAGCCTGTGCTCTGACCAAGCACAGAGAAAAAGGCAAAGGCACGGGTGAAACATGACAGGCCCCGCACTACATGGAAGGCACGAAGTCATCCGATTCATCATGAAGAACCAATCGCAGAAATCCGAAAATGGATCCGCACAAACTACCACTCCCAAATTGGAAGCAAGGCATAAGCTCGCTCTACACCCATCTGAAACAAGTCTGAGACACAGTGTTACAACACGATCTGAGTAGACCGGGGTCAGCTGTTCGGATGTTCATGCGCCCTTATGTTGGGGCCGAGTGTGCTCAGCATATTCATGTCAACGTGCTTCCAGGCTGCTTCCAAATAAGTAGGGCGAGTCCCAAGAGGCCACAGACTCTGAAGAGAGGGTTCGTCCTAGAAACACATTGGCGCCATTTGTTCGGGTCAGGTGTGCGGCAAAAAGGACAATTTTGGCGTGCCTGGAACGCCGGGCTGTTCACATGGAGCCGTGCACGTGGCCTTCACAAACTTGCTTTGTAAGCTTGCTTGGATTCGTTAGTTTCTCCACCTATTTTCCCATTCGCAACCAATTGCAACTGGTGACTTTGTGGAAAGGGCCGCGCACGTTGTCAATTGGATGCGTGTGGATGGCAAGTTGGGTGGATTCGCCGCAGGTGTGTGGAGACGGGGCCGGCGCTGCGCTTTTGCGGGGGGCTCGGTGTGGACAAGCCTCGATCACTTGGTGGACACAGTGTTACCACGATCTGCGTAGACCGGGGTCAGCTGTTCGGATGTTCATGCGCCCTTTTGTTTGGGCCGAGTGTGCTCAGCATATTCATGTCAACGTGCTTCCAGGCTGCTTCCAAATAAGTAGGGCGAACCCCGAGGCCACAGCTTCTGAAGAGAGGGTTCGTCCTAGAAACACATTGGCACCATTTGTTCGGGTCAGGTGTGCGGCAAAAAGGACAATTTTGGCGCACCGGGAACGCCGGGCTGTTCACATGCAGCCGTGCACGTGGCCTTCACAAACTTGCTTCGTATGCTTGCTTGGATTCGTTAGTTTCTCCACCTATTTTCCCATTCGCAACCAATTGCAACTGGTGACTTTGTGGAATGGGCCGCGCACGTTGTCAATTGGATGCGTGTGGATGGCAAGTTGGGTGGATTCGCCGCAAGTGTGTGGAGACGGGGCCGGCGCTGCGCTTTTGCGGGGGGCTCGGTGTGGACAAGCCTCGGTCACTTGGTGGGCGAAACAAGTCTGAGACACAGTGTTACAACACGATCTGAGTAGACCGGGGTCAGCTGTTCGGATGTTCATGCGCCCTTATGTTGGGGCCGAGTGTGCTCAGCATATTCATGTCAACGTGCTTCCAGGCTGCTTCCAAATAAGTAGGGCGAGTGGGTTCGTCCTAGAAACACATTGGCACCGTTTGTTCGCGTCAGGTGTGCGGCAAAAAGGACAATTATGGCGTACCTGGAGCACCGGGAGCCGCGCACGTGGCGGTTGCCGCATGTCATGAGCGTCCACCTCCACCGCGCCATCGCTTGCCGGCATGTCACGAGCGTCCACCACGCCAGTCTCGCTCGCGAGCGGTTTCCGCATGTCACAAGCGTCCACCGCGCCAGTCTCGCTCGCGGGCGGTTTCCGCATGTCACGAGCGTCCACCGCGCCAGTCTCGCTCGCGGGCGGTTTCCGCATGTCACGAGCGTCCACCGCGCCAGTCTCGCTCGCGGGCAGTTTCCGCGTGTCACAAGCGTCCACCGCGCCAGTCTCGCTCGCGGGCGGTTTCCGCCTGTCACGAGCGTCCACCGCGCCAGTCTCGCTCGCGGGCGGTTTCCGCATGTCACGAGCGTCCACCGCGCCAGTCTCGCTCGCGTGCGGTTTCCGCATGTCACGAGCCTCCACCGCGCCAGTCTTGCTCGCGGGCGGTTTCCGCATGTCACGAGCGTCCACCGCGCCAGTCTCGCTCGCGGGCGGTTTCCGCATGTCACGAGCGTCCACCGCGCCAGTCTCGCTCGCGGGCGGTTTCCGCATGTCACGAGCGTCCACCGCGCCAGTCTCGCTCGCGGGCGGTTTCCGCATGTCACGAGCGTCCACCGCGCCAGTCTCGCTCGCGGGCGGTTTCCGCATGTCACGAGCGTCCACCGCGCCAGTCTCGCTCGCGGGCGGTTTCTGTCACCGCGCCAGTCTCGCTCGCGGGCGGTTTCCGCATGTCACGAGCGTCCACCGCGCCAGTCTCGCTGTCATGTCGTCAACGGGCGGTTTCCGCATGTCACGAGCGTCCACCGCGCCAGTCTCGCTCGCGGGCGGTTTCCGCATGTCACGAGCGTCCACCGCGCCAGTCTCGCTCGCAGGGGCGTGTCCGCATGTCACGAGCGCCACTGCGCCAGTCTCGCTCGCGGGCGGTTTCCGCATGTCACGAGCGTCCACCGCGCCAGTCTCGCTCGCGGGCGGTTTCCGCATGTCACGAGCGCCCACCGCGCCAGTCTCGCTCGCGGGCGGTTTCCGCATGTCACGAGCGTCCACCGCGCCAGTCTCGCTCACGGGCGGTTTCCGCATGTCACGAGCGTCCACCGCGCCAGTCTCGCTCGCGGGCGGTTTCCGCATGTCACGAGCGTCCACCACGCCAGTCTCGCTCGCGGGCGGTTTTCGCATGTCACGAGCACCGCGCCAGTCTCGCTCGCGGGCGGTTTCCGAATGTCACGAGCGTCCACCGCGCCGGTTTGCGCATGTCACGAGCGTCCACCGCGCCAGTCTCGCTTGCGGGCGGTTTCCTCATGTCACGAGCGCAGTCTCGCTCGCGGGCGTTTTCCGCATGTCACGAGCGTCCACCGCGCCGGTCTTGCTCGCGGGCGGTTTCCACGTGTCACGAGCATCCACCGCGCCAGTCTCGCTCGCGGGCGGTTTCCCCATGTCACGAGCGTCCACCGCGCCAGTCTCGCTCGCGGGCGGTTTCCGCCTGTCACGAGCGTCCACCGCGCCAGTCTCGCTCGCGGGCGGTTTCCGCATGTCACGAGCGTCCGTCTCGCTCGCTGGCGGTTTCCGCATGTCACGAGCGTCCACCGCGCCAGTCTCGTTCGCGGGCGGTTTCCGCCTGTCACGAGCGTCCACCGCGCCAGTCTCGCTCGCGGGCGGTTTCCGCGTGTCACGAGCGTCCACCGCGCCAGTCTCGCTCACGGGCGGTTTCCGCTCACGAGCGTCCACCACGCCAGTCTCGCTCGCGGGCGGTTTCGGCATGTCACGAGCGTCCACCGCGCCAGTCTCGCTCGCGGGCGGTTTCCGCCTGTCACGAGCGTCCACCGCGCCAGTCTCGCTCGCGGGCGGTTTCCGCATGTCACGAGCGTCCACCGCGCCAGTATCGCATGTCACGAGCGTCCACCGCGTCCAGTCTCGCTCGCGGGCGGTTCCGCATGTCACGAGGGTCCACCGCGCCAGTCTCGCTCGCGGGCGGTTTCTCCATGTCACGAGCGTCCACCACGCCAGTCTCGCTCGCGGGCGGTTTCCGCATGTCACGAGCGTCCACCGCGCCAGTCTCGCTCGCGGGCGGTTTCCGCATGTTCCACCGTCCGCATGTCACGAGGGTCCACCGCGCCAGTCTCGCTCGCGGGCGGTTTCTCCATGTCACGAGCGTCCACCACGCCAGTCTCGCTCGCGGGCGGTTTCCGCAGGTCACGAGCGTCCACCGCGCCAGTCTCGCTCGCGGGCGGTTTCCGCATGTTCCACCGCGCCAGTCTCGCTCGCGGGCGGTTTCCGCATGTCACGAGCGTCCACCGCGCCAGTCTCGCTCGCGGGCGGTTTCCGCATGTCACCATTTTTCGCTCGCGGGCGGTTTCCGCATGTCACGAGCGCGCCAGTCTCTCTCGCTCGCGGGCCAGCCTCGCGCACCCAGTCTGCACCACACCGCCGTCCCACCAGCCAGCCCCACACCGCCGTCCCCCCAGCCAGCCTCGTACGCCCCGTCTGCACCCCCAGCCGGCATCGCACGCCCGGTCTGCAGCACAACGAAATGGAAATCCCTTCTTATCTCCGTCGTCACAGCTTGTATCGCTCCCAGGCACCTTAAGAGAAAACCTAAAGCAGAACCCAAGCATCAGAGATGCTTTTGGGAAAAAATTAGGACTCTGTTCGGATGTTCGTGCGCCCTTTTGTTTGGTCGAGTGTGCTCAGCATATTCATGTCAACGTGCTTCCAGGCTGCTTCCAAATAAGTACCTAGACAGCCAAGAGTGCTATCTGATAAGCCTTCCTATGACAAAAAATGCAAAGGCTTATCTCGTAGGCCTTCGTGGACGTATGGCATGCTTCGGCCAGCGCGATGCCCATCCCGACAATTAAGGCGCCAGCAAACGCACGGCAACGAATCTCTGCTTCTGGATTTTTCTTGTGGCTGTTGTTTGCGTTTCTTTTTTCATTCCCCATATTCTGGGTCTTGTGTCTCTGACGTCGCTTGGGGACTCTCTTCGCTCTTCTTTTGTCTGTGCGTCTGTCTTCTTTGTCTGTGTTTGGCTCCGCTACCGCAAAACAGGAAGCTGCTGACAGCTCCACATACGTCATCGCCTCCTCCACTTGGAGCTCAAACAGGCAAAGCACCCCTCAGGCTCGGAGAGCCAACTAAGTGCGGCGTTCCACAACAAGGAGAACGGTGTAAAAGGCAACTGAAGACGGAGGTCGTGGTGGGTCTGGTGTTGTTGTTGTATATATCTTCTTATACAAGCATATATAGAGTGTTCCGGAAAAAGGAAATTCTCTTGGCGGCTTGAGGTGCACAACCAAAAGATGTTCAGAAATAGTCCAAAAAACTGCTGTTCCCTGTGTTTTGCGGCGCCTGTCAAGCACACCCATAAGTTAAAGCAGGCCCGACCGGCGGCTGTGGCTCATCGCAAATGCTGGGCCACGGGGCCCTTTTCCAAAGCACTTTTTTTGGGAAGGGGTTGGAGCCAAGATGGGAAACTATGCAACCCATCCATCTTCAGCGCTGGCCTTAAGGACGCCTGCCAGTTGGTTTAAGCAAGAAATCAAAAGGAAAACCATCATTTTGGGGGCACCCTACTTTGACTTCCCAAGAGATTTCCACACAAAACAATTCAGAACCAAACAAGTCAGACCCAATAGAAGGTCAAGAGCGCGCCGTTTTCTCCATGTGTGTGCCGGGGCGTCTTTCCATCACTACGCCGGGCGGCCAAGTGAGAGCTTTGCCACGCTACATCTTGCCGCCAAACTCAAGTAAGGCTCTGTACCTTGAGATGGTCACTGTGTCCATTGTGTTGGGGTGAGCTCGGCTCATGATGCGGGAGAGCTCCTTCATCAGGTCTTCATCTTGATAACAGTGCTCGTACCTTAGGTGAAAAGGGGACCTCAGGATAAACGGGTTCATACCAACAAGGCAGGAAAATATTTAAAGATGCGCAAGGGCCCACCTTGAAAACAAAACCTTGACAGTGAGCAAGGCCACCTCGGGTTCCGGAGGGTTGCCTGTATGTACAAGCAGTGCTCCAAGACGGAATGGAACTTTGGGATTATTTTGTAGTTTTGGCGGCCATCTGTTCTCCTTGAGTCATGGCCTGCGAGCTTCTGGTATAGCAAGAGCCCGGTTCGGCCATAATACACTGCTTGTTTCGCTTCTTCTGTTGAAAAGAATGGCCCACAGATGTCCATTTGTCGCTGGAACATCGCAAACGAATGCATGCAAAAAGCTCGCAGGTCCCCATTTGGAGCCATTGCCATTTCCTCCCGCAAATAGACAGCGCACCATGTCATCATGGTTTTAACGGTTGCCGCTTTGTAAATACTAACCAGCTCTGGGCACGAAGACCATGTCTTCTTTCCAAATCGAAGAGCGGAGAAGCGATGAGAGCAGGCAGACACGAGCTGGCCTTTCGACCGGCACCAGTTCTGGTAGTGCTTAAACACTGCGTGGCTGACAACAGCGTCCAGTTGGTCCAGGGTCAAGCCAGGGTGTTTGTGTTCCAAGTGGTCGCAAATCAAAGTTGCTATCAACACACACGCAACTCCTTGGTGCAGGTTGTGCAGCACATCCTTGGCTCTTGCAAAGTTGAGGTTGCAAACCAAACCAAAAGAATCGCCCTTGCCGTTTGAAAGGGAATTGGATTTTTGGAGATTTTCCCATTTGAGGATATCGCCCAAAAATGGCGCGGGCAATCTTTCGAGGGTCCTGAAAAACAAGACCGGGGACCAGGACACATTGTTCGGTTTGTGCTGGAAACACGTGCGGGTTTGAACTAAAAGCGGGACGCCCAAAAAGACTTGGCGATGGCACATCCTTACTTTGGAGAAACTAAGCCGCCCAGGTTGCAACTCAACAAATAAAGGGAAACCTCAGGGGAAAAGCAGGTTACATTGGGAGGCAAGGGTCTTCAAGATTCCGATCCTTGGTCCACCCCCTCACATGTTGCCAGGAGCTTTGCTTCCCTGGCGCGTTCAAAATTGTGAACTCCTCGTGGCTGAAGCGCTTGGTGAGGCAAGATGCCGAGTCCGAGAAGTCGCCAAATGTCCAGGCAGGCGCCCGGGATGCCATGCAGTGCTCACATATGAATTTGGCGTTGCAATGCCGGCTCAGCTTGTGAACTTGCACTCGGGCTTCCCAGTCACCTTTAAAGCCTGCAAAAGCCATTTTCCACCCACCTGCATATGGTGTTCCTGCCTTGCGAGCTTCAGGGCTGCCTTCAAACCATTGGCGACCCTCAAAGTCTGTGGTAGGGAAACAGCCAGTTTGCAGAACGTCCATGATGTAGGCTATCAGGAGGCCGACAGCGTCGTGGGTTTTGTTTTTTATCATTACGGTGTCCCTGAAAACAAGTAGCACAAGTTTTGTGCTCATTGAAGGGCCTTTTCTGCACGTAGAGGAGTACGAGTAAACCCACGCTTTCTGCGTTTTGTACACTTTCACCCCGTCCGTGTGCCACACAAGAGGCACCGTCCTGCGAAACTCGGATTCAGGGAGCTTGAGCTTGCGAAAAAAGTCTAAGCCCCGGCAGTGTTGCCAATACTCGTCAACTCTGTCAGCAGCCTCGCCAGGGTCGTCGGAGGCCCACTGCAAAAAAATACCAGACTCCCATAGCCAGTGGCAAACGTCCCATGGCCACAAAACAGATGTTGGGCAATTGATCTCATGCTCATCACCGTCAGAATCTTTGTTCATCAATGGGATGTCGTGAGAGCCAGGGTGGAGCTGGCACACTTTCTGGCACCACCTCTCAGGACAGGAACCCCTTAGAGCAGTACAAAATGGTACGGTTAAGGGGATGGAAGACTGGTATGTTTCGTTTGAAACTGCCAAGCTGCTTGGCTAGACTACGTTCCTCATGCCCATTCCACTGCGCCAGCAGCGCCGCCAGGGGGCACTTAGAGCCATCGTCCGCTAGCTGCCGGGCATCCCGACATCCATCAGCGACTGATGTAGCCTTCAGGGTCAGGATTGCCAGCGCCCTTGAAAACCTAACTTGAGGGGTCCACAACTTATCGGAAAATTAGCATTAACATCCCCACTCAAAGGTCTGTTTCGCAACCCCGACCCCTGAGCAGATCTTCCTCAAAATCCGTAGGGCTGACCCAGATGCATCTTTCAAATCACCTGCGGAGGAACTAATGATGGCTGAGGTTTTGTTTCCAAACCCCCACACACAAAAGTCGTTTCCAGATTTTGCACCCAATGCTGCTTAGGCGCGAAGGCACTGGTCCTGATCCAACTTGCCGAGCTGTGGAGGAGATCTCGATCGCTTCCTGCGTTGGGGAAGGGATCAAAGAACAACAAGCAAGTGTTTGACCAAGGCAAGGCTTAAGACGCGCTACAGGGTCTGTTTTTTGTCCGGCTGATGATGCAATTGGATCCAGACATCCCGGCATTGTCAATTGCAATGCGCTCAAGGCACCCCTCAACACAGCCTTCAAAGCAATGGGAGATGTCAAAACTGTTAGTTGCAAGGTGACAGGTTGAAGGCTGCGGTCACCAGAGCTGAGACTGACCGCGCAAAGCTGGGTCCAAATCACAGCAGTTACAAGCCAAAACGTTCTAGAGCTCTAAGCCTTCTTTGCGTTTGGCAAGTCCGGCTGAACTTTCTTGCTCTTTCGGCCATCGGTGGCGGTGTTGCCATCGCAGGACTTCTTCGGTTTCTCAGCCTTTTCCGCAGCTCGGATCAGCGCCTTCGCCAATTCAACTCGCTGCTTGGCAATGCCCATCACCTCCTCCACCTGCCAAAGCTTTGTTTGGCAGACGTTTTGAAGGAGAAACTCACATGGCCTGAGAGATGATGGCGGCGTAGTGGTGGTTTTTGTTGCACTTTGAGCGAATTTTCTGCTGCAGCTGTTCTGCCAAGTTGCCCAGCTTGACCGCGCAAGCTTGGAGTTGTTCTATCAGCGCGCTGGACATCGACAGGGGTCGAAGCTTAAACGCGTGGTCCCTGGCAGCTTGGCAAACTTGGAACCCCTTTGCAAACATGTTGCTGAAACTCAAAAAGGGGTGTAGAGTCTTGCTTGAAACCCTTTGCCATGCAAGCCAAAAAAAGACCCATGCTATTGAGTGGCAGCTGAAAAACATATGGTTATTAGTCCTTTGCAACCC
The DNA here is from genome assembly GCA_963377175.1 of Effrenium voratum. NCBI lineage: Eukaryota > Dinophyceae > Suessiales > Symbiodiniaceae > Effrenium > Effrenium voratum. The sequence goes on along the minus strand of CAUJNA010003662.1, from coordinate 136,012 downwards.
TTTTAAAACCAAACTCGCTGTTTGAATTCTCGTTGTGAAGCAGCCCTGTTGGATGATGCCAGCTGAAAGGACACCCGTTCAATGACATCTCGTGCTGAAACCCTGTGCGCGGAACACCCTTGTCGCAACTACATTGAAAAGAAACGTTCCAACGTAAATTGGAGAGGTTCCTTGAACTCCGGAGTTTGTTTTTTGTTGAGGGAATTACGGCTATAGCTGGGTGTCAAGAGGGTCAAGGGTGATGATGTCGGGGATGATGCTGATGATGCTGGGCGACTTTGCAGAACGCAGTCTCAGGTTGCTGGTCCTGCTAGGGGGCTGCGATGCTTGGTGGTGATGCTGGGTGCTGGCGAGGTTTAACGAGCCCGGTGATGCTGGAGGTGTTTGCTGGTGATGCTTGGGGGGTGTTGCTGCTTTGGGAAGGGGGCGGGCGGGTTTAGCTTTCGGAAAGGGAACGAGCCCGGGTTGACGCCTCTTTTTGAAACTGTTTTGGAACTCTTGCAATGATATCATCAAAACAGTTGCTGCTGAGGTGGGGCTGGTCCAACTAGTCTTTTCTGAAACTCTTGCAGCGGGTGTGAAATCCCCTTTTAACCTTTTTCAATGATTCAATGAAATAGTCTTTTGAGTGGATGCGGGACCTGGTTGAAACCTTTCCAAGGATACTCCAAAAGGTGTGCAGCCAAGTTGCCTACACATATTTGAGTCTTTGAGCACTTTGTTGACTAGGCTTTGAGCTTTGGCGAGAGGCGTCTCAGGCACCACCTGTCGGACAATGGGATTGTTAAAGCAGGCTAATGTTCAGAGGCGCCTGCTTGGGTTTTTCCTTTCCGCCGTCCTCCTTCTTTGCTTTGGTCTTAGCGGCTGGGGCGCCCAAGGAATCCACGATTTTCTTTACACCGGCAGCGCCCACCATGTCGCCGATCAGCAGGTGTTGCTTGCCATCCAGACACCCGCCAGCCTGCGGGCGCCAGAGATTTCTGGTCACAGGAAATGCTGGTTTTTGACCCTGTCCATATATGTTTACAGGTGCTTCCCAAAACCCTGCCTTGACAAAGGCTTTAACGAAGTATAAGAGCTCGTCCTCCCCAGGAAACTCTGGGTCGGGGATTGTCCTGGGCTGAGGCTGGAACCCGCCAAGCTCAAGCGCATTGTGAGACCGAGGACCGAAGAGAGATGAGCGCGACGGGGGGGGGCCAACTTGAGAGGCAACCCTGTGTTGCAATGAGCTGGGCATATTGTTTGAGCCCCTTGTCAAGTGAAGGAAAGCCAAGTTTCAGGCCAAGTCTCAAACCGAGAGACTTCTTGCGGGTCATGATGCGATCTGCCTTCGCCCGACCATGGTGCTTTTCCAACCATGTCTCATTTCGGAACCCATACTTGAGCTTGCTTCGTTGGGTTTCCTCAAGCCTCTGCTGCACCTTCAAGGTGACCGCTGCTGTGTCCTGCTCAAGGTCCACGTAGTCGTTGAAGAGTCTTTGCCTCCCCTCATCAGTCTTGCACTCGGCAATCAGCTTGGCCGGAAACCGCTTCTTGTTTTTTACCCATCTCATGAAACTTTGCCACTCCCGTCTGTGCGTTGTCGAGTTCCTTAAGCCCACTTCGGCTTCGGCGAGCTTTTTCTCTTTCTTCTTCTCCTTCTTGCTGAGGTGCTCAGGCTGGTTGGTCTCCTCGACCGCGCTCTGCTGCTGCTGCTGCTTCTGCTGCATCTGCTTGTTTGTCCGTGCCTTCTCCTGCGCCTGGTTCCGCTGCTGCGTCTCTGTCTTTGCCTTTTTCTTCGGCGGCGGCTGCTGCACCTTTTGGGACTCCTCGCTGCTGTCGTCAGAGGCATCCTGGTCACCTTCATTCTGCTCTGCCTGCTCCTCGCTGCTGCTGTCGCCTTCTTCCTGCAAGTCCCCGTCTCCTGAGTCCTCGCTGTGGTCTTCGGTCTCTTCCTCCTCTTGGTCAGCGCTCATCTGCTGCCGCTGCTGCTCCTCCTCCTGGTCTGAAGCCTGACCATCCTCTTGGCTCCCATTGCTGCCTCCGTCGCTGTCAGCCTTGTCACTCTCTTCGTTGTCGCTCTCCTTGTTGTCACTCTCCTCGTTGTCACTCTCCTTGTTGTCACTCTCCTCGTTGTCACTCTCCTCGTTGTCACTCTCCTCGTTGTCGCTGCCTGCCTTCTCGCTCCCTTCCTGGTCGCTGTCTGCTTTGTCACTGCGCTTGTTCTCGGTATCGCTCACGCTTCCATCGTCGCTCTCTGGCGTCTTTGGTGTTGACTTCTGTTTTTTGCCCTGCGGGGGGATTTCCTTGGTCTCTGGCACTGTCGCTGTTCCTTTGTTTTTGGCGCGCTTTCTCTTCTTGTCAGCCTTCTTCTCGGCGCTGTCGCTGCCGCTGTCTTCCTCAGGCTCTGCTGCGCTCGTCGCATCTGTGGCAGTTTTCTTGCTTGGTTTGGTGGCTTTCACCTGTCTCGTGTTCTCGGGGATGGTTGCGCGCTTGGCGGATGATGTGTCGCTTGCTGCTGTTTTCTTGGTCGTGGTCTGCTTCTCACCTGTTGTTGTCTTCTTACGCTTGGCTGCGATCTGCATTTCCTCACCAGTCGCCGTCGTTTTCTTGGTCTTTGTCCCCTGCTCCTCGCCTGTTGTTGTCTTCTTGCGCTTGGCTGCCGCCTGCTCCTCGCCTGTCTCCTTCTCCTTGACTGATGTCTTCCTCTCCTTCTGCACTGTCAGGCTCTGCTTGGCTTCTGCTGTCTTCTTGTCCTTGTGCGCTGTCAGGCTCTGCTTGGCTTCTTTTGTCTTCTTCTCCTTCTGTGCTGTCGGGCTCTGCTTGGCTTTTGCTGTCGTTTCCTCCTTTGTCTTCTTCGTGGCTGAACGTTTTTCCTGGGCATTGGATAGGAACTGACCCCACCACTGTTGCATTTGTTTCTGTTCCTTCCTCGCACTTGGCCGTTTGACATGAGTGATGGGTTGCGCAGCTGGTTTCCAGAACTTGCTTTTAGATTTGAACCTCTCCCACCACTCCTTGGTGCCAGGGCTGGCATTCTTGAGGATGGGAGTGGGCTTTGCCGGGCTTCCCTCATCAGAAGACCCACCTCTGTCCAAACCACGCACGGCTTGTGAGGAGTCCTCGAGAGCAATGCAGGCTGCTTGACTGGGACGGGAACTGTTTGACCAAAAAGGGGAAAGGGAAAAGTTTGAGAAGGTTTTCAAGAGAAGGCAAAACACATCTTTGGGATATGGTCCTTCAGGGCTTCCAGGATCGCATCAGCTGCTTCGGTTTTCATCTCCTTCAATTTTTTCTTTCCTGAAGGAAACTGGGCATTGATCTCGGTCACCGTGGCCCCCCCAAAGCTGATTTTCCTTTTTGCCTTGGAGCTGCTGTCTTCTAACTGCAGAGCCATCTTGGGCGAGGGGGTTGTTTGGGCATCCTTGGCCGAAGCCATTGCCGCTTTTCTGAGAGACTTAGGGTCCGGTGACTTGGCTCTAATCCGGCAGGGCATGGCACACGTCTGCGACGCCACACTTAACTAAAAATGGCTGGACATATAGGCGCCAATTGCATGGTCAACTGTCAAGAACTTGCGCAGTTGCTTCAAAACGTGACTCACACCTGCGTCGCAGCGAGGCAGTTTCTTTCCCGGGCAGCGCCAACTTTAATTGTCTGGCTGGCGTACGGGCACGGGCCAGGGAACAATGTGTTTCTCCAACAAAAAGGGGGCAGTCCAAAAACCCAAGAAATTTCTTGGCTTTTCTCGGGTGATTCTCGGTTTTTTCTCGGTTTCTCGGGTTTTGTTTGTTTCACGGTTTTGCCAAACGCCTGCCAAATTATGAAATTATCCAGGACTAGGAAGCAAGAGCCTCCATCACTTGGCGCAGGTTGCATCCACGGGCCCAGCCAATGTCCTGCACTCAGACAATTTGTTTCAAACTGAATGACTGAGGGCCGTCGTGGCATATTTTGGCGTCATTCAGAACCCACAAAGAGGATCGCTCGAGGGTTCCACACAATTGTGTCCAAAATCTTTCATGTGTGTTTCCAAGAACTGAGAATCCGAGAAACCGAGAATCCGAGAGAGAGTCCGAGAAACCGAGAAACCGAGAATCCGAGAATCCGAGAAACCGAGAATCCGAGAAACCGAGAAACCGAGAATCCGAGAAACCGAGAAACCGAGAAACCGAGAAATCGAAAATCCGAGAAACTGAGAAATCCGACAAAACGAGAATCCGAGAAACCGAGAAACCGAGAATCCGAGAAATCGAGAAACCGAGAATCCGAGAAACCGAGAAACCGAGAAACCGAGAAACCGAGAAGCCGAGAATCTGAGAATCCGAGAAACTGAATCCGAGAAACCGAGAAACCGAGAGTCCGAAAATCCGAGAGGCCGAGAAGCCGAGAAACCGAGAATCCGAGAAATCAAGAATCCGAGAATCCGAGAAACTGAATCCAAGAAACCGAGAGTCCGAGAATCCGACCGTTAGCACCGAGAAGCCGAAAACCTGAATCCGAGAAACCGAGAAACCGCGAATTGAATCCGAGAAGCCGAGAAACCGAGAAACCGAGAAACCGAGAATCCGAGAACCTCAGAAACTGAATCCGAGAAACCAAGTTAACCGAGATTCCGAGAAACCAAGCTCCCCGCTCCCTAATTGTCGCCTTATACTCTTTGAGCGGCTTCTCCAAGCTCAGGAGGTATTTCCTGCGGTTGAAAGCTTTGAGCGGATCTCGGGCAAACCAAAGCCGACAAGACACTGGCGCTTGGCCACAGTCTTCCTGATCATGTCCTGCGCGCGCCAGCGCCAGTTTGAGAGGTTTGAGAGAATAGGCAACTCGGTCCTCATTTGACAAGAAGACTTCGGCAACGGATCTCCCAAAAAGCACTGGATAGTGTTGCGTGCGCTTGAGCTTTGGCCCTCCACTGACATTTGTAGTGCCATCTGCGCGGGTGGTCCTCATGTGCAGGGCGATGCTTGAAATCAAATGTGCCTTGAAACCATTCATCCTTTCGCTTAGGCTCTTGGTTGTGATGTCAGGGCTCCACTCACGATTAGTAGGCAAAGGCAGGTATAGCGGCTCTAGCAGAGCCTGAAAGTTCGAGTAGATGTAGCTACCCTTGGGGCCTCGGAAGCTCAACGCTGCAAAGGCCAAAGCTTTGCAGAATCCTGCGCTTCTTGATGCAGGCGCGTGGCTTTCCCCGCCGTACGCCCCAAGCCACACAAATGTCTCAGCGAGCCAGGCACCAGCAACACTCATGTTCAAGTGTTGCACAGGTCGCCACTTTAATGCAAGTGGCTTTGTAGATCTTGAACTTGGAGGCCACCCAAAGAAACGCTGGGTGACGCTCCAAGAGTGAAGAACTTGGCTGCTCCAGCATGAACGGGATGAAGAGGGCGCACTGGAAGAAGATACACGCCATACACCGCCAAACCATTGCGTTCCTTAGGAAGGGTAGCTGCCGCTCAGCCCATCAACATTCTCCGCTACTCAGCACGCTCCACACAGGTCGCCAAGGGATTTTGTCGCTGCGCAGGCTCTAACGGCGCGGTGCGGTTTGGCCCTCAGCCCCGCCCCTGGGTCGAGGGCCACTTATAACACTCTTTGAAAAACACCGGTTTTCAGGGTGACCCTCTATTGGTTGTTAGCCTTTGTGTTGAGAGCTAGCTGACCAGTTGTAAAAAGCTTCGGGGTTTCTATCGCCATCTGGCAGAACAACTTGAACCAGAACTTGAACTTGCCCTTGGAATGGAAACGGAGTGCGCCAACTAAAATTGAAGTACTTTCCAAGTGGCAAGCCTCTACCTAAGCCCCGCCCAAATTGAGACCCATGGCATCCGCAGCCTCAAGCCACGCTTTCGTGGCATCAGCGGCAAAAGAAATCCTCAGCTTCGGCACCATGGCAAAAGCAGCCACTTGTTGACTTATTAGAAGAAACAGTTGAAACCAAGCTTAAGGTTTGGAACCGAAGTTTCCCAATGTTTCTCCCTATAACACCCCTCTATAATCAGCCGCCAAGAGACGACCTTGCCTTCTCGCCAATCAGCTTTGCGCCTTTGGCGTCGGCGCGGGGTTTGAAAGCTTTCTGCCGAAGGAGCACCTCCAGCTTGGCGTTTCCAAGGTTCCTCAGTTTCAAAAGTTTTCATTGAGCTCCAAAACACTTTGAGCCGCAAAAATGCACAGAACGTTTCTAAATCCAGACGGGATGCACTGTGTAGCTGTGTTGCCCATGACGCGCCGACTTGGGCTGCAGGCATTCAGGCAGCTTGGGGATGATGGGGCGGTACTGCTCCTCGAAAGAGTTCAGCACCACGTCGGCCGATTCTTCCAAGGTGTCGGTGTCCTTGCTCTTCCTTGGCTTCTTCTCCTTCTGATGCAGGCCCCGGGTGGCTGGCAGCTGAGCGTTTGCGATGGCAGCGGGTTGGCTCTTACTCCGGGATCGGCTCCTACTTCGGCTAGGGGACTTGGCCGCAGGCTCCTCCCCCTCATTTTCCTTGTCTCGGTTCTTGCTGTGGTCCACGTTGATGGGGGAAGGCGGCTGTGCCCACAAGCCAGCAGCAGCAGATTTGAAGCCCTCAGGTTCCTAGAAGGGCAAGAGGTGTAGGTCATGGGTCTAGTTTCTAACTTTTGAGGGTAGTCAGAACTTTACCAAAGTGAAGGATACAAGGCTGATTTTGCAAGGTGCCCTGCTATAGACACTCTCAGTTTGCCTTTGAACCTCATGGTTCGTGCCATGGTTTGAGCTGCATGTTTGGAAGCGCACTGCCTCGCCCTCGCCATAGAGAGCAAGCGCGGCAGCGCGGTGAGCTCGTGCGCTCCGAACAGCCTCGCAAAAGTCGCGCCCGGCTTTCTCCAGGTTGTTCTCCACTTCAGGCGGCAGCACGGCAGCCCAGATGTCACTGCCGCAATCGCTGGCCTTGCGGGTTGATTTCCCCCTTCTGGCATTGTGGCAAGGCTAGCTATACAATCCCAAAGCCCTCATTGAGCGTTCCCCGGCCACAAAAGGCAAACGTCACTCCCTGACTTGGTTGGAGGGCTTTGCTTGGAATTCAAAATTCGCCAATCAGCATCGTTAACAAACATCAAGGATTGGTCAACGACTTGGTTCAAGGTTTTTGCTCGAGTCCGATTTAGGTAGCTGCTCTTGTTAAAGGGGTTTGCTTGCTCCAACACGGTGGTTGACATTTGTTTTGCTGAAAAGCGGCTGGGGTTGTCACAGTTGCTCAAGGGTTCTGATTGCGTCGGCCTCACCAAAAGCACACCTTCCATGGTTGGATTTGGGGGCTTGGTTTGAGGTACCCTCCCCCCGAAAGAGAACACAATGAAACGCTTACAGAAACACAATGTTTTTTCGTGACATTGTGCGGGGGGTTTTGTTTGAAAAACTGAGTCATCCTCCCGCAGTACGTCCAAGATGCGTCTCCATGATGATCTTGAGGGTCCTCTCCATCAGGGTCCTCATGAGGGTCCTCCTCTCGATGGGTTTTTAAGGGTGTGAGTCTTCAGTTTTGGTTAGGGGGCGCAAGCAAGTCCTGAACCTCCGCTGGAACAACAGCATCTTGGCCAGCTTGAAGGGGCGTTGGGGACGAGTCACTGGAGATGCCACCGAACTCATCTCCATCTCCGCCAATTGGCTCTGTCTCCGTGTCATCAAGGTTGGCAGGATTCCCCGCTGTTTCCATCACATCCTTAAGCGCTTGGACTCTTGAGCTTCTCGAAGCTGTTGGGGAGTTTCGCCACTTCCTAGAAAAGGGACAGCGCTTTCTGCAAATAGCGGTCATGGAAACATCCATAAGTGCAAAAAAGAGTTTTCCCCAAAGTGGACTCCTTCGGAGACCAGACCAAAGCTTCTGGATCTTGAGGGCTTGTATGCCCATCATCATCGAGACATCCTTGTTGCTACAAGAAGGCAGCAGCATGTTTTTTTTGTGAGCAGGGGGTCCAAACAATATCGCAGCGCGCGTGGCTGCCGAGGGGCGAAATCCGAGTTGGATCGAATGGCTAGCCCCTGGGCTTGTTGGCGTCGGGTCTCTCGTGGGAACGTTTCTCTTAGGGCCCCGCATGGAAGCACCTGTTGAAGCTCTCCAAGATGATGAGCAGCTCTTCTTTTGAAGGCTTTCGGCTGCGAAACGTCTTCATCGAAAGTATTTCCAGCAAGACCCAATCATTCCTCACCCTTAGGAAGGGCTGGGTGACTCAACATGGGACAGTCGCACCACGCCAAAGGTGAGGTGATTCATTTTTGCGTTCAAGGTGCAGGTTGCGCTCGCGAACAGCTTTGTGAGAAACGCCAGGGAAGAGGTCGCATGTGGGTTCTTCGCTTAACGGTGTGATGGCATCCTTCAGGATTTGCTCGGGCACACTTTGTGCTAGAGCCATGCCGCATTCTCGTAGGGCGCTTACGTACTTCTCATCTCCATGCGAGGGTTCCACTGCGCCCCAAGGCAACTCATCAGAAGCTGCCATGGTGCCCCTATTCAAGGGTTCAAGCGTTCAGGGATTGATTGACCTACACGGCTGCTGTAAACAAACGTCCTTGCGCCTG
>CAUJNA010003662.1:0-122500 GCA_963377175.1 Effrenium voratum | reverse complement strand
GCGTTTGTTCGGGTCCTGTGTGCGGCAAGAAGTGCGGGGGCTCGGTGTGGACAAGCCTCGGTCACTTGGTGGGTCTGACGCCTGTCTGAAACAAGTCTGAGACACAATCTGCGTAGACTGGGGTCAGCCGTTCGGATGTTCGTACGCCCTTTTGTTTGGCCGAGTGTGCTCAGCATAAACATTTTCAACGTGCTTCCAGGCTGCTTCCAAATAAGTAGGGCGAACCCCAAGAGGCCACAGCTTCTCAAGAGAGGGTTTGTCCTGGAAACACATCGGCGCCATTTGTCTCGCTCGAGGGCGGTTTCCGCCTGTCACGAGCGTCCCCCGCGCCCGTCTCGCTCGGGGGTGGTTTCTGCCTGTAGCGTCCCCCGCGCCCGTCTCGCTCGGGGGCGGTTTCGGCCTGTCACGAGCGTCCCCCGCGCCCGTCTCGCTCGGGGGCGGTTTCCGCTTGTCACGAGCGTCCACCGCGCCAGTCTCGCTCGCGGGCGGTTTCCGCACGTCACGAGCGTCCACCGCGCCAGTCTCGCTCCAGTCTCGCTCGGGTGCGGTTTCCCAGGGGCGGTTTCGGCCTGTCAAGAGCGCCCCCCACGCCCGTGTCGCTCGGGGGCGGTTTCGGCCTCTCACGAGCGTGCCCCGCGCCAGTCTCGCTCGCGGGCGGTTTCCGCTTGTCACGAGCGTCCACCGCGCCAGTCTCGCTCGGGGGCGGTTTCGGCCTGTCACGAGCGTCCCCCGCGCCCGTCTCGCTCGGGTCACGAGCGTCCCCCGCGCCCGTCTCGCTCGGGGGCGGTTTCGGCCTGTCACGAGCGTCCCCCGCGCCCGTCTCGCTCGGGGGCGGTTTCGGCCTGTCACGAGCGTCCCCCGCGCCCGTCTCGCTCGGGGGCGGTTTCGGCCTCTCACGAGCGTCCCCCGCGCCCCGTCTCGCTCGGGGGCGGTTTCGTCCTGTCACGAGCGTCCCCCGCGCCCGTCTCGCTCGCGGGCGGTATCCGCTTGTCACAAGCGTCCACCGCGCCAGTCTCGCTCGGGGGCGGTTTCGGCCTGTCACGAGCGTCCCCCGCGCCCGTCTCGCTCGAAGGCGGTTTCGGCCTGTCACGAGCGTCCCCCGCGCCCGTCTCGCTCGGGGGCGGTTTCCGCTTGTCACGAGCGTCCACCGCGCCAGTCTCGCTCGCGGGCGGTTTCCGCATGTCACGAGCGTCCACCGCGCCAGTCTCGCTCGGGGGCGGTTTCGGCCTGTCACGAGCGTCCCCCGCTCGTCTCGCTCGGGGGCGGTTTCGGCCTCTCACGAGCGTCCCCCGCGCCAGTCTCGCTCGCGGGCGGTTTCCGCTTGTCACGAGCGTCCACTGCGCCAGTCTCGCTCGGGGGCGGTTTCGGCCTGTCACAAGCGTCCCCCGCGCCCGTCTCGCTCGGGGGCGGTTTCGGCCTTACACGAGCGTCCCCCGCGCCTCTCGCTCGGGGGCGGTTTTGGCCTGTCACGAGCGTCCCCCGCGCCCGTCTCGCTCAGGGGCGGTTTCGGCCTGTCACGAGCGTCCCCCGCGCCCGTCTCGGGGGGCGGTTTCGGCCTGCCCGCGCCCGTCTCGCTCGGGGCGGTTTCGGCCTGTCACGAGCGTCCCCCGCGCCCGTCTCGCTCGGGGGCGGTTTCGGCCTGTCACGAGCGTCCCCCGCGCCCGTCTCGCTCGGGGGCGGTTACCGCTTGTCACGAGCGTCCACCGCGCCAGTCTCGCTCGCGGGCGGTTTCCGCACGTCACGAGCGTCCACGCTGCCAGTCTGGGCTTGGGGGCGGTTTTCGGGGTTTGTTTGAAGTTTTGGTGTCACGAGCGTTCCCCCGCGCCAGTGCTCGCTCGGCTGAGCGTGTTCGGCTGTCACGAGCGTCCACCGCGCCAGTCTCGCTCGAGGGCGGTTTCCGCCTGTCACGAGCGTCCACCGCGCCCGTCTCGCTTGGGGGCGGTTTCGGCCTGTCACGAGCGTCCCCCGCGCCCGTCTCTCGGGGGCGGTTTCGGCCTTTCACGAGCGTCCCCCGCGCCCGTCTCGCTCGGGGGCGGTTTCGGCCTGTCACGAGCGTCCCCCGCGCCCGTCTCGCTCGGGGGCGGTTTCGGCCTGTCACGAGCGTCCCCCGCGCCCGTCTCGCTCGGGGGCGGTTTCGGCCTGTCACGAACGTCCCCCGCGCCCGTCTCGCTCGGGGGCGGTTTCCGCCTGTCACGAGCGTCCCCCGCGCCCCGTCTCGCTCGGGGGCGGTTTCGGCCTGTCACGAGCGTTTCTGCATGTCACAAGCGTCCCCCGCGCCAGTCTCGCTGGGGGGCGGTTTCGGCCTGTCACGAGCGTCCCCCGCGCCCGTCTCGCTCGGGGGCGGTTTCGGCCTGTCACGAGTGTCCCCCGCGCCCGTCTCGCTCGGGGGCGGTTTTGGCCTGTCACGAGCGTCCCCCGCGCCCGTCTCGCTCGGGGGCGGTTTCGGCCTGTCACGAGCGTCCCCCGCGCCCGTCTCGCTTTCGGCCTGTCACGAGCGTCCCCCGCGCCCGTCTCGCTCGGGGGCGGTTTCCGCTTGTCACGAGCGTCCACCGCGCCAGTCTCGCTCGCGGGCGGTTTCCGCATGCCCCGAGCGTCCACCGCGCCAGTCTCGCTCGGGGGCGGCTTCCGCCTGTCACGCTCGGGGGGGGTTTCCGCTTATCACGAGCGTCCACCGCGCCAGTCTCGCGCACCCAGCCAGCCCCACGCCGCCGTCCCCCCAGCCAGCCTCGTACGCCCGGTCTGCACCCCCAGCCGGCATCGCACGCCCGGTCTGCAGCACAACGACATGGAAATCCCTTCTTATCTCCGTCGTCACAGCTTGTATCGCTCCCAGGCACCTTAAGAGAAAACCTAAAGCAGAACCCAAGCATCAGAGATGCTTTTGGGAAAAACCCTACGCACAATTGCCTATTGAAGCCAAGCTGCCGCCTCCATTTCATCTTTGAAGTCCAGTCGACTGGGATCTGCTTTGCGGTCAGCTGGGGGAGTCTTTTGAATGGCAGACTCAATTTGGCCCCCGCTCCAAATCGGTTTTCTACGGTTTCTCTATGCGTGTCGTTTAAGAACCCCCATTTTTTTGGGGGGGGGGGGGTGGTGACCGGAGGGAAATTCTGGTAGCCTCCAATTGGTGGTTTGGGTTGGGGATTTGAAGGCCCTGCTCGTTGCGGGATGGAGTGCCTCCAAACCAAACCTCCAAGACACCTTGGAAGCTGAGAAGGGAAACTGTTGGTTCCCTTCCAGGTCCAGGAGTCGCTGGCGGACTGCCAGCCGGCCTTGCAGAGGCGCGCAAGCCTGCGCTGGCCGGGAGAGGCAGGTTCCAGAACCTCAAGAAGGTCTTCCTGTCTCTGAGTGTTTCTTCCCCTTACCAGAAAAAGAACCATTCTATCAACCTTTCAGTCCTGCGAGAGGGCCTTAGGGTTTTCCACCAGAAACTCTTACTCCAGGCTCACTTCCCAAAGTGTTTCGACTTTCTGCCTCCAGTGCGTCTTCCGGCACCGAACGTAGCAAACTCCTGGAATTTGTTCGGGGAAGGTGTGGGGGATTAGGGGATGGAGATTTGTGATTACCGACCAAGGTAATGATGTTCAGGATGTTTTTTTTGGTTGGATGGTGGTTTTGTTTCATATTTTCCACAGTCTCAGTGATAATGCACAGAGATTCGACAAGCTGAATGCTGTACAAGCCATGGAACTAATTCGGGAAGAAAAGACTGGAAAACACATATTGAAGTCTATCTATGTTCAGAATCTGAAGTTATACTTCCATTTGGTTAAGATTTTGTTGGTTTTAAAGGGAATCGATTTCACTACTGGAACTATTTTTATTTTTCCCAGGGGGGCGCAAAAGCGAATGGAGGTGGACATGTCCTCCCATTTCCTTCCATCTATCACTACTGGAGATATGATTCATGTTTGTTCCTGTGGGCTTAAGCAAATGGAGGTAGGTTCATACATCTGTGTCTATCTTTTGGCCAGTTTTAGGTTCGCCGGTTCGAGGCGAAGGCGATGGCCTCCAGCCGCTGGAAGCCTTTTGGTGGATTTCCCTCCTAGGTCCCCAGCTAGGTGCCCCGCTTAGCCGTTTCTTTTTTAATTGGGAGGGTTCCCCTACTAAAATAGACAGAAGCAGAAAAAAGTCGGGTACCAACTTATTCTAACCTGCAGTAGCTGGAGGACCTAGGGGAGCCCGAAGAGTTTCTCTTTGTTCAGGGCTGGGATGGGATGGAAGCAAAACACATGAATGGCCACCACAAACCAGAGGTAAAGAAGCACCAGCTGATCTCCCCTTAGTGGAGATAACCCCGTTGGTGGATTTTCGCACACCTCAGACACGAACTTGGCCCAACATCCACGTTTGCTCTTTGCGGGGCTCATTGGCGGCGCTCTTCAGCGCCACTTCAGGTACGAAGCGGCTTGCGGTGCCTTTGAAGAACTGGTAGGGAGCCCCGAGGGGGCGATGGGCTGGACCAGGGAGTGAGCTTTAGAGCCATCCAGAAAAGAAAAGAAGGGTCCTTTCTTTGGAAGCACTCATTTCTTAAAGCTTTTACTTGTATGTGTGGTTCTTCCCTTTTGTAGGTTCCTGTTTGGGGGTCCGTTTCTGTAGGTTGGTGACAATGAAAATTCACCGAGGCTTTACATGTGGAGGGGGAGACACCACACGCCAGTCGTACGGCATCCACTTGGCAAGGGAATGCTGCGCGCCTGGAGGGGTAGTTCCCACGTCACCAAAGTAAGTCACCATAGTAAGTCACCATGTCTTTGGGTTGTTCCAAAAGGGGCCACTCACCCGGGATACCATTTGACAATGTTGACCCCAGGACAAAGAAACCCCTCGTAGTTAAATCGGGGTGGCTTCTTCTAAGAAAAAAAGCACCACTAAAAAAAGGACCCCCTGGCCCCTGTTTAATAACTGTTTAATAACTGAGAGGTTGAGGGGATGAGGGAATGGCCCCTACAACCAATCTCTTGTGGTTCCTTCACCAAGAAGGTCATTCCCTAGCTATCGCACCAGCAAGTAATCAGGGGTCGCTTGAATCATTTTTGTCACTGTTCTTGGCAACTGTTCTTTGTTTTTGTTTGGCTCTGTTTTGGGGGCTGCAACAAACAGAATTCATTTTTTGCAAGCCCATACCGTTCGGGCGGTGAAGTAAGAAACCAAAGGGAACATTCACAAACAACCCGGGGAAACATATCCGATGTTTAAGCCAGAAGTTGTTTTGTTGGGTTTGGAGTGTGTCCTCTTGTTGTTTTTTTTGGAGGCGAAAGATGCAATTGTTGGGGTGAACAGTGAACGGTTGTATTTTTTCTCGGGAGATGAAAGGGAACGCCACCATGTTTGGGGTCCCCTATCGGGGAGACACACCCGTTTACCTAGTGCTGTATAGGTAACCAATCACTTTCAGGTTTCCCCTTGGTATGTTTAAAGGGACGCCAACAGCAAAGCCCGTTGCCATTTCAGGGGATTTGAACACCTCTCCTAAATGATGGCTTAGGTCTACCCATCCTGTGGATGGACGAAATCCTGCACCACTTTGAAACCATGGGAAACCATTGTTTGTTGGCATTTCCAGTGCGAAATGGATTTCGCAACCATCCACAGCATGGATGGAATTTGGGAAACCACTCCACCAAACCAAACCACCAGGCTCCAAACAAATCGTTTTGAGGGAAGCTGGTCTAGGTCCCCCAGCCCAGCAGTGCCCTTTTATCGTTTGTTTTTTGGTTGGGAGGGTTCCCCTACTGGGGTGGACTGCAGAAAAAAGTTGGTACCCTTATTCTAACCTCTCCACTAAAGAACCTAGATGCTGCGGATGGACCAAATCCTGTTGGGATGGATGAAGCCTCGCAAGTATTGGCATAAATGGGGGAAACCACCTCTACTAAGCGGTGCCTCAGATTGGGCATGTCGTATTTCCTCCCATGGAATGAGTTCCCCTTTGTTCAGGGCTGGCGAGAGGGAAGCAAAACACATGAATTGCCACAAACCAGCCGGATCACACATGAAATCGAGGCAAACAAGCACCAACTGTTTCCGACGGAATGAGTTGTTTGGTTCCCAGGTGGGTCGAAACTCGGCCTTTGGGCGCTGCTGCCTGGGCCTGGCGCAAGCTGCCAAGGCTCGGACGCCGACCAAATTTCGCCCTCGCTTCCCTTGGCTTAGGCGGCGGGGGGGGGGGGGTTTGGGGGGGGGGGGGTATAGTTGCCAGCAGCTTGTTCCAAAAACGTGCGGCAGGTTCAGGATAAGATATTTTGCTTTTGCGCCAAGGAACCTTGGAAAGCTATGTTGCCTTCCCTTGTCCCTTCTTGGGTTTAAAGGGAATCGATTTCACCACTGACATTTGGTTTTGTTTTGTCCCGGGGCGAAAGCGCACTGGAAGCTTGGGTGTTCGCTGCCAAGTTAGGAGGTTCGTGGTCACTTAGCATATAGCACACTTGTAAGCCTCCTAAAGTGGGGTTCACCTCGTCTCTAGTGGGGTCAACCTCGTCACGGGAGGAGTCTAAACGGCAAAGAGGAACTCACGGCGGAGTGCCTACGGTTTCTTTGGTGCATTTTGCTTGGATGTCCGGACTTTAATTTTTACCAACTAATGGGTTTTCCATTAAACCACTGAAAGTTAAACTTTTAGCAGGGGAGCAGAAAGCAGCCGAGATTAAGATTCCCAAAGGCGATACTCACTTTCCCGAATCCGAGCCGTTTTGGATGAGCTTAAAGAAAGGACGCCTTCAAGCTGACATACAGAAAGACCTGGCGCTTTGCGTACATCACACACCTCGTTACAGACCCAACCCCAGCCCGGGCAAGCGACCCCTTTTTGCCGTGGCTTGGCTGCGTTGAACAATTGCAATTGTCAAGCGGGAGCTGCGGAGGTGCGAGTGCCGCACTTGCACTGAACAGTTGCAACTGTCAGCCTGAAGCGGAGGCACTTTGTTGTTCTGCACTACCTTTTGCTACTGCTACTTGTCAGGCACTGTTTTCCCGTTACAGACCTCCGTAACAAGGACCTCTGTTACCGACCTCCGTAACAAGATTCGTGCCGCGCCGCGCATTACATGCCTTCAAAAAAAACACAGCCATATGAGTGTGTCATTTTTTCAAATAGAGGGACGCTAAACACAGGCTTCAGTTTCCCTCTAGACCGGCCCCAAGAAAAGACCCTCAACAACAAGACAGAAGGAAAATAGACTGGGTCCCCTCAGTCAGGTTTCGTGGCAACGTTGCCCAAAACATGTTGAAGAACAAACTACCCTCCCACCAATTCACTTGGAACCTGACGTTCGGGGGTCCCTTTAAAAGGAAACTTGACTTGCAGGGCCCTCCCCCCCTTGTCAGGTTCCATGTGAAAAGGGTGTACCTCCAAACGCGCAGAGCACCTCTTGGCATTGGAGCCTTTTCCGACTCACGACTTTCCTGAGGTGAGTCACCCCATGCGGGCCTTCGAAGCACTGCGCGCGGCCCTGGAGGCAAGGGAGTTTGCGTAATATGATAGTAATATGCATATATATATATATACATACATATATATATATATGTCTACATTCTATTTGTATAGATACACATACATACATACATATATATATATACATATATATATATATACAATGTGTATCTATACATATGCGTGGGTGGCTCATCCTGTTAGAGCCCGGAACACTCCCTTTTCATTATTTTTAAAGAAAAACCAACGGGACAACCATTTTGGGGGGTCCGATCCTTTTTTTAGACACGTGTATAGACAAGTAAAACCCTACTTTGGGTGTCCCAACAAGGGCACTCAACCAAAACACCCATAGGGGGTGAATAATTGTCCGAGGGAACTAGTTTTGCGCAAGAGGGTCGCTTGGGATAGTTGAGTGGGATTCGTTGGTTGCTTGTGGACGGAGCTATGCCCGAAATTGTCTATATGCTCATTTTCGGGAAGCCTCCAAGGGTATAATTTCCCACTGTTATTGAAAACTTTAGAAACCACTCAACGTCACAGCGGTTTGGCTTTTTTTGAAGAGTTGTCTCCCTGAAGAGATTGGAAGGCACGGCTAGAACAATTATAGACAACATGGGGGGGTTCTCCAAATGGATTTCGGACCTCCTTTTAGTTGGTATCTAAGGAAAATCACAGGAACCTGACCGTCTTAGAAGTTTAGGGGACCGATTCCTATTTTTGTAACATCCAGAATGCTTCGATGAGAACCCTAAGAATGCGCCTTCCGAACTTGTCCAAGGAGCCTTGGGCTTTTCTCCCTGTGCTTGTTGGTTTGTTTTGGGCTGTGCGACTTCTTAAGAGCCTGTCCCAGTTTGAAGCTTACCGACGGCCGACCCTGGCTCACATATTCAAGACGGGCTCTGCCGACCATTTAACTATCATGCCTAGGTCCCCCAAATAGACTGCAGAACAAAGTTGGTACCCTTATTCTAACCTCTCCACGGGAGGACCTAGATGCTGTGGATGGACCAAATCCTGTTGGGATGGATGAAACCTCGCAAATATTGGCATACATGTGCAAACCACCTCTACCAAGCGGTGCCTCAAATTGGGCATGTGTCGTGTTCGAGGACGGCGGGCGTCTCGTGTTCTCGGCCTCGAAACTGATGGAATTGACCTTGGGGCCAGCTTAGACCAAAGCGAAACCCACCTTGAAGCAGGGCCCCGAGACTGGCGGGGCGACAAGCCCTCGGGCCTCGGAGTACGCGTAACTTTGGCATCTGAACTGGGCGAATCCGAACAGAACGACCGATCTGGGGTGATGGGATCGAGCTCACCCGCGATGAAGGCTCTTGACCGGATCCCGTATTTCCCGTTGGGTAAGTGTGGTTTTGTTCAAGGGCACCTTTCTCGGGGTTGCTGTAAAGAGGAAAGGAGGGAGCCAAGGAGCCAGGGATACTTGAAATCCCTGGTAAGTAGGTTGCTAAGAGACCCAAGTAATTTCCCCCAGCATCAGTTGCTAGAGTTGTTTGGCCCAATTTGTTGGTTTTTCTTGACAGCGGAAGGTGTCCAGCCAGGTGCAGGCCAAGATGGATGCTCTTCATCCCTCGGCCCTCTACGAGCTGCTGGATCAGGTAGAGGACTTCTGGGGCGACGGGTGCTCGCATTGTCTTTTGGCTGCTCGGGGTCAGAAATATGAGAGTGCCTTAAACTTACTTCCTGAGTTCCTGGACTTTAATCTTTTTGGGAAGACATGTTAGTGGCAAATATACTTTTTTGGGCCTATCCACTCAGAGTAAGAGAGAACCCCAGAAATGGTTTGCTTTGGTGTCCTGTTGGAGCCCTTTTAAAGCCCACAAAATGGTTTCTTCCTAGTTTCCACGTAGAATAGGAGACCCCCAAATGGTGATGTTCCACTTGGCGTCCTTTTAAACCAAACCCAGGAAGGGTACCCTCAAAAAATGACTGCTCCATACGAGGTTTGGTCGACAGTTCCAGCAGTTTATTGCTTTTTTTGGGATGGACCTTGGGGGACTCGCTAGATCCCCCCAACAAAAACACACACAAACAAACAAACAAAAACAAACAACAGCAAAAAACACAGACACAGACACAGACACGGACACGGACACAGACACAGGCACAGGCACAGGCACAGGCACAGACACGGACACGGACACAGACACAGACACAGGCACAGACACAGACACAGACACACACAGGCACACGCACAGGCACAGGCACAGGCACAGGCACACCCACACCCACACCCACACCCACACCCACACCCACACCCACACCCACACACCCACACCCACACACCCACACCCACACACCCACCCACACACCCACACCCACACCCACACCCACACCCACACCCACACCCACACCCACACCCACACCCACACCCACACCCACACCCACACCCCCACACCCCCACACACCCACACACCCCACACACCCACACACCCACACACCCACACACCCACACACCCACACACCCACACACCCACACACCCACACACCACACACCCACACACCACACCCACACCCACACACCCACACACCCACACACCCACACACCCACACACCCACACACCCACACACCCACACACACACACCCACACACACCACACCCACACCACACACCACACACACACCCACACCCACACCCACACCCACACCACACACACCACACCCACACCACACACCCACACCACACCCACACCCACACCCACACCCACACACACACACACACACACACACACACACACACACACACACACACACACACACACACACACACACACACACACACACACACACACACACACACACACACACGGGGGACTCTCTAAATGTCCATCTTCCATATCCTCTTGGACATGTGTCTTTGGGCCTTGGCTTATACGCGAATGTTTCAAACTGCCGGACTCCAAATCATGGCTTTCCTTTCGTTTCCAGTCAAATCCTTCTGAAGAAAGCCCTCAAGAGAACACAAGCCCATATGTGCCACGGTCAAAAGATGCCTTTGCGTGTAGGCTGTAGCGACAGATGCTTTTGCAGTCTTATTAGGGTCGCCCTCTAGTGCTTGCTGATACTATTGCAGAGTATTCACGTATAGCTCGCGCTGAAAACCTTTGTATTTGCAAGGGTGGTCATCAACCGTTTAATCGGCTTGCAACATGGGTGTGTCTTTTTTGAGGTGAGCACCAACAATTGTTGTTTCTTGTGGTTTTCGATTAGGACCTCAAACACCACACAAAGTGGTAAAACCTCGACACAAGACTAATATGCCCTCACTTGTAAGGGCCCCTTGTTATGTACCGAATGACCCCTGCTTGCCCCTCAAGGGCATCCTTAGGTACCAAGAAACCCTCAAGAAACCCTCTGGGTCAAAACAACAGCTTTGACAAGTTTGTTTTTTAGAGGGTGCCAAGCAACGGAGGTTTCACTTTTCATGAAACCAGGGTGTGTGTTTTGTCGTTTTTCAATTCTTCCCAGCCCAGCACCCAGAGAGCTCAAGTTCCCGGGGTCGCACGTCACCGGAGCAGGACCTTCTCCTGGACGACGGCTCGGGTGAGGCCTGCAGCCATTCCTTGTCGAGTCGAGGCGGTGTTTCCTCGACGCTGCTGCGGCTCAGGGCAGCTTTTAGGGAGGGTTTTCGGAAGGGTTTCCGGGAGGGTGGAGCGGTTGGCCCCGGGTAGGCCTGTAAAGACCTTTTGGGAAACATAAAAGTACACAGGTTTACTGGGTTTTCTCTTGGAGGCATGACAAATCTTCCCCGGTCTGAAAATGGCGGGCTTCCTTTTGATGTCCCTCTCAAACCAACCTTAGAAAGGAACCCCTCAAAAAGCGCACACCCATATTTGTGTCGTAGCGGCAGCTTGAACTGAAGTTGCCGTTCATGCACCCCCTCCGACCTCCCCTAGAAAAAAAAAAGAAACATGGAAGAACTTCATCCATTAATTTCCAGGAAACAAAATGGACCCGTCTGCAAGTGCGGCTTTCCCTTCCTGTTCCCAGCTCAGTTGGGGGGAGGGGGGAAGTTTGCTACCAGGCCGGGTCATTTGGTTGCGGCTTCAGGACCTTTGCCTCCGAGAAGCGTTTTTTGCGCGTCGAACTCGACGTGTCGAGGTTGGGGTTCCTTTGCGGACCTCCGAGAAGCGCTTTTCGCGCGTTGGGGTTCCAAAAAATAAAGTACCGCGAAACAGGTTTTGCTCGAAAAGGGACATGTCCGGATTCCGGATCCGCCTTTGAACTGGGACACATTGGGCCAATGAACCAGGTGGTGTTTCGAAACCGGCGTGGCCAAAGAAGGGGCCATTACCGCTTCACTTCCGGGCGAATGAGCGCCAACTCGGCTTGAGAGGACGAAAGCCTCCAATTCCAGTTGGCCGCACACCTCCAGTGGCCATTTTAGTAGGTGGTTCCACTGGGCTTCGGTCTCGCTTACGAGTGTGTGGAGTAGGTGGTTCTACTACCTGGCTTGATTGGTGTTCATAGGAAAGCCTATAGTGTATAAATCTTTACAGCCAGATGAGTACCAAAAGTTGGGCTTTGCTCACCTCAGTGGCTCCCGCTTTCATTTCAGCCCAAAGAGGGTTCACCAGGGCCACAGGTTGCAACTGGGTAAGAGTCGATCAAGTCATGTGTTTGGTTCCTCCTTTGATTTGGGTGTGTGTGTCAAAATAGGGATTTGGACCCCCCCCCATCGTTGGCGATTTTCTTTGTGTCCCTTTAACCAGCATGCGTCAAAATCGGGATTAGGCTCCCCAAATGGGTGGTGATCCTTAAAAGGCACACTCAGTTTCTTGCAGAAACCAATTTGCACCCTCCCAGGGTTGAACAGAGCAGCTCCTCTTCAAATTCGCAGCCGCACCTCTTTTTTTTTCGGGACGGCCGTGGGCACGAGTCGATTTTGCCAGCCCAAGCGATTCTTCCTGATGATTGGCGTTCTTTTTCCGATTAACTAGGTCCCCAGTAATGCCCTTCTCTCCCCTTTTTTGGTTGGGAGGGTTCCCCTACTAAAATAGTCAAAAAAGAAAAAGACACGGTACCAACTTATTCTAACCTCTCTACTGGAGGACCTGTTAAAGGCTCAAAGGGTGGGTATCCAACACGTTCACCACTCGATTTGGCCAAGTCGAGTGGCCCAACCGCTCCAATCCGAGACCGCGAGGCAGCAGTGGAGCCCAGGCGAGTGGGATGGCTTGTCTCGCAGATTGGTGTCGTGGTTTGGGTCTGCGAGGCTATTACCTGGGCTTATTTTTGTGTCTTTTTGTTTGTTGGGGGGGGGGGGACTTTTTTTGTTGTGGAGGGGGGGGGGGGGACTTTTTTTGTTGTGGAGGGGGGAGACTTTTTTTGTTGTGGAGGGGGGGGGTGGCTTTTTGTTTGTTCCGGGGGGGAGGGGTAGACTTCTTTTGTCTTGGGGGGGGGGGGGTTAGACTGACTACGTGAGCTGAATTTCTAGGGGGTCTTCAAAGAATCATGGGCGTCGCTTTTCGCCAAAAGAAATGGGCCGTCTTGGGCCGGTTTTTTGAGCCACAGCCATATACCACCCGCCAACTTGGCTAGCTGCAATGAACGGGGTGGCTTATAAGTGGGTGACCTAGACCCACTGACGGACTTGATTTTCCAGAGACGCTTGCCTTCTTAAAATCAGGAACAAAATCATGCGGAGTCCTTATAGAGATTCCTGAAATCATGACTTTTCAGGTTGCATAAGGGCAAACAACACCGGCTTCCTGCCTTGGGTGCGTACACTCCACAGAAACGCATACAGAAGCCATGAGACAGCTAACCTCAGAGGCAGCAATCAATGTGACCTAAAACAAAACTATATCAACTAGGTCCTCCAGTAGAGAGGTTAGAATAAGGATACCAACTTTTTCTGTAGTCTATTTTAGTAGCGGAACCCTCCCCCAAGAAAGGAGAGAGAAGGGCACTACTGGGGGACCTAGACATAGTGTTCACATGGGGCTCCTTCAACAAAGGTCCCAAAGGGCGCTTGACGACATGTTGACACGCGAGTGAATGCTGACGGTTTTCCACTTGAGTGTGCGGCCGCGTCAGAAGGTTGGTGGCAACCTTGGCCTTTGTGCCACTTGTAAGTCCCCCGAGAGGGCTTGCAATTGTTTGATGGGGCCCTTTCTGGGTGGGTGGAGGAAGGACAAAAGGAAGCTCAGACATCTTGAGGGCCCCCTATTTTGAGACAAACCCAAGAGGAGCCAAACCCGCCTTTTGTGCCGTGCCCAAGTGGCTTCTGCCATTTGCCAACTGCCAACCCTGGAGTTTAACCGAGTAGGACGAAGAACAAGCACCACCTTGGTATTCCCCCGCTTGTTGTCATTTTGTCTGGGTCCAAAATGAGATCCGAAACCCTAATCCTTAATGGGGCAGAAGGGAAAACACTCTCGGGTAGAAGGATCTTGCCGATTGATGTTGAACAACTTTCATAATTATGCATGGTTAAGGTACACAGAAAAAACACATGTTCAGAGCCTGCTTCGAAAAAGTGTCAATCCCAAAAGATATGTCATAGGGGGTTATCTTAACATAGGGGCGCTACCCAAAATGGAACCCTGGTAAGTGGAAACATGGACCAAAACCTGCGTAACCCCTCCTGTTTAATTTTGAGCTACACCCATTGATTGCTGCCTCTGAGGTTAGCTGTCTCATGGCTTCTGTACGCGTTTCTGTGGAGTGTACGCACCCAAGGCAGAAAGCCGGTGTTGTTTGCCCTTATGCAACCTGAAAAGTCATGATTTCAGGAATCTCTATAAGGACTCCGCATGATTTTGTTCCTGCTTTTAAGAAGGCAAGCGTCTCTGGAAAATCAAGTCCGTAAGTGGGTCTAGGTCACCCACTTATAAGCCACCCACTTATAAGCCACCCCGTTCATTGCAGCTAGCCAAGTTGTTGGCGGGTGGTATATATATATATATACATACATACATACACATATATACACATGTATACATAGCCCAGGTGGCTAACCACTTAGCTTGGCAAGGAACATCCCAGCAGAGGCTAGGGATCGAGAAGCTCAGCCGCTTAGAGCCAAGTGTCCAAGTTGGTGGTTGAAACCACTGGTTATGTTTTTTGGTTTCGACACCTGCCCCGAAAACAGACACACTGGGGACTGGGGGCAACTGGAAACGTCCGAAGCCCGGCGACGAGGAACTTCTTGTCGCTGGTGGAGCCGCTGCTGGGTGCGCTGGAACGTCTCAAGGCCGCCCAGAACGACCGCGGCGGGGACGGGGGCGTGGTGCTGCAGAAGGCGGGGGGGATCGGGGGGGGGGGGGGGCTTTTTGCCACCTTTGGTGGAAAAATGATCGACCCCCTTGTAGTGAAGCATTCCTTGAGGGGGTCGCCAATTTTCTCACAAGAGGTGGCAAAAAGGACCCCCCTGACCGGGATCTCATGCGACCGGTTATTTTCAAATGGACCTGGGGACTTTTCGCACCACTTTGAAACCATCTAGCGCCACTTTGAAACCATGGCTGACACCATTGCTTGTTGGATTGACCTTAAAAGCCCCCAAATGGAACAACGGGAACTTGTCCCGAGGCCGCCCAAGTCTTGCTCTACGCCGCGGACTTTGGGGCACCGGAGCAGGTGCGGCCAAAGGCGCTGCAGTTGCTGAGGCGGGATCGCAGGGAAGATCTTAAAGTTCGGGGGGGGCAAAACAAACACGGAATCCTCACTCCTTGAGTTTAGTGGGGCTTGCGTCGCTTTTTGGGCTTGGACCATTTTAGTGGTAAATGAACAGTTTGGACTTGTTTTAGCCAACCCACTCGGGAAGTGAGCGTGATCATTTGAGGGTGTTTTAGGTGTTTGCTGGCGTAAAAGGGGAGGTTCAATCATTGGAACATGTTAGGTTGTTGGTTTTGCTGGGGTAAAAGCGGGGTTCAATTATTGGGGCTGGCGTTAAAGCAGGGGGTTCAATCAGTAATCAACAGTTCCCTTGGATTTCCCTTGGCCATATTTCTTGCTTCCATATACATATATGATTGCCGGGGAAAGAGGGCAGCACAGTACCCACAAATACCGCAGAGTGATGCATCTGGCAGATCGATGTGCCAACATGGCAAGCGCACCGATTCGGGGGTAAGTGAGCGAAGACCTATGATGTAGTCCTTGGGGCCCTTCTTTCAATTTTTGAATCGATTGTTTGAGGTTTTGAAGATCTAAACCTTGCAGATCTATGGCATAGACTCAGCAACTTCGTGACAGATCCATCCACTTCCGCCGCCACTTCGGCGTGCGCCCCGGCACGTGCAGGCGCGCGAAGCAGCAGATGGAGGCTGCAGACGCTTCGGTGGAGCTCTCAGAGCTCCTAGCTGTGGCGGCTTGGCGGAACCGGAACCGGAACCGGGTTCCACACATCCTGGAAACCGAGTCGGGTGGAAGGTTAGGGAGAACCAGCCCGAAAACGGGTGCGGATAGCCGCCCCTGGTGGATTCTTGAGGCATGGTTCTGGGTGCACCGTTTTAGGAAAAGGTTGTGAGGGAATCGGACCCCCAAAATTGGGTTCCTGCTAAATGCCTTAGACACCGCAAAACCCTCATGAAAGACGAACCAAATGGGTGTGTCCTGAAATGCATCCGTCTAGGTTGTTGAGGGAACCATTTTTTGGATTGCTTTGACAAATTATGGAACCCCATTATAGGTTGGTGTCGCTTCAAAAGAACGGCTCAAAATGACATCATTTTGCATTGCCAGTTTCGCTAGATGTGGTGGCCAAAGTTTTTCATATCAGTTGAAGGACGTACTTTTCACCGCCTTTGGTGTTGTTTGTAAGACCCTAACCCCGGGAGAGACCATGGGAGACCAGTTTTGTTTTGGCGGGGTGCGGAGAGAGGGTTCGGATATGAAGTTAGGGAAGCTGGAGGCTGACCTGCAGATCAAGCTGGCGGAGGTGCGAATCCGAGTGTTTCCACAAGTCAGGGCTCCCACTTGGCCGTTATAAATTTGGGCAATGCTTTTTCACGACGTCACTGGACGGGTTGCAACGGGGGCCCGTTTTTGTTTGTTTGTTTGTTTGTTTGTTTGGTTTTTGGTGAAGTAGTATATGTTGCTCGGATAACTAGGGATATGAGTTTCGCAACCAAGAAGAGGCAGCCAAGTACCGCCCACCCCGCCAACACCCCCCCCCAAAGTCTAGAACATCTCAGGTTGGACTTTTCAATGGACCCCACATTTCTTTTGGTCTCGCGTGCCCCCTAAAAGTCATGCCGTAGGAGTGGTAGGGCGCCGTTCACCTTAGTTTGCCCTGAAGGGTATTCTTGTTTTGCTGCCTTTCCCCAGTTGCCCAGCGGTTCAACGCTGTTGCCTTTTGGCGGTTTTCCTTTGAAATGCACCTTTTGTTCTTCACGTGTCATCTTGTTTGGGGTGTTTTGAGAGTGTTGAATTGGTAAACAGCCAGGAATACTCTAGGGGTACCTTCCCCATTCTTTCCAGGGATTCAATTCTGTGAGGAAGCCATCAAAAAGCCAGGAGGAACAGCGGGTGGTTTTTGGAAAGAACGCTGGTTGAAAAGAATGGTAAAGGAATCATCCTAGGCAAGTTGGTGGTTTGGATTGGTGGTTTCGGGATTTGAATCCCTGGTACTTGTTTGTCCGGGACGGGGTAGATGGGAAACCACTCCCGGACCACCACACCTCCGGGCTCCAAGCCACCAATTCGAGGCGAGTCCGTTTTTCCAAGAGGAAACAGCAAGACCTGCGCGAGGCCCGCCTGACATCTGCGTGAAAAGACTGCGAGATGCCTCGGGATGCCACAGGGGGAGGTGCGCCAAGAGTCCAGGTAGGTGAGTTCCAACGGTGAAGAGTCATCCAGGTCACCGGTTTTCACTTCACCACGAAATCCTTGTGTTGCTTTACAGCTTGGTTCTTTGCTTTGGTTCATTTCCTGTGGGTGGCAGAGAACACACCACATGGTTCATCGAAGGAGTAAGAGTGGCTTGACATGCAAGAGCGTGTGGTCCTCCAGGGGGTCGTGGCATGTTCAGGTCTTTCCCACAAATACATTTTACCAGAGACTCAAAGGGAAGCGAACCATAGAATATATATTCTAGAACTGCCTCAGTCTAATCATGCTTACATTTGGTTGAAGCAAAGGGCTCTGGCAGATGGACCCTCAAACACCCCGGTTGGGGAGCCCTTTTCGTGTCCGTTAATGTGCAGCCCTGGAATCAAACGCGTCACCGTCAAAAGTCCCCAACCAGAAAAACCGGTGCGGATCTCCGCCCCTTGAAAGTCAACACCCGGGCAAATGAGTGCAGCCGCCTTTTTAATGTCTTGCCCTGTTTCAGGGTAGGCCATTTTAATAGCAGGGTTTGATTATGACTCGCATGGTTTGGGTAGGCCAGTTCAGACCAGGTGAGCCACAATCAAACCCGGGTAGATGAAGGTTAGTAAGGGACAAACCCAACCATAAATAGCTGATATCCGCCTTCCGAATTCTTTACATGGTTCGTAGACCATTTAAATACCATGACCCACATGGTTTGGGTAGGCCATTTTACTTTTAATACCAGGTGATTCTGACTCAAGTGGTTACTTCCACGGCCTTCCCGGACCGCACTCCGCCGCTCCTGGGCTTCTAGGCGCAGGTAGTCGCGCCGTTGCGTTCCAACGGGGCCCTCCACTTGGCTGTGGGTCAAAACTAGGTACCCCACATGGAACCCTAGTAAGTGGAATGGACCAAAACCGGTCCGATTCCTGGTGTATGGTTTAATTTTGACCCATACCCGCTTCGCGGTTCCTGCGAATTCCTTAGACGTGCAGAGGAGCGGTTTAGGAGTTTTAGCCCACTAAAGGTTTGACTCGTGGGTGAGCTATCTTAGGTGAACACGGAGCCGACAAAGGGGTTGACATGGTCATGAATTCTGTAATTGGAATTGTTCGAAGCCAGTAGAAACATGCATATAATTATGTGTATACACATTAGTTCAGTGAACCATGGGTCATTCAGAATCCTATCCTGGGCGCTAACTGGAACACCCCTGAAAAAGATGAACGGATATTGTGTCATGTTTTTCAGACACCCTGTTAGTTACAGCCACGTGAAGTACGACCATGACCCACATATATCTTTGGTGCACTTTGCTTGGATGTTAGGACTTTACTTTTTTGCCAACTAATGGGTTTTCCATTAAACCACTAGAAGTCAAACTTTTACCAGGGGAGCAGAAAGCAACCGAGCTTATATATATATATATATATATGAGCCACGGACAAAACACACGAAGACCACTTTATCAAGGCGGGGTACGTTTTTGCATAACACATGCCAAAACCATGGAAAACGATAAGGTCTCCCCCAAAAACGATAACCCTTAGCTAACACACGGCTCTATAATAACCCCTGCAGTTGCAACTTAGCTAGGGTGGGACCCTTGCGTGGCCACCGTAAAACGAGAAGGCGAGTCGCCACTTTCGAGCTGGAGCTGCCAAGGTGTGCTTCGTAAATACGACACTTGTACTGAAAAGTTGCGATTTTCGAGCTGGAGGAGCTGCGGAAGTGTACTTTTTGTACTACACTTGTACTACAAAGTTGCGATTTTCGAGCTGGAGATGCGGAAGTGTACTTCGCGTGCTACACTTGTACTACAAAGTTGCGATTTTCGAGCTGGAGATGCGGAAGTGTACTTCGCGTACTAGACTTGTACTACAAAGTTGCGATTTTCGAGCTGGAGCTGCGGAAGTGTACTTCGCGTACTAGACTTGTACTACAAAGTTTCGATTTTCGAGCTGGAGCTGCGGAAGTGTACTTCGCGCACTAGACTTGTGCTACAAAGTTGCGATTTTTGAGCTGGAGATGCGGAAGTGTACTTCGCGTACTAGACTTGTACTACAAAGTTTCGATTTTCGAGCTGGAGCTGCGGAAGTGTACTTCGCGTACTACACTTGTACTACAACTTGCGGTTTTCGAGATGCGGAAGTGTACTCTTCGCGTACTAGGATTGTACTACAAAGTTGCGATTTGCGAGCTGGAGCTGCGGAAGTGTACTTCGCGTACTAGACTTGTACTACAAAGTTGCGATTTTCGAGCTGGAGCTGCGGAAGTGTACTTCGCGTACTAGACTTGTACTACAAAGTTTCGATTTTCGAGCTGGCGGAAGTGTACTTCGCGTACTAGACTTGTACTACAAAGTTGCGATTTTCGAGCTGGAGCTGCGGAAGTGTACTTCGCGTACTAACTTGTACTACAAAGTTGCGATTTTCGAGCTAGATGCGGAAGTGTACTTCGTACTAGACTTGTACTACAAAGTTGCGATTTTCGAGCTGGAGATGCGGAAGTGTACTTTGCGTACTAGACTTGTACTACAAAGTTGCGATTTTCGAGCTGGAGCTGCGGAAGTGTACTTCGCGTACTAGACTTGTGCTACAAAGTTGCGATTTTCGAGCTGGAGGTGCGGAAGTGTACTTTGCGTACTAGACTTGTACTACAAAGTTGCGATTTTCGAGCTGGAGCTGCGGAAGTGTACTTCGCGTACTGGACTTGTGCTACAAAGTTGCGATTTTCGAGCTGGAGCTGCGAAAGTGTACTTCGCGCACTAGACTTGTACTACAAAGTTGAGATTTTCGAGCTGGAGCGCTGTGGAAGTGTACTTCCCGTACTGGACTTGTACTACAAAGTTGCGATTTTCGAGCTGGAGCTGCGGAAGTTTACTTCGCGTACTAGACTTGTACTACAAAGTTGCAACTTTCGAGCTGGAGCTGCGGAAGTGTACTTCGTGTACCAGACTTGTACTACAAAGTTGCGATTTTCGAGCTGGAGATGCGGAAGTGTACTTCTCGTACTAGACTTTTACTACAAAGTTGCGATTTTTGAGCGGGAGCGGCGGAAGTGTACTTCGTACTACAAAGTTGCGATTTTCGAGCTGGAGCTGCGGAAGGGTATTTCGCGTACTAGACTTGTACTACAAAGTTGCGATTTTCGAGCTGGAGATGCGGAAGTGTACTTTGTGTACTAGACTTGTGCTACAAAGTTGCGATTTTCGAGCTGGAGATGCGGAAGTGTACTTCGCGTACTAGACTTGTACTACAAAGTTGCGATTTTTGAGCTGGAGCTGCGGAAGTGTATTTCGTGTACTAGACTTGTACTACAAAGTTGCTATTTTCAAGCTGGAGATGCGGAAGTGTACTTCTCGTACTAGACTTGTACTACAAAGTTGCGATTTTCGAGCTGGAGATGCGGAAGTGTACTTCGCGTACTAGACTTGTACTACAAAGTTGCGATTTTCGAGCTGGAGATGCGGAAGTGTACTTCGCGTACTAGACTTAGTTACTACAAATTTACGATTTTCGAGCCGGATCTGCCAAAGGTCGAAAACACTGTAAAACGATAAGGTCTCCCCCAAAACGATAACGTTCAAAAAAGTACTAGGGCCAAGTAAAGTGTTTCGTCCGCTCCTCATATATATTTCTCAACCTATTATCACCCCGTGAAGCACAAACACGACCCTCGCCCGCTTGGGGTTTTCTTCGATCGAGTCGATCGAGCCCGCTTGGGGCGCGAGACTGCGATACCTGGAGCCATGTCATCCCGGGTGCCGGCTGTCCCGGAGGAGACCGGAGTCTCCCCCAGTTATTGCATTTTAGGATTGACTAAAGATGAAACAGAATCTGAAAAAGTACGTAACTACGCATTAGGGGACTTGGTGGCTTAGAGCCGTTTCCAGCAACTTGACTTGGCTCGGCTCACCTGGAAACTGGGAACCTTGTGGTTGATCTTTTTGTTTGCCAGGGTTTTGACATGAGATCGGATTGGGGGAGTGGGCTTTGTGCACTGACTCCAATACAGCATATGTAGAAGTATATGCACTATTACATGTATAGTATAGTACAGTATAGTATAGTATAGTATATTACATTATGTCATATTATATTATGACATGATATGCAATGTTATTGTATACTATTATATTGTATTATATTATATTCTATTATTTTATGTTATACTATGTTATATTACACTATATCATTATATCATACTAAATCATATACTATATTATATATAGATATCATGATATATGGCTGGTGTTGCTTCCCGGGACGCTGCAGGCTGAGCCTGCGGGTCCCCTCTCTCACACTCACTCCGCAGGGCAGCCGTCCACGTTCAAAATGCAGCGTGTAACCTCAGGAAGCGACAGCAGCACAAACTGTGCAGGTGGCTGGGAGAAGCAAATGAACATGGAACCCAACAAGGGCACCCTCGTTTAGCGCTTCAACTAGGATATTCCCCCAGACATGAAGGTTGGTTGGTTTCCATCTTGATGTGCAGGAGGGTATCCGCGTACCCAATCCGAAATCACCCCCAGACCCGAAACCAGCCCGAAACCAACCCTTGGCTGAAACCAAGACCTACGGGATTACAGCTTTCCAGGTTTCGCCAGGCACGTACATCTCCTGCCAGACTTGAACCCATGCCGCTGGCTGGATGACTTGCCTTCCTAATCCCGGCGCTGGCGATGTGGATTCTCAGTTTTTTTTAGGGCTCCCGATATGTCCCTTGGTGGTTTTGGGTTGCCTATTTTGCCATGAGTGTCCTTTGGTGATGTTTTAAGGGGAAATATAGGGAGCCCTGATTTGTGATGCCTTCAGATCGCTAAGATCTACCGTGCTGCGCGAGGACGCTCGGTGCATGCGCATGGCGCAGACTATCTTAGTGGTCCATGGTTGATGTAGCAGAACCACCCAATCTCCAATATGTTTCCACACAGAGGGCGAACTATCCAGATGAACCATGAGTAAGTGAGATTGTTGATTACATGTAGCACCAAATGTTTATACACACATGCACAGAGTGTCTAACTCCAATCACGACACAACTGCATGATAATCTCCAACCTTGATGGCAGACAACGCACAAATGTGGGCCGTGTGTCACTTCTCCGCTTACTAAAGCGATAAGCGCCATAATGCGCGCCCTTCTATTTGAGCGTGGAACTCTGGTTGAATTACCTGAGTGTAGCAGGGCCTACGAGCGCATGTTGTGACATTTCGTTTTGGAACCGAGCGTCAATAGATGTCAGGCACTGCTGATAAAGGTTGGGAATTGCACCTGCTGTGTTAAACTAACCCTATGTTCCCCGCATGTTGTCCAATGTTTCCCTGTATATCACCTTTGAACCCCCCTTCAAAGTGAGAATCCCAATAACAGGAAGATCTGCACCAAAGGTAAACTGACAAACCGAGGTGGCGAACTTCCGGTAGAACTTCCCGGCTTGCAGTTGCTGAAATGAAGATTGTGTTTTGACCCCTAGCTGAAATGGGTGGTGCCTTTAGCTTTCTGTTAGCGAGCACATCCAAGAGCCGATCCCACATGTGTTGGCATAACGGCCCCCCACAACTCAGGAGTTGTTTGCAGAAGTTTCTGATCGACTGGCTCGAGAGCAATTCTGGTAGGGGAGCACTGGTGACAAGCCCTTGGGCTAATTCAGTTGGGCATAAGGTTGCCCTTTACCTAAGCTACTCTTTGCCGTTGAAACCAGGAATCACCATGGCTGAGCCATGTGAACCCAAAAAGCTTTGGGCTTATCGATAAGCCCGCACAAGGCTCTGGAGTGGCTAGCGGCTCGGGGCGGTGGGTACCGTTGTTGGGGTTGGTTTTCAAGTTTGGGAGGGGGGGCCTTTGAGACAAACCCTGCACCTTCTTTTTTTGGGCGGACAACTCGCCAGTTTGGGGGGGGGGGAACGCTTACTTCTTGGGCGGAAAACTCACGAAGCGACCAAATTTTGCGCAGGGCCTTGGCGGTGTGTGGCTGTCAGCACTTCTGTTGCCGCCCGCCGGGGTCCCAGCCAAAGCCACGTGCAGGGCCCCAGGCGCGTGAGATTTTCATTTTCTTGTATTCGATTGGAATATGTATATATATACATATACACATTTATATGTATGTATATATATATATATATGCATATGTGTGTGTGTTTCCCCACCTGGCCAAAAGTTTAAACACTTTGATGCGCAGGCAACAGCCAGATGTTTTTTCTTGGATCAGAAGAGCATCTTTTTTGGGGAGGCAGGGGCTGGGGGCCCACGTTTTGCTTTCTTCCTATTTTTTATTGCCAGACCAAAGGCTTGACCAGTAGATCCCAGGGCTTTCGCCAGTGAAAGGGTGCTTCCCTTGACTTGACTAGCTATAGTACTGGTAGATGGAATCGCTGTGTCGCCTTGTCGCTTTCGACTTTTTGAGTTTCCTTCATGTTTTCTTTCAACCAGCTAGCAGTTGTCACGTTTTGGCAGGGCAGAATCTGTCTGGGCCGGTTTGTCTAAACTGCCAACCTTAGGTCCGGTCAAGAGATACGGTAGTCCATGGCCCTTTCTGGGTAGAACACGGTCGTCGTGACCTAGTTTTGCACCAGACAAAGAAGGGGACGACTGCAAACTGTCCTCCCATAATGTATCCTTTGCCATTTTGACCGTGGCACACCAGAAAACTTTGGATTGATACGGAGGACCATAGCAACAGTTCGAAATTAGCACTATTGGAGTCGCTAAGTTTCTGTTGGTTAGTGGGTCCTACTACATACTAGTACGAGAGACTGCAAGAGCCTTTGCTCTAATCAACTCGCAACCTTTGCGTGCTGCCATGTTGGCCTTGTGTGTTGCTCGTTTTATGCTTTATTGGCGCTGACAAATATGCATTTCGCATGTGTGTGTGTGTGTGTCTGTGATTGTTTGTCTGTGTTTGTCTGTGTTTGTGTGTGTGTGTGTTGTGTGTGTGTTGTGTGTGTGTGAGTGTTTGTGTGTTTGTGCGTTGTGTCAACGCCTTTTTCTTGCTTTTGGCATCAATGCAAACACATGTATGGTTTGTGTTTCAACATGGGTTACGTGTTTGTAGTTTTAGCAAGCAAATCCGTTGGGTCTAGGTATCTTTGTTGGCTTGATGTTTACAGAACGATTGTGCACTGTCAAGCAAGTTTGTTGCAATTTGTTCTCGAAAAATCACACGTACCGGGTTTTGGTTCCCAACACACGCAGATTTCTTGGGTGTTGGTCTCGAACAAGCAAATTCGTTGGGGCTTCTTATCCACTGACCAACGCTGTCAGGGTAACGAATCGCCAAGCCACAGGTTCTTGACAGCTAGCGTTGACCCCATATTAATCAACCCCAGTTGATGAATAGGGCGGTGGTCCCCTCAAGTGATGATTCCCTACTGAACCCAGGACACCCCCTATTAACAAACTGGGGTTGATTGATATGAGGTCAACATTGCGTTGGGTGTTTGTTTGCGAGGCAGACTTCTTGCCTATGGAGGTGTTGACTAGTAGCAAATGTGTTGGGCTTTGTTCAAAGAACGATGACGTATGCTGGGCGTTCGTGACTAGCAGGTATCCCGCTAAAAGTTTAACTTTCAGCAAGGAATCAACGGACCACGAAGCCCAGGTTGTTGACATTGCTCCAACGGCTTCTCACCTCCCCAGGCACTTCCTAGGTGAACCGTTTTAGTGATAAGCTAGCAGCCTTGTTTTTTTTCTCCTTTTTCTGATCTTGCTTTAGGAAGTATCCTTTGAGCGACCTGGGTTTGTCTCAAAGCTGGGAACGCCCAAAAGGGGCGGCTGTCCTTTGGATTCCCTCTGCAATCCCCAAAATCAATCCAAGTTCACCCAAGTCAGGCGCGAACAAAACCTCCAACCAGGTATCTTCTGTTGTTGCGGGGATTGTGGAACCTCGCAGTGAGGCCAAGGTAGCCCCCAACCCTTTCCGGGTTTTCCACAGGACCTGCGTTCCGGCGCAAGCACCTGCGGATGTGCGCAGCATCCGAAAGGAATCCTATTTGGGTGTGGATTTTTCACTGGGGACACCCAGTGCGCATCAGAATTCGGTGGGTCCCGATTGTCTAGCACCTTTGAGTTTGTTTGCTTAAAGAAACACATCGCCATTTGTTAGGACCCTTCAACAGCCGGACCTACCGAACCTTGAAAGAAGGCAGTTTTAGCAATATGTTTAAACATGCCAGTTGGCATTTTGTTTGTTGGATCATGGTGGTTTGCCTAGGTCTCTGAAAAAAGGCAGAACTAACAAGTTGGTTCTTCTATGCAGACACAGCAACATGTTTAAACACGAGGTTCCACCTATATTTCCCCAAAGGGTTGGTGTATTGTCACCTTGGCTGGAAGGTGCGCTTTCTCGCGATGTTTAAAGAGGGCTTCCTACCCTGCAACAGGCGGGGGGTTCAAGTTCAAGGGCATCCTAACCAGGCAGACAGGCTACTTGGCGGTTGGGCCATATGAAGTTGACCTGGGTTCTAACCCACTTAGAAGTCCCCCTAAGCGGGGTTCACCCTAGTGGGTTATATCCCCGGCGAACAGACACGAACTTCGAGCATCCAAGTATTGTTCCCTTGGCTTGCAGTCTAAGTCTGGTCATCCATCCGCTCCGGTCATCCATCCGCAGTACCAAACCTTGGCTCCGAGCACTCCGGTCCCTGATTGTTTTTTTTTGTTTCTTGTTGCTTTCAGCGGCAGTTTCCTCGACTTCAAGCCACAAGTTGCTCAGCCAGAAAAATCAGAAAACGGAGAAACAAATCGTTGCTCAGCCGGATCAGAACACGGACCAAAAGCATCCCACCCAAAAGCTGCCGGAGTCGGCTTGAAATTCCGGCGGCTTGGGTTTCCTTGGGGTCGATTGCCACCAGGCCTTTCTGCTGCTGCTGGCGCTGCGCCGGCCCGCGAAGTCCGCCCCCCGCAGGCGCCGAGTGATTTTTCCTTTGGGGGAAGAAGCCTCCGAAGTGGTGGTCTTGGCTCCCGCTTTTTTTATTCTTCGGTTTTGTGGTGTTTGGGTTCTGTTCATTTGTAGGTTTGGGGGCTGCCAAAAACAGTCAGGGTGTTTGGCTACCATGCCAAGGGATGTCAGGCTGCTGTGTGTGTGTGTGTGGTTGTTTGTTTGTTGCGGATTTGTCTGTGGTTGTATAAGGGGAAACCAAAAGGAAGGCCAGAGATTTGAGGAGTTTTATCAATTAGGTCTGGCCAAAATTACTGGAAGTCTTTGGTGAATTGGGGCGGGACACCGCAAACATCAACTAAAAGCCAAGGGGCTCACCAAATGTCCTGGTCTTCTTGGGGAAACGAAGCAAGTTTGACCACGGCGCATTATCCACCCAGACACTTCTCCACTTTTTTTGGGAGGATAAGCAGGGTTGTGCTTTTAAACTGACCTATGTGGCCAAAGTGTGTGATGTCCCTCAAAGACGACACACCCTTTCAACAGTGGCAGAATGGTTGTGCTTCTGGAAAGAGTAAACCAAGGGATAAACGTGATTGTCCTTTAACGCAGATGGCAAAGGATTGTCCTTTTTTGTGTGGTTGGGGTACCCTCCCTGGAATCCACTTTCAGAACCCCTGATTGTCCAAACAAGGGCAACACGTATTTTCTGTTTTTGAACGGGCTTCCCTGAAACTCAACTACAAAAACCAGGTGCCGGTTGAAAAGAGCCCTCAAGGTGGTTCCTTCCTTTTGAAGGTATAGAACCCAAATATCTATATAGGCAAGTTACATTTTCATCTCACGCAATGGGGCTTGCTGTTGTTTGCCAAGCTAAGCTTCGAAAGGTAAACCC
The DNA here is from genome assembly GCA_963377175.1 of Effrenium voratum. Classification (NCBI taxonomy): domain Eukaryota; class Dinophyceae; order Suessiales; family Symbiodiniaceae; genus Effrenium; species Effrenium voratum. Next base: position 95,512 of record CAUJNA010003662.1, on the reverse strand, counting down.
CGGCTAAGAGGTACCCTCCCAAAGAACAAACAGGCCCCATAGGGAACCCTGGTGGTATGAAACATCACCTTGTGGTTGCCAATTTGAAGTGAGCTTCCTTTTCTTGCACGATAGGCAGGGAATGATAAATGGAATGTATAAGCCATCCCTTGCCACTATGTGCTTAAGAGTGTATTTTATTTCTATTTTCCCTTGTTGGTTTTGAAAGGAATTTGTCACTACTGGATTTTTATTTATTTATTTTTAATATATATATATATATGTTTTTTCCTAGGGGTCTTAACCAAATGGAAGCACTTCCAGGCTGAGCACCGGCAGGCAGGCGGCAGGTTGCGTGGAGATCGGCTGGCTCACTGGGTGGGAAGCCAGCCCAGAGGCTTACGGATCCAGGTAGAACTTGTCTTTTGTGTTTTTTTTTTTGGGGGGGAAAGGGTTGGGGGCCCTCCAACGATGTAGAACCCGTCTTTTCTTTCTTCTTGTTTTGTTTTTTTTTGGGGGGCCTACTAAACCCAGGGACCCACCTCTACTACTAAACTGGAGGTGATGAATCTCAATTCAACATCAATGAGCCTTTGGTTGATGTTAGCCCAATTCTTTGGAGAAGACACGGGAGCCCACCCAACAGCTGCGGAACCCCAAGAATGGAAGTCCGATCGAATCGGATTTCCGGAAAGGGGGGGGGGCAGCCCGGGGCTCCGAGGCAAACTTATCCCCAAGACTTCGAATCCTTTTGCCTCTTTTCGGTATGGCCTTCTGGGCCAACAAAAGCGTAGAGGCTGTGGCTCAAAAAGTGTACCAACATGGCGCCTTGGTAAATGGAACCAAAGGCTAAAGCCTGCGTAGCCCTGGCTCTTGAATTTTGTTTGAGCCATACCCACATCTTAGAAACAATCATATGATCATCTGGTTGCAGCGTGCCCCTTACGTGAGCGGGTCCAAAGCGGTACCTTTCCAGGCAAGAACCAATCACGGCTTCGCTGACTGGCTGAGCGAAGGTCCCTGGGCGGTATTTTCATGTTTGAGGGTTTTGTTTGCCCTTTGTGCTGCAGACATGTATGGAATTGTCCCCCAAGAACAACAAAAATGGGGGCGGATCATCCACAGTCCGATTTTGTTTAGGTCAACTCTTGGTAGAAAAGAAAGCCCAGGTTTCGGGTTTGAACTTTGACCAATCTGGGATTCATAGATTTTGAGGACAAAAAGAGTTTAGGGGTTCGCTGCTGCTTTTTGTGCCTTCAATTGCTTTCAAGCGCAAATCACAAAGGCACCCAATGGTCATATGGCTGTGAATGCGTTGGTTGTTGTGCCTTCAATTGCTTTCAAGCTCAAATCAAAAAGGCACCCAATGGACATATGGCTGTGGGTCAACACCAATGGTACCACTTTGGGGTAGTTGCAGCACCCATGTTTGTCTATTTTAGTGGGGATTGGGATGTTCAGTGGGGGTACGATTTGGGTTTTGACCCATAGCCATACGGCTGTGGGGAGCACATGAATCCCCACCTGAAGTCCACCAAAGGGTTCGCATAGCCATGAGCTGCTCACGCGGGCGGTTTGGTTCTGGAGGCGTCCAGAGGGTTGAGCGGGCTTAGCCTTGTTGGGGTGCCAAATGCAGGTGCCACTTTTTGTGCTCTGGCTTTTTCTTCTTCTTGTTTTTCCAGGGGGGGCCGTCGGAGATTGCTATAAGGCTTGAAGAAAATAGATCGGAGTTGTGACAGGGGGTGCTTTGATGTCAGCCCCTTACATTATACATGATTGGAGCTAGGGCTCTGGAGCCACTTTCTGTGGCAAAACCAAAAGCAGCAAACAACATAAAGGGCACAACCATTGTTTTAAGCTAATCTTGAAATAAAAACAACATATTAAAACCAACCAAAAAGGCACCACTATCATTTCTTGTCCTTGCATCCAATCCTCCCCCCCCCCACCCCAACCGCCAGGCTGACGGCTGTGAGGCCCACCACGGCGCCTGGCTGGAGGCGGCGGCGGGGCGAGCGAGCGAGCGAGCGAGCGGGTTGTGGCCAAGGAGTTCTAGCCATTGGGGTGTGTCCCTTTTTGGAGGGTGCCTCGTTTTTTTTTTTTTCCTTCGGATTTCTGATTATTATTTTTTGAAAGGAAGACCACTTGTGCGGATTTTGGAGGTGGTTCGGTTGGGATGTTCCCAGGTCCCTAGGGGTAGGCTCGAAAGGCTCAAACTAAATGGGTGTCCAGAAAGTCCGCAATTCGGAAACACACCTCACCCACAGGGCTTTGGGGAAAGACCCGTGCACATTTTGGAGCCCCCCTTCTGCTGGCTTTGAGGGGTTTGCAAAAAAAAGAAACAGCTTGGCAAGAATTTCCATCTGAATCCATCCTGGCCAGGGCAGAGCCGGAACTACAGGCGCGATCGGGGAGCTCAGAGCGGCACGAACACCAAGTAAAGGGGATTGCTTTCATTTGGTTTCCAGGCTGAAGGCAAGCTTTAAGCGAGTCTGCGCTGTTCTGATTCAGAGGCAAGAGAAGAATTCTGCGCACTTCAGGATCATCAAGCGTTATTTGGGATCTCCTCCAAGCACAGGAAAACCATGTTCTTGTCTGGGTGGACTAAATTGGACCTAGCTTGTTTTTTGGGGGCCCCCCAACGGTCATCACCCTGTGGTTTTCCCGCAAGGCCAGCCAAAAGAAGGGTACCGTTCAACTCCCAACAGACGCGAAAGTTGACTCCTCGCAGGCGTTTCCGCGCCCGCAAAAGAGACGAGCCTTTTGCGGGAAGAGCAACCTGGTTTTGTTTGAGCTGTCCAAGAACTTTGGAAGGTTTGGTTAGGTGTTGGACAGTTCTCGGAAGCTTTTAAGTATTCCCCTGGTCTCAGTTCAGATTGTCATTGGCCAGTGGAATCGACATTTGGGCGCTCGAGCTGGCCAATGGTACGGACCAAGGGAAGAGCCACTGGACATAGGAACTGCTGGTCATTGAGATAAAGGACGCCTTCTGGCAGGTGCCACTGCATATGAGAGAAAGACGCGTCTTCGCCACCAAGCACAAGAGCAGATGTGCAGGGATCAAAAGCAACCCTCTGATCTGGGCAAGGATAGCTTCGTGGCTAGACGCGAATGTTTCGCCGCGGAAAAAAAAAAAAAAAAAAACAGGGGGGCATGCGGGACGAGACCTAAATTTCAAGCACTCCGGGGACGATCCTACCCCTACCTAATTTATTAATTGTCCCATCTCCTTTTGGGGAAGCACTCTTTTTGAGCATGGCTCTATGACAACAGCTGAGCTGCTGCCCCGTGCCTAAAAGTTGTTTGTTTTTTGCTTGGCAGCTCGCTGGCTTCGGTGTGGCAACCCCCGGTTTTAGGGGTTGGCTTGCATCAGTTTACTTTTTGCGAGGGGAAAACACATGTTCCTGATCGGTGAATGGCCCGAACATCGCATCAAGGAAGGGTCCAAGTGAATCCTCCAAACCGGGCGGTGTCGTTTGGCCACGCTAGCGCAAGCCTTACCTCGGGATTTGCGGGGTCATTTGGTACATCCTTGCAAGGACCTCGAAGGGTACACTCAGGAAAGACTTGCATTTGGTTAATCATATGCTTTGCTTTCCCCGGTTGGATTGAAAGGGAATCTGTCACTACTGTGCATACTTTTATTTTTACCAGGGGGCTTAGGCAAATGGAGGAAGACAGTGACGAAATGCTGAAGGTATACTACTCAAGACAGATACTCAAGCATGCTCAAACACGCTACTTCAACGGAAAGTCTGAACAAGCATACTCAAACACATGTGGGTGCTTCTTTTTTGGAGGGTAATTCTTGTTTCGATGGTGTTAAAGGGAACCCCAAAAGGAAAATCACCATGTTGTGTCCCCTGAAAAAGGACACAGGGGGTCATGGACCCATTTTTAAAGGGTCATGGAGACTCCAGGCACCCAGAAAAACTCCAAAGGGGAAGTCAATTGCGGAGTTAGGCTCTGGGACCCTGAAATCCCGAAATCCAGGTGCGGGTGCAATTGCAGTGCCCGGAGCGGACCGAGGCAGGAGCAACTGCGGCACTTCAGTTGGCATATTCTAGGGTCCATTTGGACCAAGGGAAGGGCGTCTTTTCGCCAGCTTTGATGGAAAAATGATCGACTCCTTCGTAGTGAAGGATTCCTTGTTGAGGGGCTCGTGAAGGATTCCTTTTTGAGGGGCTCGCCCATTTTCTCACAAAAGGTGGCAAAAAGAACCCCCCTGATTTGGACGTTGCTTTTTTGGGGACATACTTTGTGGTTGTGGTTATAAATGGACACCAAAAGGAAAACCGAAGCCATTTTTGGGGGTCCGACTCCTAAAAAACAGACAAGACAAGGCACTCACCAACTGTCCTGATTCCTGCGGTCTCATCCACAAGTCTAAGGTCGACTGAAACAGAATCAGAGCATATGGGGGAGTGTGTTCTTTTTGGGGACCTTGTTTTTGTATTTTGACAGGAAACCCAAAAAGGAAACCACCTTTTTGTTTGGGGGCGGGGGTCCCCAAAACAAGACACACCCATCGTACTTTCTGCGTGCCCCACAAATTTCACCCGCAACTTTCCCGCTGCCCTCACTGACTCCATGTGTATGGCCGTGTCTTTGCTTAGGGACCCCCCTTTTTGGTCGCAGGAGACACCTCATTGGTGGTTCGCCAATTTTGGAACCCCTGCACGAATCCATGATCACGGGCCCATAATCAAGTACTAGTCCCACTGCTTCAAGTTCCCATAGCAGGTAACCAGGGAAACCATCCATGCATGGTAGAACCTGGAGGCAAGAAACCTGGCAGTTGGGTGAAAGTAGACAGCGCAGTTCTTCCAGTTTGGTCTTCCTATCTAGACATTTATTGGGAATGGTGCCATTTGTCGAGCCCTAAACGGGTTCTATTTTTCAAGGATTTTCTGTGTAGCATCCGAAAGGATCGATCCGACTCAACGGGCGTTTCTTTTTTGGTTTGGCTAAACAGTCCATCAGCATCAGAAAGACCGCATTTTTTCTGTGTAGCCCGTGTCTGAAGTTGTGCGCCAAGCCCCAAGCCAAACCGGAGCTCTCCCAAAGCCGGTGGATCTTTTGATGTGTCAAGGTCCGGGCTCAAGGCCCTGGAGGCGTTTGCCAATCCGTGAAAAGTGTCTCTTGGTCCATGTGTCGGATCAAAGTACCTGGTTTTTGCCCTTTGAAACTACGCACTTCCTGAGTTCCGGTTCCTGGACTTTGGTCGCTGTTTCTTTTTTGGCTTTGGACCATTTAGAAAAAAAAAAGTGGGTTGGAGCTTTTTTGGGCCATCCACTCAGGAAGTGCGGATACCGGCCTTCCAAACAACCAACCATCAAATAGCCACAAAATACGCATGAAGAAACACACGCAACAAGTTGACAAGCACGCACCAGAAGAAGTGGGATCACAAGCAAAGAAAGCAACACCCATCCAACAACAGACAGTGAAAACAAAGACGTCGCTGAGCCACAGCAACAACCAAAGATCTGGCCGGTGTGGGGTTTTAAGGGGGTGACGTTGATCAGCAGCTTTTTGGTCATGAAGCGTCCGCTGGCGCTGATGGAAAAGCCGGCCAACCCGGCGCCAGCGCGGCCGGGGCAGTTTGCGCGGAGTTATCTCTTCGCCACAGGCGAGGGCCGTTCGGAGCAACAAAAAAGCTCAGTCCGTGCGTTCGGCTCGCACCTCAATCGGATAGGTTTGTTTGGGGGATTGAAGATGTCTGGTGCTTGTAGAGGTAAATGGCAAGCTCTGTGTCAGTGCCTGAGTTTTTTGGCTGTCGACTTTGTTGGGTTTGATCATTTCAGTGGTAAGCAAAACGATGTGTTTTTCTGGCCGATCCACTCAGAAAGGCAGAGGGCCCCTCCCTTGCGAGATACGAGTGCTGGTGGGGGGGCGTTTCGGCCGGGGAAGAGGGGCGCAAGCGAGCTGGAGTGTTGCTCGGGAAAGAGGAGCGTTTCCGTGTTTGCAGCTTCACCCATGTTGCTTACGTGGGGTCCCATTCGTATTTCATGGTTGGATTATTTACTTTCTTGTTTCAGATTTTGGCATCCAACTACCGCAAAAGGTGCCCTTGTTCCCCATGCCCTCTGAGGGTCTGGGAACTGCAAGAGTTGCGACAATAGGCGGGGCTATGGAGAGGGGCCCTTGTCAAGGGCTTACCCCCCCCCCCCCCAAAGAAAAAAAGCAAAACACACAAACAAACAAGTCGATAAATGAAGGTTCCCCAGCGCATTCCAACTTAATGATGTTTTTAGGTTTGGTTCTGTGTACACCTCATCTTCCTGTCGGACACAGGAGCTTACGGACCGGACACCGCATCGAATTTATGAACGGCTGGTGAGTCATAGTAAGAAGCGCAGATCATAGGGTCCGTTATCCAGTGGCACTTGTTTTGTGTTTCTCTGTGCAACAAAAAGGCAAGTGCCCCATTGTACACAGAAAGGGTAATTTTAATCGTTTCCCCGAAGAAAAGCGTAAGCCGTATTTTCAAGGCTTCCCTTTGAGCCGTTCCAAGCCCCAAGGGTAAAACCATAAAACAGTGGTTTGCCGCGGTTTCCTTCCAGGGGTTAATCGAGCAAAGGATTGTTCAACGAGATTTCTTTTTGAACAGTTGAGTGAAGGGGTTAATGACCCACAGCACAGAGGTGAATGACGGGATTTTGTGTGACCTTTAAAAGGTTAATAAAGACAGATGACACTCGTGCCTTTTTCAATACAGGTGAGATCCACTCACAACCTGCCTAACGATTGCTTTGCGAGAATGGTTTCATGGTTTCAACCCAAGCCTTATTGAAGGGACGCACGCGTTAAAAAAGGCAGCCAAAGGACCCCACTAGCGCCTAATAGGCCTTAGAACTCGCTGTTTATGTGGCTCTTAGCCACTGTTGGGATCCTTATGTTGCTTTGACTAAGTACCCTTTTTGGGCCTGACAAAAGCCATGCGGAAAAATATATTTCAAAAAAGAAGAAGGCACTTCCTGAGTTTACAAACGTACCCCTCACACCCGACACCGTGCCGACACCCTACCAGGTGCGCTCAGGATAAAGCGGAAGGGCCATCGGCTCTTTCGCAAGCGCCTGGCAAGCAAGGAGACCCAAAGCGTCGTGCGTCGACTCCACGAGCAAAACACACTTTTCAGCTTTAGGCAACTTTAGGCGTTGACCTGGTGATGGACAGCAAAGTTGTATTTCCTTTTGGTTGGGGGGGAGGGCGCGGCAAAGGAGTTGGCAACATTGTTTGCTGCAAAGACGCTGTTCTGAACCCGAAACCTCCAGCCCATTTTTCGGTTTTGGAGGGCCGGTCCTTCTTGTTGAGTGGCCGCGCGTGTTTTGGTTGGGTGGTTTTAAGGGGGAAGCAAGAGGACACGGATATCTCTGTTTTTTTTTTTTTTTTTTTTTGAAAATAGACTCCCGCCACATTGTGCCGTGGCCTTTTAGAGCAGTTGCTTTACTTGGTTTCACACAGATGGTCATGCACCTTGTAAGGATCCTGAACCGTTGTATGATTCCTAAGGGAACCGCAACCACGGGCCATATAAGGAAATTTGACCACAGGCCGCATATCTCAACATAGGGATTCCGCTCGTTTGGACCGGCTGGGTCCTGAAACTACTCGCCTACTAATTCAAGGAAGGCACTCAAACAAGGGATCCATTTTCCAAGAGGAGATGCGGATCCCAAGAGGCGTGGTTTTTTGGGGTCCGCGTTAATCTGTAGAAGTGCACCCTGAAACATGGGATATTGCCCCAGAATCATGGGGCTGCCCTTCCGGATAGTTTGACGCTTCGCTACAGCCCTCTCAAGCTCGTGCTCGAGCTCATTCTCAACTTTGGTTTCAACGTTTCGGCCCTCAGAACCGACTTGAAGTGGTGGGTTCCTTTTGCTGCACAGCGAGAAAGGAGCCCAAGACAGGGGATCTGCCTGAACATCATTGTCCTTCCAAGCAACCAGGAACAGGGTTCTACTTTTTGACTATCTCAGGGTGGACTTAAACCCAGGGGTGGCTCATTCCCACCAAAGAGAAACGCCTGGGTTTAAGTGTATCTTGGGGTAGTCAAAAAGTGGAGCCCTGACCAGGAATATTCATGAAACAATGGCTTCACATTTGTGGGAGCCCTCCCGTAATCCATTAAAAATTCTACGGGTGGCATTCCTGAACTTGCTGTTGTGCCATATTATGCTTGTCCTCGGTGGTTCCTCTCATGTCTCTTTTGAATTCATTGATTCGTCCTGGGGACGGAATCAGAAGTTCCAACTTGACATCGTGATGCCCTGGAGTTGAAAGGTTTGGGCATGTGTCATTTTTGGGGGAGGACGCCAAGAAAATGTGGGCTTTCCTTTTGGCGTCCCTTGAAACCAACCCCAACAAGCGATAACAAGCGTACCCCCAAAACAAGCCCAGGTCTCCCCAACGAGCCCAAAGCTTTCTGCGGAAGCACACATGTGGGTTAAAAATAGGTACCCCAAAATGGCTTGCCCTGGTAAAATGGAAACATAGACTCAAACCTGCGATCCAATTGGTGGTTTGATTTTTGACCCATACCCACTCGTTTCAAGGGACACTCATGAACAGTAGGCGCCAATCCCAGGTTGCCCTTAAACAACCCAAAGGAGAGATCTTCAACTTAAACAATTGCGTACATACATTTGTTTTAAGGGGCACCGATTTCACTACTGGACATACAGTTTCTCATACATATTGTTTTCCAGCCCCGACACGTACATGGACATATTCTCTCATTGTTTCCAGACGGATCCCAGCAATCCCCTCAGCACATATAGCCTTTTAGTGTTTAGTGGTTGGAATGCCGTAGCCACAAGTTAGTCACGTTTAGCGGGGAATCTGAAAACGGACAGCCCAGAAACGGAAGTTAAACGCCGCGGCCCAATCTCAATTTTTCACTGCGACCTGTGTTTTGCTGAACGCATCTTTGGGGATGGACGCAAACCCTGCGCATCAAGGCCTCTGGATCAAACACAAGGCCTAGGCCTAAAGGAGGCCTTGGAAGCTGAGGGCAAAGTCCATCCCCAAAGACGCCCAGGAGAACCCCTTCCCCGGCGGGCGCCTGGCCTGCTGCCGCGCCCTCGCCGCCGAAGCCGCTTCGGCGGCCCCGGCCTCGGCGTCGGCCTCCGCGCGGAGCGCGGGGAGGCTGATGCCGCTGATTTGGCGCGAGTGGAAGGCAGGGGGCCGTTTTCATGGGCGGAAAGAGGGGGGGAAGGGGGGGAAGGGGCAAGGGGTGTGAGATATCTCCTTGCTCACTCACTTGCTGAGTTCCGTTTCGGACTTTGGTTACTTCTTAGTGGTAGAGTTCCTGGGCTTGTTTTGGCCGATCCAGCGGGGGGCAGGGCACGGGGTGTCAGAAAACAACAACTATTCCTCGGTTCTCACTCACTTTGTGGGGAGGGGACGGGGAAGACTCCTGGCCGGTGCCGGAGCCACTGTGCATCCCTGAGCCTCCCTGAAAATGGTGAATTCTGATCGAATGGGAGTCCCATGTTAGAGGAGATCTCTCTTTTGTTTTGATGTGGTGAAGGAGGGATGGTGGCCGAAAGTATTGCAAGATGGTAGCAAAGGTTATCACCCACTTATAAGTCCCCCTGAGTGGGGTTACCCCCAAGTGGTCAACAATTCCTAACCTGGCCGAACGTTCAAGTAGGCCTTATTTACTAATGGCCCATATGGAAGATTTCCGCGTTGAGTGGAGTTAAGCCTATTGGTGGGTGTCTTTTCTCGCGGTGGCTCACCAAAGACACATTCACCTGGCAACGAACATCCAAGGGCTCGCCTTTCTTTGGCGATGTGTCAAAGGGGCACCCCAACAATTGTAGTTATCTTTTTGGTTTCCCTTCTAAACCCAAACAGGGGACCCTCAAAAACCGCACACACACAGAGACACATGGACACAGAGACACACAGAAACACTGAAACAGACACACAGACACACAAACAGACTCGTCTTGTTTCTGCGGAGCGAACGGCGCCACGGCCGGCAGATGCTTTGGCATGATGCGGGCCTTAGCGACCCTCACCTCCAGCTGGACACGCCCGAGGTGCGCGGCTCGCGACGCGAGCGAAAGCCAAATGCGAAAAGCGAAAACAAAAAGCATATGAATCAGAATTCTTGAGGGGCGCTCCATTCGTACCTGCAGGCTCTTGTGTGAGCCATTTGAGATACAAATGGACCATGCTTGGAGGGTGATGGAAGATGAAGCTGATGTTTTAGAGGTGGTTCGGATTGGTGGTTGGGGAATTGAATTCCGCTGGTTTTTGTAGAGGGTAGATGGCACCTCGCGGAAAAACCGCCAAACCACTGGGCTCCAAACCACCAATTGGAAGGAAGCTGACCTTTCACCTTTTGAATTTCCAAAAAACTGGCAACCATTTTGAGTGGCCCCGAAAGGCGATCTTCTATTTCCGGGTCCTTTGGGCAACCAAAAAAAGCTTGGTGACTTTTGGTTGGCCAGAAGTCCGTTTGAAGTGAGGGCCCAAATGTCACAAAACCACGGCCAGACGGCCCATTTTTCGAGAAACAGCACGGCCCTTCGGCCCGACCGCTCCTCTTGCCGCGCTCGGCCGCTCGGCCGAAAGGCGCTGGGCGCCTTCCAAGCGGAGGCCACCGCAGCGCTGCGGCGGTGGCGGCAGGTGGACCGCGAGCGCGTGCGCCTGGCGGTGGAGGCGGGAGTTTTGTGGACTGGAGCAACTGGGACTGGCGGTGTCAAAACCGTCAATGGGTTGATCCCATCTGGGGGAAGTGTTCGGTGAATCAATTCACCGCCCATTTTTTTAAGGACCTGTTTTAGTGGTTGGATTGAAGCGGATGTTCACTGGGACGAAATTCAGATTTTGACCCATGGCCCACTTGCCTCCTCGGCTTCTTCGGCTCACTCAGCGAAGGGACCTGAAAAATAAATTGCCCAAATGGGGTTGCCCATGGTGGGAATATCCGCTTTTTGTGGCCCCAAAAGTAGTGAGAATATCTACCTTGTGAGAATATCTACCTTTGTGGCCCCAAAGAATGATCATGGTGGGAATATCTACCTTGTGTGGCCCCCCAAAAGTAGTGAGACCTTTGGCTTCTTTCAGGCTTTTTGAGCAAGTAAGCGGGGGGCTGAAACATGAACCAAAGCAAGAGTGCCCTTGTTTTTTCTCCCAATGGCCTTGTTTTCCTGGGCCATAGGTCTCAACTGGTCAACCTTATATTTCTGTGTCTTGTGTGCAGGCAGCGGTAGAGAGTAGTACCTGCCACTTACATGAATTGCATCTTTTTGCCGAATGCACGTGTGGGAATCGTTCGCCAGAGTGCCCAACTGAGCATGCCTCTTTAGCTGAAGTGGTTGCTCTTTTTTGTTCCCGTTTGTCGCATGTTCCCTTTGCCAGCGCCAGGTTTACTTTTGAAGGGTCCGTTGTCGCTCTTTGTTTTTTATCGTTTGCGTCGTTCGAGAAATGTGGGCTTGATCGAGAACACCCAGTTGCAATTGAAGGGAGGTATGCGGTGAGTCCCAGCCAGAAGGTGCGGTCAGAAACCCGTTCGATGAGTCGTTACCATGGTATCCCCTCACGACCTCCATTTGCTTAATGCGTTTGTTTTTTGCCAGTTGGGTTTAGGGGGAGTCTATCACTACTTGAAACTGTTGTCATTTTTGTTCCAGGGGGCTTAAGCAAATGGAAGAGGATCAGGGGGAAATTTGGTTTTAAGGCACCCTGCAACCCCATTCCAATGATTCCAAGTATTCTCATGATCTCGGCCCGAGCAGGAGCTCTTGTCTGATGACTTGTATCCAGGCGGAGTGGCGGGTGATGCCGGGGTCACAGAAGATGTGCCTGGGCATGCATTGCTTATCTCGTTTTTCTGGCATCAAGTCGCCCCTCTGTGGTAGGTTGAAGGGAAACACGCCCAGTGACTTTAAGAACTCACTCCCCGAGTTCTGGAACTTTAGTCACTTTTTTGGGAAGACCATTTTAGCGGTAAAAAGGAAGTTCGGGCTTGTTGGCGAAGCCACTCAAGACGTGAGATCAGGTAGCTTGCGCTTGCCCTTTTCATGTTTGCCTGGTTGCCCGAGCTCCTCCTGGTACCCCAGAAGCCGTCAAAATCAGGACAGCTTGGAACCCCAGTGAATTTTCCCCTCCACGGCTCCGAAGGACCCCTCCCATTTTCAAAGCGGGAGGCGGTTCTATTTTCCTCACGTTTGTTTCCTCAGTGAGGCTTGGGGTTGGTTTCCTCGATGGGGCGAGTTCCAAGGCAACTGGGGAGAAGAGGTGTCGAAGCCAAGAAAACGTGCTTTTCGGTTTTGTGGTTGGGTCCCAAGTACCCAGCAGTTTGCGAGGTAGAGCTCAAGAGGAGTTGACTTGGGTATGTCCCAAAATGGGAGGGGGGGGGCGGACTCAAACATATAGGCAGTTTCGGGGTTTCCCTTTAAACCAATCCCAAACAGGGTGCCCTCAAAAACACAATGCATGCCACTTCGGCACGTTTGTGGAAGACCTCTGTGGCAAAGATGTACATTTGTCAAGAATAGTCACACCCTTTGGAGCAAGACAACGAGAGGGAGACAGTGGGAGGGAGGCAAACAAATATGTGTGTCTTCCCCTTTTGTGTGGCTAGCGCATGTTACAGATAGTGACCCCAAACTTTGCTTGAGGTCTTCGGATGAAGTGTTCTTGCATTTACTGTCCAACGAAGTCCCCTGAAAGGAATCGACTTGCCAAAATGTTTGAGCTACGAGCTTGGGCTAAAACGAGCCCACCATGAAGGTCTTTTGCTTCGGGATCACGCTACTTTCAGGTTATGAATAATTTGCATCAAGCTAAGAGCAATCTTCCGTGATTGGTTGTCAGGCAACAGCTCCCGACTCACTTTTCGTCCTTGGTTCCCACTAATCCGTTCTTCTGACAACAAAGGCCCCCTAAGAAGACAGATATTACAATTGAATGATAGTAATGATACTACTAATAATGACGATGATCATGATGATGATGATGATGATGGTCATGGTGACGATGATGATGATGATGATGATGATGATGATGATAATGATGAGGATGATGAGGATGAGGATGAGGATGAGGATGAGGATGAGGATGAGGATGAATGATGGTGATGGTGACGATGATGATGATGAGGATGATGAGGATGATGAGGATGATGAGGATGAGGATGAGGATGAGGATGAGGATGATGATGAGGATGAGGATGATGATGATGATGATGATGATGATGATGATGATGATGATGATGATGATGAATAACAAGAATAATAATAATAATAATAGTAATACTAATAAGAACCATAATCATGATGATCATGATGGTAGACATAGTAATGATGATACTAATAATACGTAATAGAACAAAAAACAGGCATGACACTGATAACACGCATGATCATAGCAATAGTAGTTACAGTACTAATATTTATGACAGTATATTTCATATTGTTTTCATGAAGGGGGCACGTTTCATTGGGGGCAATGGATCTGATCCTAGGCTTTGGGCAGCTGTGGCAGAGCAGCGCAAAGCCTTCGCCAGGCGGAATCGATCGGAAAAACGAGGTGAAAACCCCGCAACGAAGGGGCGAAGGGTTGAAAATGGTTTGCGTCCTTTCTTCCCCTTTAAACAGCGGCCAGAGGGGGCTTTCCCGCCATGTTGACAACACAGGGAAGGGTGGAAAAAGGGTTTGGAGGGTGAAGAAAAAAGGTCAAACCCACACCAAAGCCCCCAGTTGCCCAGTGGATTGTGCTTTTCGATCAAAAGGTCGAATCCAGGTACCCCCATGGTATTTTTTGGGTGTCTTTTTGTTGAGGGCACCTTTTTTTTGTTTTACGGGAATGCCATGGGGCCCTGCAGGCCGCCCTCCCCTCCTCGGCGTCCGAAGCGGCCGCCGCCGAAACCGGCGGAGAAGGAGTTGGAGCCGCCGTGCCTTTCAAAGATGCCCAGCAGAGAGGAGCTCTACAAAGGAGGCACTGGAATCGTCGACAAAAATCGACAAAAAGGCTTACCTTCTCCAAGATGTTACGCTTTTTTGTTGTTTTCCTTCGTGTTCCTTACGAGCAAACTGTTTTTAGCGTTTTGCAGCTTGTTTATGTTTGGCCCAGCAAAGAGAACGATATTCCGGGTTGGTCTTTGTCTCTGAGTTTGTAGTTTTGGCACATCAACGGTTTTCTGCTGATGGGGAGCCCTTTTGGATGAACGTGGCAAGAGTTTGGTGGCGGGACTGGAACATTCCCAAATGGGCTCCTCCAAAACTATTTCGATATTTTAGGGGTACACGGGGTACACTAAAAGTGAAGGGGACCAGGTTGCTGGGCAATATCCCCATGTTTCTTACGTCGTTTGCGGGTCATATGGTGGGTCAAAATCCAAACCGTACCCCCAGTGAACATCCGATTCAATCCCACTAAAATAATTACACTAAAATGGGTGCTGCACCTACCCCAAAATGGTACTCTTGGTTTTGACCCACAGCCATATCTCCGGGTCCTTTACTGCTTGCCGTTTGTGAGGCACAGACGCCGCCTTTGCGCACCCCTTCGTCCAGGAGCTGCTGAGCTTCGCGCGGGAGAAGGCGCGTGAAGGAGGGAAAGGTCTCGTGTTGGTATCGGGTAAGGCTTAAAGCATGGTTGTTGTTGGGAAGCATTTTTCCCAGTTTTGCTTATTGTGGTTTAGTGGTGGAAATCCAACCACTTAACACCGCTAAAACTTAAATGTTGCTCCCCAAACCCAACGTCAACCAAGAACAGCAGACTGAGTGGGCCATAAAACGCCTAGGCCTGCAAATGTAGTTACAGGAGCGAAATGGTAGCTTTCTTTTTGCCAGCCGTCCGGTTGCTTAGGTGTTCGGTTGTGTTTTGTTGGTTTAGTGGCTGGGTGTCCAATTTAACCCACTAAAAGTTAAACTTTTGGCAGGGATCTGAGGACAGACCAGGGTCAACAGGGTAAGGGTTACTCCAATTCTGAGTGGCAATATCCAGGGCCGTTTTGTTTTGTATATATCGAACCATTGTTGCCAACTTGGGTGTTCGGCTGAGTAAGTTGTCAGTGACGTGGCTTCTGACCCAGTAGGTCCCCGGTTTAGTTGAGTTAAACCTGCTTGTCAATTAGTGAGTTATGACCTCGTAGTAGCTTGAACATCCAAGTACACACGTCGCGGCCTAAGGGAACACCAAGGGGAAGTCCTCGTGTTTGGTGGGGTTTGCCCAGTTTCCGGTACAACTCGCTGGTTTCTATGACACGGAGCCGGGGAAGTGGGGATGGACCGCTCCCTTCCGGCTTTGGAAGTTTGAGACTCGCACTCGCTCGCCTCGGTTTCTCTGAACCTCCGATACTTTTCGGGACCTGTTTTGGCAAAAAAAAAACACGTTCAGATCTGGCCGATCTCCAGTGAGCCGGTGTTTTCTTCGCCCCCGAGGAATCTGAAGGGGACAGTGAGAGACGTTTGCGGTTTTGCCAGATGCTCGACAGGATTTTTTTGTTTTTACGTAGGGGACCTTCAACATTGGTGGATCCCTTTAACACCACCCACAAAAAGGGAACTGAGCCTGAAAGAAAATGCAGACATCCTTGCCATAACCCCCACGAAGCCAGGGAATAGAAATCGGTTTTGGGCGCTGCTCAGGTGCTAGCCACTTGCTAACTTGACCACCCATGTTGGCCACAGGTAGATCTAAGTTTTACTGGTAGCCTAGGTTGCTGCCCACTCAAGACTTCACCTTATTGAAGTGGGCCCTACTCACTCCTTGACTTCCTGAGTTGGACTTGAGACAACTTTCGGCCACAGGTTTGGCCTTTCGGCCAATCCTGTCAGGACGTCAGTTACTCAGGCTGCCCTTAATTGGTTTGGACTGGTTTGGGGATTCGAGCTTTAGGTTTTTCTTTGAGGATAAATCGGGGGAGTCGCCCCCAACCATCAAACCACCAATCTCCAACCCACCCTTTGTGAGGCAAGTTGATTTTAAGGCACAACTCCCAAAGAAAAGCCATGAACACGGATGAAAATCCACTGGCCAAGCGAGGGCTTCTATGTGGGTTCTGTGTGTTCCTTTTGGCTCGCTCCCTGAGTTCCGTTCCGTGCCTTTAGTCACTTTTGGGTTTCGACCAATTTAGTGGTAAATACAAGACTTGGGAGCATGCATTTTGGCAATCCACTCGGTCGGAAGTGAGTTGGGAGCGAGGCTTTTTTCGATGTGGCTGTGGGTCAAAACCAATGCTACCATTTTGGGGTAGGTGCACCACCCATTTTTTATAGTCTATTTTACTGGGGATTGGGATGTTCACTGGGGGTACGGGATTTTGACCCATGGCCATATGTGGGTTCCTTTTCGGAGGGCAATTTTTGCTGGGTTTTGCGGTGGCCTCTTTGAGGGAAGCTGAGTTCCCTGTGGGGTTCAAACTACCCTTTTAATGCAATGGGGGTTAATATAACCACGGTTCTTTCCCTAACGAGTTTCATCATCGAAATTGGATCAACCATTCTTTTAATGGAACTAATGAACCCCAGAGCTGGCCAGGTGGCCCAGCGCTCGCCCTTGGGCGCCGAGTGGAATCTCTGCGTGCGCACCTTCGGGCGCAGCGGACACGGCGGCCGGAAGAAGCAGAGAGGCGCCTGGGCGATAGATTTGTCGATTTGGCGCTTCTTCATTTCCCTTCCAACCAGCAAGCAGTTGTGTTTCCGCACGCGATTGAGAGAGCAAGCAGTTGTCTCTCTTTTTGCAGATGGGTTGATTCTGGCCAAACCATGTATAATTATAGAATATGTTCCCTAAATGTCATCCATACATATGATGTATCTACTATACTCTGTGCAATAAGCTCAGGTGATATCCCCAACAGCATGCGGTCTGTTTGGTGCTCGCCCCACCCCGCAGTCCTTGCAGAACCTCGTGGAACCCTGGTGGAAGAAGCGACGCTCGGAAACGGCGATGCCATGTTCCCCGGCGATTCCATTTCCCCAGCTAGGTAAGTTGAAACCAAAAAAAGGGCGACGCCGAAATGGCGGTTTGCCAAACGCAGGGGCCCATTTTCGGACCCTCTTAAAAAGGCGGCACCAGGCGACGGTCCCAAAAAGCGACATCCTTTTTGGGTCCCCTAAAGCAAGACACGCCCATATTATTGTTAGACAAGGTTATCAATATAGCCAACTTAGAAGTCCTCCTAAGTGGAGTCAACTCTGTTTTTAGTGGGTTATAACCCAGATGAAGGATTACTGCCTACTGCCTACATATATATATATATATACATACATATATATATATATATGTACATATATATGCACCATTCCATCTATGTTGGAAACACAAGGTCACTGGGTTTTGGGCATTGACTTGGGTTACTGTCCACCTTCAACGGGCTTACCCTTAGTCAGGGGCACTTCTAATTAAGGGTCGGGCAAGTTAGAAAGAGAGACTTCAGCAGCGCCCAACTCCGATTCCGACAACGGCCATTCTAGGTTCGGATTGGGATAGGAAGGACTGGCTATGGCGGTGGGTCAAACATCGGGTATATAACCCCAACATGGGGTACGCTGGTTTGTTGGAACCAAAGACCAAAATTCCTGCGGACCAATTCCTGGTGACTAATTTTGACCCATGAACCAATACAACTGTTCTGATAGATGTGAAGGTCCGGGGCTTTTCTGTACTGATCACTTTGGTTGGCACCCACTATCAACATGGAAACTTAGGACTGGGGTACAATCCAGGTTGCCAGCATCTTGTTAGCTTGGCCGAGACCCAAGTACCAATAGACAAGACGTGGGCAACTCGGTCAAGTCCAGACCCAAAATGGATACCAGAACTCCAAGAAACGAGGTGACTCCAAAAACAAAAAAACCTGTCACTTGTGTGAGCCATGATCCTCGGTCTCCTTCATCGCTAAGCCTTATGATGGTCCTATTCCCTCAATCAGGTTACCGGCTCGATCACCACCTTTACTGCTAAGTCAATGGCACGAATATGTCTGGTGCCTGCCCTTGGTACAGTGAGCGAGTTCTTTGGATTTGGCAACTCAATCCCCCAGGTCGGAGCAGGTAGTACTACTCTGGATTGATGTGTTCTGAGGGAATCACTCTTTCAGGTACCCCCCCATTGCTGGTTTGGATTGGTGGTTTGGGGATTTGAACGAATGCCTGGTTCTTGTAGCGGGTAAATGGAACACCTCTCCAACCACCAACCAGCACCAATCACCAACCAGCACCGGGCTCCAAACCACCAACCAGCAGGCAGCTGACTCGTTGAGCTCAGTTGTTCAGTGGCACCAACTCAAAAAGGGTTCCCTTTTTTTCCCGAGTCACTGAACAACTGAGGGTAACTGAAAAACCTCTCCACCATCCACCAAGCCACCGATTCGGCTCCAAACCACCAACCAGCAGGCAGCTGACTCGTGGAGTCGCCGGCCGCGGTCGGCGAAGCCGCGGCTTGAAAACCGAGGCATCGCGGCCATGACCCTCGCCGTGCTCAAGGAGTTGGGCTTGTTGGAAGGCGAGCTGCGCCGGCGAGTTCACGCGACTCGATGGAATGGGACGCACAGGTGGAGGCGTTTGGAGGCCGAGCGCCTCACTCCTGAGTTCCTGGGCTTGAAACGCGAGGAACACACGGAAGGCGAAAAGGGGCCGATTCCTTGTCCGTATTCTTTTCAACCATGGGTGTTTCCAAAAACCGGATCCGTTTTCCCTGGGTTTCAAAGGGGGTTTCTAGAAAGAAGGATCCCTGGAAAGAATGGAAACGGAAGGTACTCCTAGAAATGCGATAATTTGTTACCTCACTCTCTGGGTTCCTGGACTTGAAACAACTGTTGGGAAGACCGTTTTGGTGGCAAACAAACAGTTTGGTTCCTTTTTCTGGACAATCCACTGAGGAAGTGAGCAGTTTGTTTGCTCTGGGCAAAGTTACTGGGGGGAGCATGAGCTCGCGCAAGACCTTTCTTTGCTCAAAGTTTCTTTTCAAAGGCCACTCAACCCAACTAGTCAGGTCCCTTGTTGAGTGCAGCTGATTGATCACGGAAGCAAGTGAACCGACCAGGCTGGCAGAGTGGAACATTGAACGGTTGCCTTTGGAGTCCCTTCGGTCACTTAACGAGCATTCAGAGAACTTCGGGGAACAACGAGTAGAGCTCGCCCTATTAGGGAGATCTTGAGAAGCCCGCCAAAATGGGGTTCGGGGTTGCCTTGGTTCCCCCTGAACAACACAAACAGGGTTCCTTCCAAAATAGGGGCATCGCAAATCGCCAGCTTTGGCCGGGTCGCTAACCTACTCATCCAGTTCTGTGTCTCCTTAGGATGGGTTGGCCAGACCTAAGTCACCTTTCTTGGTTGACATGTTTGACTTGGTTTTTCATTTTACACCTTTCAACTGGCAAAATGTTAAACTTGCAGGGGGCCCAAGTCTGGTGAAGTCTTGGCCGGTCCAAGCCGATTGATTCGGCGGCCAAGATCTTCGTGGCGCACGACGACCCCGACTTCGTGTCTGGAGGCCGAAGCGGTTTGGTACCAAATCCGGACCCGTAACCCATGGAACCGAAGCAGACCTCAAGCGAACTCTGCGGTTCAGGCAGGCCGCCATGAAAAGAATGGCCGGGTTCAGAGTTCACCATTGTTGGCCTAGGGATTGTCATCCAAATTGAGGCCGTGCCATTCTTTCAACTTCAGGGAGAAGGGGAAGTGGTTCGGTTTGCAGGACACAGCCAGTGCCGTGTGGACAGGAGGGCCAGTGGAATCGCAGCAGTTGCAACTCCCACCTGCACCTTCGGGCTAAGTATCAACAACTATAAGTAAATATGGGTGTGTCATAAAGTAGGGGAGCCCTGAAATGGACAGGCTTCCCTTTGCTGTACAACCACCAAACAAATGTGTTTTTCCCCAAGACAGAAACACACCCAAATGAGTTGGGCGTTCAATCACGGGCCGGGCGATCGCTGGGATTGGAGTCAAGCCAACCATGTTTGGGGGGCCAATACCCTCCCTCCCACTAACATGGCACCAGGGGGTCCGGAGGTCCCTTCAGATTAAAGGAACTGGATCTTCCAGGTACTTCCCCACGATTGCCACCCTGAGAAGCTGCGCTTTGAACTTTTGGGGCAGTCCATTTTGGCAGCAAACAAAGCTGGGGTAGACCTATAGGATACATTTTTCATGTTACCAGTGGCTTGAAGTGAAGCAAACAAGAAAATATACATTCTATAACTGGGCCCGACTCTAACCATGAAAGCGTTTGGACCCTTTTGGCGGAATCCGCTCAAGTGATACTTTGAAGCCTAGCTTCAGGGTCCCCAACTCGCCATTTCTCTGGCCTTCCATTGATTCCCTTCCACAGCCCTCCAGTTGTTGGGGCCGAAACGGATTTCCATTGGCCATTTTAGTACGTGGTGAAAAAGTGAAACCTATACAAACATTAAGCATGCGGAGCTGGTAGAACCGAAAACAGGCGAACCAGGCGCTGCTCAAACGAAAGGAATCAATGGGCGGAAGTGATTCAAGCTTCCCGAGGTCCTGGGATGCCGAACGTGTCAACCAAGTGGGCGAGTCGGTCTTTAGTATATGTCTGTAAAAGATTAACTTCCCAGGGCTTGGAGTCTTAAGGGGTAAGACAATGGTTGTTTTCATTGTGGCTTCCCTTTAAGACCAACCAACAAACTTGCTGGTTTGACAAGCACGGAATGAGGGAATGACCCTAAACAGTCCCATATGGTTTCCTTTGAGGGAAACCCCAAACGGTCCTTTCCCAAAACCCGGAACGGTCTATCGAGCACCAGCAAGAACAGGTACCGAGCCTCACAGAAAAGGAAGACATCTTTTATTGGGGGACTAAAATATGCTTTGAAACCAACAACAAAAGGGTACCGAGCCCTTCTTTTGGGGGACAAACATGGTTGCTTTCCTTTTGGTTTCCCTTTCAAACCAACCAAAACAGGGCTACGGAGCCTGGAGCAGCACCCTGAAACCCGTTCCAGGCTACGCGCGCGCGCTGGGCGAGCTCATGGACCGCGTCATCGTGGGCGTGCGCGGCGCTGACCTCCAGGTGTTTGTCTTAGCGTTTGTCTAGGTCCCCTACTGTGGATGGACGAAATCTTGCACCACTGGTAAAACACGGAATGCGAAAAGGGGTTGATTCCTTTTCCGTATTCTTTTCAGCCATCCTTCTTTTCAAAAACCGGATCCGTTTCCCCAGGGTGTTTGGCGGTTTTCTGGAAAGAAGGATCCCTGGAAGGAATGGGGAAGTGTTCGTTAGAGTCTTAGTAGTGCCCTTTCACCGTAACTTTTTGAGGGAGGAGAATTCCACCCTACTAAAATAGACTACAGAAAAAAAGGGTACCCTTATTCTAACCTCTCCACTGGAGGACCTAGTTTTTTTGTCGGGTGCGTTGTCGAAGCCAAGAAGGGGGCATCATTCCAAAAAGGCGGGCACTTGTTTTTTGTGGTTGTGTTTTTGTTTTTTCCCTTTTTGTGTTTGGCAATGGGCAGTTCCTAGCCATACCCAGAAAGGTGTTTCAGATGTTTGGAGTTGAGAGGAGTTTACGACATCTGAAAGTTGTTCACTTTTAGTTAGGGACGGAGAGTTGAATGCACATGCAACAATTAGAACGAGATAAGAAAGAAGCATCGTGACATACAGACAACACAAATAGTATTGAAAATTCGTGGAATGAACCTGAGTGGTTTCGGGTTCCGAGTCCCCCAAAGGAGAGGGGAGCCAACTCGCGCGTTCGCACTGGCGCCTCGGAATGCGTAGGTGCGCTTCATTGAGGAATGCTTCCCACGGGGCCAGCACGTGGTAGTGTGTGCCGCCTTGGCGTAAGGGCGGAGAAAGACGGAGGTGGGTCGGCTCATGGCTTTTGTTGGGTTGTCCGAGCGCAACTTCAAGAAGGGTCGTGACATGGTGTTGTTTTTTTGCTTAAGTAGTTTTTGTGTCGTGGTTCTCCATTTTCCGAGGGACACTTTTGAAAGGGGGCTGTCTTTGAAAGGGGACTTGTTTCGGGTTAAGCCAACAGGGGCTTCCCCTCAACCAGCAAATCCGTAAGCAACCCTTTGAACCAGAATCATTCCTTCTGGGGGGGTGGCTTGTGGGGCTGTTGGTTGCCTTCACAATTACCCGCAGCACCATCCAAGGAGTTCTCGACATCACTCAGCGAGCCCGCAAGCAGCCCTTTGAGCCATGAAGGGTTCTGAAGTAAGCAAATCCCAAAGCGGGTGCTGAAGTAAGCAACCTTAGAGGGAAACCAGGGGAGCCAAGGGGGATTTTTTTCTGGGGGGGTCCCCTATACGAAGACCACCCACATTAAAGTTCCGAGAACAGGGTTGCGGTCGTCTAAATCCAGAGCAAATCCGAGGAACCATTGTGGCGCTTCGGTGTTTCTCCTTTTGATTTGAGGGGCAAGTCCCTCTAAAGCCCCAAGAGCATGGGTTCTGTGTCGCGTCCGCCTTTGAACTCCACTTGGCAATGAATGTTAAGAGGGAACCACCTGAGAAGTGGGACATGTATCTCCACCTTTTCTGATGTCCGCCTGTCTGGGTCCGCGATAAACGCGTACCCATTTGGTGTAAGCCATGGGCTCCCGGGAGCCGTCCCACCCTGCTTTCAAAGCCAATTAGCACGAATCAAAAGTGATCCCGCAAGTCCCTCAGATCGAACGTCTCCAGAGCTAGGAGATGTTTTTGCGCAGGCTGAATATGAAACAGAGTCACATTCCTGGGCCGTTTTGTTGGGTCCCGTGACCCTCACTCCCTGAGTTCCCGGACTTTAGTCACTTTTTAGGAAGACCATCTTAGCGGTAAACCAACAGTTTGTTTCCTTCCTTTTTGCCAATCCACTTGATCGGGAGTGAGTTTAGCCGCTTTTCACCACCAAAAGCATGGTGTTCAGTTCTGGTGTTCCTCATGTTCCTCACTTGTTCCACCGAAAGAGCACCCTGGGGTTCCTTGCCCCTGTTAAAATTAATTGGTGACCCAATTTTGATGATGACACTCTTTAGGCAAACATAGTCGTGGTTATATGGCTGCGGGACAAAACTATGTACCCAAAATGGACCCCCGGTAAATGGACACATGCCCGTTGTCTTGGCGGTTTGAACCCTGAGCCCACAAACCGCGGCGCATCCGCGTTTTTTTTTTTTTTTTTTTCCCCGAGGACGACAACATCTTGGCCCTGCAGCACCTGGTGAACGGCCAGGGCCCCCCACAGCCCCCGGACCTCGACGCGGTGTTTCTGCGCGCGCGCCGGGAGATGCAGCTCTATGGCGCGCACCTGCGCCGCGGCGAAAGGGATCTCGAAGAGTGCGCCGAGTGCGGCGCCGAGGGTCGGCTTTAAGCCTATGAAGAGCAGCCCCTGCTTGATTATGAAGCTTCATGGGGGAGTCAACATACTTTGTTCGGTTTGGTATCCCTGGAGACAGACACAACCCACGCCCCACAGTTGGTTTAGGGACCACTCCGACTAAAAGTACAAAGGGAATTGGGTGTCTGAAGTTTTGGGGGTTTCCAATTCCTTTTAGCGGGGACTTTTTCACTTTTGGAGGGAACACCCGAATAATGGGACGGGTTTATCAATCCTGGCTCAACATTTTGGGGAGGGTGACGCCAGAGCGCTTCCCCCGCATTAACCCCCCTCTTTGAGATTTTGTTTGTATTTTTTTGGGGGGTCAGGTCCCCTTTTTGTTTTCCACTATAGCCAGGCAAAACATGCTTTCCATTAGCCAGGCATAAAAAGTCTGGTTTTTTGCTGGGGTCCTAGTTCCGGCCAAGTAGTGTGGATGGTTGCGGCATCCATTTCGCACCGAAGTATCCAAAGGACTGATATACATGTTCCAAAGAACGGAGATCTGGGGTAACATCCAAATGGGGCGCCATTTTGGACATTTCGCACCTAAGAAATACTGGAATGAGTCGATTCCCCAAGGTGAATATCAACAAAAAATGGTGTATCATTGCTTCAAAGTGGTGCAGGACCCCCTCTTTTGGTTTTACAGGGAGCCACGGCGACGGAAGAGTGGGGCTCAAAAAGTCCCGTATGAAATAACCCCAGTCTCAAGCCCCCCACTCCGAGGTTGATGTCCAGAAGCCGAAATCGCCGCCGCAAGACAAGGGCGTGAGACAAACCTGCTTCAGATCCCTCCCTGGACTGCCTTTCAAGCTGGACACTCGTGAAGCCCCGCTGTAGATAGGCATTTCTCGGACAGTGGGCGGCCAGACCAACAGGGGCTTAGGCGAGCCGAGGTGGCCGCAAGCTAGGTTTGTTTGGTTTTTCAGGGGTTGTGGAAGGATTGCACGTCGCCTTTGCGCATTTTGGGGCTGCCGGGTCAGTGGCTTCTGGTCTCAGAGTGTTCTTTATGCAGGGGAAAAGCATCAGGCTATCCTCCTTCGCTCGTCGCAGCGCTTCTTGTTTCGCTGCCGAAAGGAGGTTTGCTCTATGGCTCGTTTGTTAGAGTTCCAAACAATCTTCAGAACCCAGTTTTCTGGCATCCTTTGGTTCACCAACATGGAAAACTCACGTCTGGCATGCTTTGGTTCACCAACATGGAAAACTCACTGGCGGAAATATAGTCTTCCAGGATGTGATCCCCAACAGCCCCGAAATTGCGTGGAAGTTACTGGAACTCCCTTAAAAGCTTAACCGCGCAGAGACCAAATCCATGGCTTCCAGCTGTTGGCAGAAAATTCACCTTCTCATCTTAGTCAGTAGGGGATGACCGTTCCGGTTTTCCTAGGGATCATTCCATTTCCTTCCATTTGCTTAAGAATATGTTTTGTCTTCCCTTGTTGGTATTGAAAGCAATTTATCAATGGCAATATGGCAATATGTTCATTTCTCCCAGGGGTCTTACCCGAATGGAAGTTTCTCATCCCCTACCTGTCGCATCCCCTACCGTAGTGCTCTTTTACCGTTTCTTTCTTGGGGGGAGGGTTCCCCATCTAAAAATAGACTACAGGAAAAGGGTATCCTTATTCTAACCTCTCTACTGGAGCACACTTGGCCTATTGGCCCAGCGAATCCCGAGGTGGGGGATTTCGCCCACCCACAACGTGGTCTTCGTGCAGAACAGCACAGAGCCCCAGCTGCAAGTCCGCGCTCAAAGGATCGGATGGGTTTTAGATTTGCGTTTCAAACCCTTGGTTTTCCATTGTTCCCTGCTTTTTCGTTGTTGTTTCTTTTCAATCCCCTGGTTTTCAAGGGTTCCCTGTTTTTTGTTTTTTTTTTTGTTTGGTCTTTTTTTCTGGGTGGGGGGAGGGGTGGTTTAGACATAGATTCATCCTCTGGTCGTACATGAGGAGGTGAACACCAAGCTGGGCTTGGTCTACGGGGCTTTCTTTGGCTTTGTGTGCTTGCACGAGAAGGAGCTCTACACCCAGCACGGCCAAGTGAAGGAGATGGGTGTGCCGAACGTGTGGGTCCAAGAAGCTATGTACAATACAAACGTATATATATATTTAGAATAGCATATGTATATGTATATGTACATATTTACATTATATTCACATACAGCTATATTCATTTGTATATTCACATATACACATATATACATGTTTGCGTGTATGTCTCGCTCTGTGTGAGAATTACTAAACACTTACGCGCTTGGCCTTCAGACTCTATGCTTACGGAACCATTGCGGGAATGGCGCTCATTTCTTTTAGATTTGTGGTTTCATCTTTTGCGGACGTCCAACATTTCCTTTGGACAACCATCATTGTGTTTTGGGGCCCTTTTGGACCAAGCGTTTCCTTGTGAAAGCAACAGCGCACGTCTATGTTTGCCTTTCTTTTCTTGTGGACCGCATGCCAGGTTGCAGAGTCCAGTCGACCTTCCTTGCCCTTTGAAACTTTGTGTTTTTGTTGCGTCTTGTGACAACCATTGGCTGGCAATGTTGATTGAATTTGTTACATGGTTTCATCGTTTCTACATGATGGCATATATACATCCTGTCACGTGCAGCCAAATAGAAAAAGCAGCAGCAGCAGCAGCAGCAGCAGCAGCAGCAGCAGCAGCAGCAGCAGCAACAGCAACAGCAACAGCAATTGCAACACATATGACTGCTAGCATATGTGAACATACATGACTGCTAACATATATGACTACTAACATAGATATGACTACGGCTTATTTGTGACCCAGTTGCTAGTTGGCTCCAAGCAAGTATTCTGAGCAAATAGTTTCGACCTCGGACCCGGATGCTTGCGACCACCAAGGTTCTCCCTGATATCGGCGGACAAACAAATAGAGGCATCCGGACCAAAAGGCTCTGCAAGGACGGTCTAAGTCTGATTCGTTGTTGATCAAACAGCATGGAGCGGACCACAAATGGGCTCATGACTTGATTTGTGAGGGAAGGGACACTCCACGAAGTGAAGCAGCGGAAAACACCACAATCCAACACGATCAGCAACTGAGTTGTTTGCTTTTGGCGTGGATATGAGTGCCTTGCTTTGAGGGTGGCCTTTTTCGGGGAGTATGTTAATTAAAGGGAAGCCAGAGAAAACTACCATTTTTTTTTGTGGGGGGGGGGTAAAATCCATTTTGCGACAAACCCATTATGGATAGGCCCCCTCTAAAAGCTGCATGTCCTTTACGTTCGTACGCACATATGGCTGTGGCTCAAATAAATGTACAATGGCACCTTGGTAAATGAACTAAAAACTACAACCTGCGTCACCCTAGCTCTTTAATCTTGAGCCACACCCTCCTGAGCTCTCGTTTTTGTTTTTTCTCCCCGCCGGAAGGACGACTTGGAGCGCTCGCTGCGGTACTGGGACCGGGACCGCGTGGTGATCCGTTTCGGGCACCTCGTGTGCAAGAAGAGCCACAAGCCAGGCACGGCACACGAACGCCACGCGGAGCTACGCGGCGCGGCTTTGGGGCGGCTTTGGGGCCCGGGATGCCGTGGTTGTCAACACCGTTTTGGCATCCCAGTTTGGAACAGGTGAATTCACCACCAATTCGGGGTCGAAAAAAAGGGGGGTCCATATGGCTGTGGGTCAACACCAAAGGTACCATTTTGGGGTAGGTGAATTCACCACCCATTTTAGAACCTATTTAGTGGGGATTTGGGATGTTCACTGGGGGCTAACCGGGGTTTTGACCCATAGCCATGCGTTTTTGGGTGTTTGCGGGAAGCAGATTTCCCGTTTGTGAGGGTGGGGACCAAGGGGTACTCCCTTATTTGGGTTTGCTTTGGGCTTATCGTCTTTCTTTGAGGGTAGCCCGTTTTCGTTTTGAAGGAACACCAATTGAAAGCCAACCATTTGGGCCGATTCCTGTCTTGAAACATGGGGGAAGGCCCACACCTGGCCGTTGGTCCCTGTATCTGGGATATCGAACGTGTTTCGGGGGGGAGGGTTAACCAAACTGGGCTGAATCTATTTCTAAACGATTGCTCCAGCAGAGCCTTGTTTGGGCGGAATTCAAGTATCTCCTTAGCTGCGGCCATTGCATGTCCTGTGGGTCAGTGACCTGGTCAAAAAATACTCTTGGGTTTATTTTTGGGAGGGAAAGTGCAGAGCCGAGAAACATCCCGTCGCGGCGCTTGGCAGAAGTGGGTGCATCCCAAAATAGGATTTGTGCCCAGCACCGTCCGACTACCGTCTAAATTTTATTTTCGGAACTACCGGAATTTGGCAGTACTTCCGAAAATAAAATAAAAGACAGTAGATCCCCTATCTACGGTCGTTTCACGTTGTCCCGAACAGTAAAAGACAAGCCCACGAATTGACACGGTGACACGGGGTGACACGCAGGCGACACGGGGTGAGACGCAGGTGACACGTGGTGACACTGGGTGACACGCAGGTGAGGGGCGACACGGGGGCGACACAGGGTGACACGCAGGTGACACGGGGCGACATACTGACACGGGGGTGACACGGGCGACACGGGGGCGACACGGGGTGACACGCCAGGTGACACGCTGTGAAGCGCTTGCTGCACTTGTTGCCGCCCCTTGATTACTACCACCCCTGCTATGGCATCTCCCCGTTGTAAGCAGTAGCTAGCAGTAGTTAGACTCTGGGCATCTCGCAAATAAAATAATTCACCGACGTTTTTGGGAAATTTCTATCTACTGCCCCCTGGGCAGTAGTCGGAGGGTGCTGGGCGGTGGTTTGCTCTTTGGCTTCCTGGGGAGAAGCCTCCACCAAACAAGTTCTTGTTCCTCAGCCGAATCTCGGGTCATCGGCAAACGGCCATTTTTGGAGATCTAGAGGCCCTATGGAGTCAACTGATTCTTGGGGTAGTGGCTTTGAAAGGGAATCGGTTCCAGAAAAAGAGAATAGAAAGGATACCAGATGTCTCCCGATGCTCCTCTCAAAGCGGGTTACGAACCTTCACTGTTCTCGGATCATTTTTTCTTAGTGTTTTCGGTTCTGTTCATTAGGTTTGGGGGCTGCAATACAGACAGAATCCGTGTTTTGGAAGCCCAAAGGTGTCAATCCCGTAAGAAGGTCTTGTGGGGTTCATAAGGGAGTTCCCCCCCCCCTTCCCCCCGGAGGGTCCATGACATGGTAGTTGTTGCGAAACATTTTGCATTTTTGCTTATTGTGGTTTAGTGGGAAATCCCACTTAACCGCTAAAGTTTAATTGTTTGCTCCCCGTCTAACGTCAACCAAGATCATGTGAGCAAGGCTGAGTCTGATGTTCTAGGGCTTGATTCCCCATTCTTTACAACCATTGTTCTCTTCAACAACCGGATCCGCTTTCCCTTGCCGCAGGTTTTCTAGAAACAAGGATTGGAAAGAAGGGGGAAGGTACCCTCACTCCCTGAGTTCCTGGACTTTAAACTTTTTGGGAAGACCATTTTAGTGGTAAACAGAAAGTTTGAACTTTTTTTGGCCCATCAACTCAGGAAGTAAGTACCCTTCGGGATGTTTTGATTTCCCCCAACTTCGGATCGCAGGGGCCTTCGACACCAACAAGGGCGGCATCTCCGCGTCTCTCGGGGGCCAGGGCCACCAAAACGAGGCGTGCCTTGGCCTGGGGGGGGCTCCTTCCGGGGGTCTCCAGGTCTCCAAATGCCTTCCCCCCCTCCCCCTCCCCAAATTTATCGAAATCGATACTCGGAGACACATATTCGAGGTGGGTGTTTGTTTTTATTTCTCAGAATGCCTCCCAAGAAAGAAAAGAAACAAGGTTGGCCGGTTGTTTTGTTTCTCTGAATGCCTGCTGATTTTTCCCAAATGCCCCCCCAAAAAAAAAACACAATGGTTGGTGCCTTTCGGTCTTTAAATACACACGAAAAGGGGCCTCCGCCATTTGGCATAAAACACTCAGACCCTGCCTGGACCCTCCAACAAAGTACCCTGAAAACGGAAAAAAAAACATCACACCCAGAGGCAAGGGCAACATCCCCATGGTCATTTTCTCTCAAACGGTTTGGATCGTGCTGTTTGTGAATTCCAGCGTGTTTGGCACTCTGTGGACATCCTACAAGGGCGGGTCCAAAACTGTGTTCGAAAGCTGCTGTCTGATTCGTTCCGATCATTACTTCGAAAGTTCTCCAATTTATAAGATTTCGAGAGGAGATGCAATCTCCACCTTTTCTCCAAAGAGCTACTTCTTTGTCGATGTGATTTCTCCCCCCCCCCAACAAACAAACCAAAAGCGGAAAGAGCACCGAGGCCACGTTTCTCACCACTGCGAGCTAAGTCGGGTAGACAGATCTTCATGACCCCTCCGGAAATGAAGGCCTCGAGTGAGCCTTTGGTTCGTTGGGTTCCATTGGGTTCCCGAATTTCTGGGGGTCGCGTGGTAAGGTTTTGACCCTCACAAACATGGGAGGGCCTTGGTTTTCTGGATGGTTGTTGTTGATGTATTTATTGTTTTGCAAGGGTCGCTGCTCACTGCCGTTGGCAGGGAGGTTTTGGGCCATCCCAAGCGTCGACCGAACGTGGCCTGAAGGGGGTTCACAATGCTCTCCTGACCCACCGGAAAGGGGTGGAAGCTCAGTGGCCCCATGTGGCCCCCCAAAAGGCTACCCCTGGGGTTCAAACCCCAGCAAAAGAATGGTTGACCCAATTTGGATGAAGCAACGCCTTAGGTAAATGATCGTGTTATAGTAGCCCCCATTGTTGTAGATGGTGGTGTGAACCGCAGGGTTAACCTTTTACTTGTGGGTCTTTGGGCAACTGAAAAAAGGTGCCTAAACGTACAAGCGGAAATGGCCCGCCGTTCCCTTTCAACCGATTCGTTCGCTTCCAGTCTTGGAGCTGGTGTTCCTTACCCAAACTTATGCCACAACTTGGGAATGTCATGTCTTTGGTGCATTTTGCTTGGCTGTTGGGACGTTAACTTTTTGCCAACTGGGTTTTCCATGAATAAAGCCACTAAAAGTTAAACTTGTAGCAGGGGAGCAGAAAGCAACAGAGATGTGAGCAAGGGTCAGCCTCTACTGTCATGGGGCAGACTCACCAAAATCTTGCAAACGGAGCCATGGGTTGAGACTTAAGGGCTTTGAGTTGACCGATGATCTAACAGCGTTTCCTTTATTTGGGAAACCCCAAACGGTCCATTCCCAACACCCGGACTCGTTGTTTGGTTTTTTTCCCCACCGGGTCCCATGGCTCTCCTTAGGTGAGTTTGGTCAGAAATCGATGGGTTCCGCTGCTTTGGTGCATTTTGCGAACGGCTGTTAGGACGTTAACTTTTTGCCAACTAATGGGTTTTCCACAAAAAACAACACTAAGGTTAAACTTTTAGCAGGGAAGCAGAAAGCCACCGAGGCTGGCTTAGATTGATTTTGTTCCATTTGCCAGTGCCATCGATTTTTCAAAAAAAAGCTCGCCTAGTCTCGAGTCATGAGGGACCAAGAAGAACAATCCCCGATTTGGTTCCCTTTTGTCGGGAACCCCCGCAAAAGGTCCATTCCCAAAACCCGGTCTCGTTGTCTGTCATTCTCTAAAATCGACAACCTCCCTCAAGTTGCCCGTGAAAATTGTGTGAGTCCCCTTTTTATGGCTAGTACCGCACATGTTACTCGGACAGAAGACCTGGCCAAAGTTGGAGCGGATGCATCTCCCCCCGAATACCACAAGTCCCGAACTGCTCACGCCGTGGAGACCACAAAGCTATGGCTAGGGGCGGATTCCCCCTTCTTTTCAACCATCGTTCTTTTCAATCACCGGATCCGTGTTCCCTGGGTTTCAAAGGAGGTTTTCAGAAAGAAGGATCAGTGGAAAGAATGGGACAGGTACCCTTAGAGCTCTGGCTAGCTGCCGGGACTCGGATTTGGATCGATCCTCGATCCGAGGCAGCGAGCGCTGCTGCGGCTGGAGCAGCGCTTCTTCGGCTACGTGCGGCTGCCCTCCTTGTCGGATCAGAAGCGGGACAAGTCAGGAGCTCCAGTCCCTCCCGTTTTCGGCGCGCCGCTTTTTTTGGCCGTTGCTCCAAGAGGTCGGGGCCCCTGAATGAAAAGGCAAAAATGGAGTGGATCACCCTACTTCAAGTGGATAGCAAGTGGATAGCAAGAGGATAGCCACCTGGTAGGCCTGGATTATAACCCAATGTCTGGGTGAACCGCACTTCAGGAGGCTCATAGGTTGGTTAGAACCTAGGCTACCAACAATAATTTGGCAACGAACACCCAAGTAGGTTTAATGGAGAAGCCATTTTGTGAACCCAAAAGGTCCTGGCAGGGCCTTTTGCTCTGGGGGGGGGGGAAATGGTGTATGGCGGCATTGCAAGGGGTTCTAAACCCCGTTTCACCTTTGGGCGGGTTTGGGGACAGTGGAAACTATCTTAGATGGGCGCGGCTTTTTCGACCCTTGTTTGAGCAGGGCTCCAGCTCAGCGTCACATGTTTGGCCGGTGAGTGTTCCCTTCGGGGATGGAGCGGGCCGATGTTTGCGGGGAATGGGGGGGGGGGGGGGGAACCTGTTTAAAGGGACACCAAAGAGATGCCAATGTTGCGGGGTCGGCCTATTGGAGACAAACGGTGCAAGCACAGAGCGATGTACACTGCATCGCGTTCAGCAAATGCCGAAACAGACCAGCCAATTCTTGCAAGCAATGGGTTGTCTCGAAATAGGGGACCCTGAAAGTTGGTAGTTGTCCTTTTGTTCCCCTTTAACACCAGCAAGCAAAAAGGCACCCTCAAGAAGAGGAGCCACACCCATGAGTTCTCCACAATGCTCGGAGGTAGTTGCAATTCTCGTTTTAGTCCTTGTTTTCTGACTCCCCAGATGTGGGAGACAAACTCCCTGAACCGAAGACGGGTCCGACTAAATCTTTGGTTGGGGCCTTCAGCTCCTTGAAGCCTTGCGTCCATGTGGAGAGACCGGCACCCCAAGAGAGGGGTCTCCAACAACACCCGTGTCAAAGATCCTCCAAGCACCTCAAATAAGGCGGTAGCATTCGGTAACATTAAGTAACAAGCTCCCACCAACATTATCAACTTAATCAGAAGACCTGCAGAGACCTCAAATAACTTACGTAACGTTCCGAAACATTGAGTAACAACACACACCCCAGTTCTGGCGCCTGGAGGGAGAAGATGTTTGGTTTGGAGGCCTTCAGTGAGGTCAAAAAACAAGTGAAGAGGCTAGGGACTTGGATGCTCATGGCTTTTGGGTCACGAGGTTGCTAGCCAGCTCGCCGCTTACGGTCTAGCTGCCTGACGGACAGGACAAACTCCACGGAAGGGACCCGAAAGTGGGTTACCCAGCTTGACAACTTGACAACGAAGCCCCAGCTAGGTCCCGGATGGGCTGCTTGCATTTGCAGGAGACCTTTGCACCACTCGTGGCTGTCCGGTCTGGAAGAACACCGTGTCCAACTGCGGAGTCGTCTTTCTGCGCGCCCTGACCAAAACCAAAGCCGCCGGTTTTGTGGTTCCTGGAGTAGGATGTGCCCTTAGTGATTCTCTAGGGATCATGGAGTAGGATTGGCCAACCCTGCATTGTTACTAAGGCCCAGTCAGGACATGGGGCACTTTGAAACCAGAGCCAAGAGCAACAATCCTAAAGAACTGCGCGCAATGATCTAAAGATTGCTATTGGGTTGGATCTTGAATCTTAAACCTTGTTGGTTGAAGTCAGGGGGTTTTCTGCATTCAAGACACAACTCCTTATACTTTTTTGCAGAGGGGTCAACAGCACCCAAGTTTAGCTCGTTATTCGAACCATCTTCTCAGGTCGAGCCCCTATATCTCCCACGCGTCAAGGCCTCCACAAAGTTCCTTCCATTTGCTGAAACAAAATGTTTTATTTCCCCTTGTTGGTAGTAAAGGGAATCTATCATTATTGGAAATACTTTCTTTTTTTCAGGCAACTTGAGCAAATGGAAGAATCTTTGTTGTGCTTTCAGGGTTCGTCTTGAAATGGAGGCATCCCTCCAAAATGGGCAGTGTTCAACCAACCCCAAAAGGGGATTCCCTTCCAGCTGGTTTTTTGGAAGGAAATGTAAAATCGTTGTTGCTGGTTTGCCATTTGCTTTAGGGCATCCAGCGTAGCATCAGTCCGTGTATCCTTTCCCTTGTGCCTCGATTTGGGGCACACCGAAGTTTAAGGGAGCGCAGTAGTTAAGCCATCCTTTGTGATTTTGTTGTGGGTATCCTCTTTTTTGATGACCGACTTTAGTGACCTCTCTCTTCGGATTGCTCAGGGGCCGGGCATACCCAGATTTCCCTTTTGGGTATCTCGCGTGTTTCTGATGTTTGGGTGTTGATCCTGGCTTTGGGGTGCGTCGCTCAAGGGTTTGTGTGCTTTTTTTGCAGACCTCACATCAGGTAACCCCCCAGTTGGTGGTTTGGATTGGCTGGTCGGCTCGAACCCCTGGTTCTTACCCCCCGAAACACCAAACCGCCAAGAAAGAAGCTGAGCAAATGTAGGCCGAAGTGCGAAGCCTCCGGAGGACGGCGTGCTGAAGGTGCGGGCGGTGCGTCAATCTACAGCGGTCCTACAAATCCGAATTCGTCGAGGCAAATCGACGCCAGTTGCCTCCGGTTGCCTCCAGTTGGCTCCAGTTGCCTCTAGCTGCCTCCAATTGCTGCCAATTGCTGCCAATTGCCAGTTTTCGGCTCTCCACTCGGGCGAAAAGATGTAGGCCCACCCAGCAGAATGTTTCCCAGCACGATTGAAACTTGGAGCAGAACCCCTTCGGTCAGCAAGTTCTAAGATTTCTCTGGAGTTGTGGGGGGGGGGAGGGGGGAAGTGTTTGCAATAATACAGTGAAAAGGCTTTATGTGGTCGCTGTAATTGGTGTTGAGGGCCTCCACTGTACTCCGTGGTATGGTTAGTTGGTCCCCTCAATATGGCAGGTAGGGGAACAAGGGACAGGTCCGTGTCATAAGCGTTTGTAGTTCGAGGTAGTTGGTTCACTTTATTTCAATTTTTTACCCCGAGGGCCGCGGGGCTTGATGACCCTTGGTTTAAAGGGCACACTCAGTAAGCGGTCAGCAGCCCTGGTTATAACCATTGAACCTGGATCCTGCCCCTTTGAGTATTGTAGTCGGACTCCACCGCACATCATGGACGACCACTGAAAAGTCCCAATTTTGGGATGGCCCCCACACTGGGAGTATTGACCACTTGCCTGGAGTGGTCCAGGCACTTGCTTTGATGATCCCCCTCGCCAAGCAGCTTGGTGGCTCCATCCCCTTAGCTTTTTAGATCTTCTTAGTGTTTGGTGGGATTTCCGTGTAACCCCACTAAAAGCCAAAAACTTTTAGCGGGTGATCTGAAAACGGACAGCTCACCCAGAGGCCCCTGGGGCTTTGAATGGAAGACCCGACCCTCCGTGAGACACCCTGGTCTCAAAACCAGGTTGTTGGAACAGGGCTCCTTAAAAGACACATGTTGCCCATGTGAAACATGTTGCTTTTTCCATCAAAGTAAAGTTGGAACCACCATTTACAAGGCAATGTTCAGGTGTATCCCTGTTGAAGGCCCAGTCGGGAGCCTCTGGGCAAGAAAAGCGACGGAGGGGAGCCCATTGGCCAGGTGGGCTACGTGTGCCGCGCCTGTCGCCAGCGTAGCGCGAAGAAGTGGCGGTGTTTGTGCATCGATCCCTTGGAGCGGGAGGCGCGGCGGTTCCACACATCGAATCTCCGGGGTGTCTTCCCAAAAGTTAAGTATGTCATATACATTGATGATAGGACTATGAAGCAGAATCAGAACATATGCATCTTTTTGGTGGATTCTAGATGTGGGCCAATTTTTCGCCATGGCTGAATTATTGAAGGCTTGTTTGTTGTCCGGGTCCCTTGGGCGTTCCCGCGGTTTGGGTGAGCCCCGACCCAAGGTGATTACATTCTCAAAGGGGGTTTGTGCACGCCGAATTTGATCGAACAGACTTTTGGTCCAGTGGATGTCCAATTTGGAAAGTGGATAAGTTGCTTAAACAAGGCTCCAATTAATCCGACTGATTGTGATTGTGACTTGTTGATTCCGCCACAAAGACTGAAAGAGCACTTCAAAAGCCGTCCAAAGTACGGGGTCAGACAAACCCGTCTTTGGCAGAGACGCCTATCCCGGTTGCGGAAGTAAATTCGACGGCGATCTGATGCCTGTTGTGGTTGTTGTGAAACAGGGTCCCGGTGATTTTTGCCTTCATTTCGAGGTAAACTAATACCCCCCTCCCCTGACCCCATAGCCCCATAGCCCCCCCCCCCCAGCCCCCCTCTCTAGCCCCATAGCCCAATAGCCCCATAGCCCCATAGCCCCATAGCCCCCCCCCCCCCAGCCCCATAGCCCCCTCTAGGGGTCCATTCGGGAAGTGAGATGGCCGTGCCGAAGGCCAAGCGCATCTTCTTCGAGGAGTGCGAGATCGCTGCCTTGATGCTGCAGCACGGGGAAGGCCGCACTGGGACGGCGGCCTTTCTCCTCGCTCCGGTGGTTTTTTTTCTCCTGTTTGCCGGGTGCTTGTGTCCGGTTGGACGTGTCTTTTTCGCGGGTTGGACTCCCCAAAAAGAGTGATTTCCTTTTGGTTTGAACTCTGGAACTACCGCAAGCGGGGTTCTCCTAGTAAAAGACACACCTGTTTCGTTCTGCAGTTGCTCTTTTCATCCCAGCTTTGTAGAAAAACACATGAACACCTGCTTGGGGGGGGTCCTGTGTCTCCATCTTACACAAAAGGAAGTTCAGCCACAAGTTGGCCAAGGTGATGTATAAACTTAGACGGGAAATATGGGTGACTTTTAAGTGGGTTAGTTTGCCACTAGATTACCTTGGCCGAACACCTAAGTAGGTATCATGTTTTTCGGGCGCGCTGCGTTTTGCTGGGTTTAAGAGGACACCATTTATTTGGTCGACTCATTATGACTCATTGTGCGACACATCTATGTAGGGACCTTCATGTTCAATGAACAATCCACCGGAGGAGCGGTCAACAAATATTTATCGTTTCGGATGCTTTAACACTTGTATTGAATCACACACCGGGGCCATTTTAAGTAAGTTCCTAGTGTCCAAGCCATGTGACATTAACCTAACCGACTATGACCCAACTGTTGCGGGGGAAAACCGGCTTAAGCTACGATAGGATGTTCCCATTTGGACAAGACATCCAAGCGCAAAACCGTGCGAACAAGGAATCAATGGTTTTACAATTAAGGATATTTGGTTCCATACGTCCTCGGTTTGCCATTCGATCGAGGGGAATCTGCGAATGGGACACGGATATGGATGTGCCTCAAAATCAGGGACGCCAAAACTAGTGTGCGTCCTTTTGGGCTGCCTTTAAAAACAGTGTGACGGCCTCGAAAAAGACACCCATATCTTCCTTCGGCGGGTTTCCTCCACCTTCTGCAAACCATGTTTAGTGAGCTTGGGGGTGATGTTCAGCACCGGGTCTCTATGTTTTACTTGAATTGGTCATTGGCGCTTTTGCTGCTTGCCCCTTCCCCCCAAAGAAAAATCGGAAAAGGTTTGGGGATCCCCACCTATGGGAACTCCTGACCTCAGAAGCTTGGGGGAAGATGCCAGGGACCCCTAAACCTGCCAGGCTCAAGAACCCCAAGCAACCGCCCCAAGCACTCGACTGCAGCCCGGAATCACTTGTCCGGTCGCCGGGTCTGAATCGAAGAGGTACTCACTTGAGGTTGTGGGGGTTTGAAAGCCGCAGTGGTGACGTGTTTTGGCCACTCCGGAGGTGAGCTTGGGTTGGGTTAAAATCCCTGCACGTTTTCCGGGAGACCCGATTTGGACCCCTCTTTTGGGTTCCCTCCGTTACTTGGGAGGGGAGTGATAGGGTGGGCCAAAAAGCCAGATCGGGAGCCACCATTCTGGGAGAACAAAGGGGATGTCCCACCATTCTTACCCAGAACGGACCATCCCAGTACACAGTCTCACCGCCGAAACCATGTCGTTTCACCCCGTCGCCAGACCACCGCCCGAAAAAAGGCGGTCTGTAAAACAACTACTGCAACAAGACCACACACACACACAAAAAAAAACATAGAGAAAAAATAGCCCTGTTGACAGACCATCCCAGAAAACAAACAAACACATCATCATCTTGTGCTTCTTCTTGGTTGCCTCTCGACAGCCCACCCTTCCATAATCAAAAAAAACAGCACCATCCTTCCCCCCAAAAAAAACACAAGCAACGAGAGCAACCAATTCTACCAAACCATTCCCCCGTTGACGGACCACCTCCATAAACCCGCAGTTGCCCAATGCCGCCCTTGTCTCCTCTTTTTATGGGAAGGGTTCCCTTTTAAGCTCACCCAACCAAAAAAAAAGGACCGACCCATGCAGGGAACCCCGAAAAAGAGGTCGCCACTAAACAAAAAGGCGACATGACAGGCCCACGAACCACCTTGATTTTTCCCTTTACCAGCACCGCCCCCCCCCCCCTTCCCCCCCCAAGAGCCGCGATGGAGAGGCGAAGGCCTGGAGATCGCCCGCCCGGGGCTCATGGAGCTGGAGACCCACTTCCAGCGCATGCCGCGCCGCGAGAAGAAGCGCCTCGAGGCCATGGCGGTGCTGCGCCTGGCGCCTCGTGGAGGTTGGTGGAGCGGGTTGGAGCGGGAGGCGGAACTGGGGGGGTTTTGGGGAAGGGAGGAGGGGGCGGTGCTTTTAAAGGGAAGCCAAGGTGGTTCTTGGGGGGGGGAAGGGGGGGGGGAGGGGGGGGGGCGGTGCTGTTAAAGGGAAAAACCAAGGTGGTTCATGGGCCTGTCATGTCGCCTTTTTTTAGAGTGGCGACCTCTTTTTCGGGGTTCCCTACATGGGTCGGTACTTTTTTGTGGGTGGTCGCCCGTTTTTTGGTTGGGTGGTTTTAAGGTGGGAACCAAGAGGACAACGGATATCTATATTTTTGTTTTTTTTTGCCACGCCCCACATTGTGCCGTGGTCTCCCCCCCCCCACATTGTGCCGTGGTCTTTTAGACCAGTTCCTTTGCTTGGTTTCACACAGATGGTCATGCACCGTGTAAGGATCCTGAACCGTTGTATGATTCCTAAGGGAACCACAACCACGGGCCATATAAGGAAATTTGACCACAGGCCGCATATCTCAACATAGGGATTCCGCTCGTTTGGACCAGCTGGGTCCTGAAACTACTCGCCTACTAATTCAATGAAGGCACTCAAACAAGGGATCCATTTTCCAAGAGGAGATGCGGATCACAAGACTGGCGTGGTTTTTTGGGTTGCGCGTTAATCTGTAGAAGTGCACCCTGAAACATGGGATATTGTTCAGAATCATGGGGCTACCCTTACGGATAGTTTGACGGTTCGCTAGACCCAGCCCTCTCAAGCTCGTACTCGAGCTCATTCTCAACTTTGGTTGCAACTGAGTTTTAACGTTTCGGCCCCTCAGAACAGACTTGAAGTGTGGTGGGTTCCTTTTGCTGCACACAGGGGATCTGCCTGAACATCATTGTCCTTCTATCTAAGCAACCAGGAATATTCAAGAAACAATGGCTTCACATTTGTGAAACCCTCCCGTAGTCCATTCAAGTGCTACGGGTGGCATTCCTCAACTTGCTGTTGTTCTATATCATGCTTGTCCTCGGTGGTTCCTCTCATGTCTCTTTTGAACTCATTGATTCTTTCTGGGGACGGAATCAGAAGTTCCAACCTGTCCCAAACGTTACTTAGCCAAAGCAATGCGGGAGCGGAGATCGGGATTCATTCAAGGCAAAGGGATCGTGCACCCTTTTTTGCGCGCATATGGATCATATCAGATCAACATGAAGTCTACAAAACCCATTAGAACTGAAATAACCTTCCTTTCGGGGAAAGAACCAACTTGCCGAATCAAGTAGACAAGCACACTCAAGCAAATACCCCTCCATTCAGGAAATCGTGTGGAATTTCGGTGACGAGCCGGGAGGGAATAGATATGGAGAGAAAGAGAGAGGGGGAGAGAGAGAGAGAGAGAGAGCGAAGAGACAGATAGTGAGAAAGAGAACAGCAAACAAACGAGAGAGAGAGAGAGAGAGGAAGGAAAAATATAAAGATAATAAGAAGATAAAGAGGAAGAGAGAAGAGCGAGATAGAGGCGGAATTGAGAAAGGTAATCATCAGGATGAAGAGGAGGAGAGGAGAAAATAATGCTAATATTAAAGACAAAGGCAACAACGGATACAGATATATAAAGAAAATCGAGCGAGAAAGGAGAGAGAGAGAGAGAGAGAGATCAAATGCAAGAGTCACAAAGAGCGAGCGAGAGAAGCAGAGATGGAGAGTGATGCAGAGAGCGAACAGTTAGAGAGAGAGATAGAGAGACAGAGAGCAGTTGGACAGGGAGAGAGGCAGAGAAGGTGAGGAAGAGAGAGAGAGAGAGAGAGAGAGAGATAGAGACAGGGAGAGTCGGGTGGTCAGCTCGTTGAGGAGAAGCAACAGTGGCAGCGGCGCAGGGACCGAACGGGCCAAGCTCGCAAGGGGGAAAAAGGAAGTTGGCAGCTGGATGGGAGGGGCTGGCAGTTTGGTTGAAGCCTTTTTCGCAAAACTCGAAGGTCTGAGGGCGGCTGAAAATGGCTGTATGTCAAGACCAATGGTACCATTTTGGGGTAGGTGCACCACACATTTTGGTCTATTTTGGTGGGGATGGGGATTTTCACTCGGGGTATGGGATTTTGACCCACAGCCAAATGAGCTCGATTCAAAACACCCCGTCGTTCTTGGGTGTTCGGCCAAGCCTAGTGGAGCTTATCCCTGTTGGTAGGTCATAGCCAAGTGGCTAACCGCTTGCTAACTTGACAACGGATATCCAAGGGCAGCTATCCATACCCTTCTGGTATTGGGGGGCAATTGAAGAAGCCATACAGGCTTGGAACAACTCAGCAACGGACCCCTCTCTGTTGATCCATTGCCCGAACATCGAAGTAAGATTTGGGCATTCTCCAACTCAAGTTGCTCTCTTGTTTTTAGGTACCTGGTTCCCAGCCACGTTCTGTTTTTTGTTCGTTCCTGTGTGTTGTGGCCGAAACACAGCAAAACCCCATGAACCATCCCACAGGTTGATTTAGGTTCATTCCCAATCCAAGCCCTTGCCTAGGTCCTTTTTGTAATCGCAACATTAAGGCCCAAATAGGTACATACTCCAACAGAATGACATACCCCATATGTCTGCCATGTACGTATACATACATATATATGTATATATGTATATACATATATATACACATACATGCCTATTATTTGGAAGAGTTAGAACCACGTCAAAAGTGGTCAGCGGACATGACTCCCACCAGATGATGTCCATCAAAGTGTCCCCAATCAATCTTCATGACCATATGTATAAATATATATATATATATATATGTATAAATATATATATATATATTGACAGGGTAGCTGAATCCTTTTGTAGTTTGCCAGCGTCAATTTCCCAACTCCGAGGCTTTCCCGCAAAAACGGCGAGGTGTTCCTTCCCTCTTGCTATCAGCTCCCCCTCCCCCCCCCCGCCCCGTGGCCCGCGCCGCCCGCGTCGAAACCCGTCGCTCGAAACCGCGTCGCGAGGCGCAGCTCAGCTTGGCGCCGAAGGCGCCGGGGGCGGTGCTGCTGCAGCGCGCCGCCGCCGCCTTCGGCCAGGCGACCGGAAGCGAATCCGCGAGTCGCGAAGTCTTCGGGGGGCGGGTCGCCCGAGGTACGACTCGAGGCGCCCGAAAGGCAAAGATGAAGTGAGATTTGGTCATGGCCCGTTTTAAGTTTGGAGAACGACCTCCATTTGTTTCAAGTGTTTGTGTTTGGGTTAGTTTGGACGGAAATCGATTGGTTAGATTGGTGGTTTAGATGGGTTTTGTTCCGCTTACCAGGGCCATCCATTTTCCAAAAGGTCACCTATAAACTCAACCCGCTGCAACCAGAACTTCACCCAACGCAAACCAGAACTTGTCATATGGTTTGGCAGCGTGTGTGCACGGAAAAGCATATTTGTAGAGTGTCTTAGGATTTGTCTATTTTCACTTCGCATGACTTGTTCTTGCTTCATGTGGGCTTGAGTTGTTTGTTCACTGCTCTTGGCAGCAGCTGGAGCTATCAGAACTGCTGCATGCGCAGCTCTTGCTGATAGGTGTCTACGGGCATCACACCGTGCTTGAATGCAAGCTACACTATGACTCGCTCAAAAGCGCCCCACAAGCCCATCCACGTAGGGTCACATCCTGGCAACCGTAAACCCACTCGCTTGCACTCTTCTTGCGTTGTGCTTGCTTCAAGCCTCAGTCACTTTGATCATGCTGCCAGTTTCCACCTGGTAACATCCATTCGAATGCTAAATGTGCATCTATACATGTATGTGTGTGTGTGTGTCATTGCTAGCACCCATACTCTGCGCAAACGTGCTGTCGTTTCCTGATCGCTGTGTTGGAGTTGCACCATGAATCCAGAAATGTCGTATGCTTTGTTTCTTTTGTTTGCCCATTCGCGTGTCGGAGTGTATGTGTGTGTGTGTGTGTGCATGCTGGCGGGCTGCTCTCGCAAAGGACGTGTGTCATGTCGCGAACAATTCGGACACCGCGTGCCCAGAACAGCGCATGGCTCAGCGCGAAGTAGTTCTGCAGGGCAAGCGCGTGTGAACACTCCTTTTTCTCATCAAAATTTGCTTGGCCAAGAAACTGTCTTATCAGAAACACGGCCTTCATTGGAATACGACTGGGGGCTGCCAAAGCTTAGAGGCAATGGGCAACGCACGCGCAAACGCCAACCAACCAACAGGAGTGCAGAACGGCGGCAGCAACCTAATCAAGGGCAAAAAGCAGAACTGGCTCTGGCTGGAAGGCACAAGCAGAACAGAAGGGCAAATCTGTGAAATGAATACATGGACACATCAAAAATTCATCGCAAACAAAGGGCAATGGGCATGTTAAGATTTGCGGCACGCCTCCAGGACACGTCAGATCATGCAAGCTTACACACGCTGAGAAAGTTCATGTGTCCAGGCCCGAGCAAGTCTACTTAGCAGGTATGCGTTGCGCTTGTTGATGAAAAACAGCGCGTGGTTGAGGAT
This sequence comes from Effrenium voratum, assembly GCA_963377175.1. Lineage (NCBI taxonomy): Eukaryota > Dinophyceae > Suessiales > Symbiodiniaceae > Effrenium > Effrenium voratum. The sequence continues at coordinate 53,173 of CAUJNA010003662.1, read as the reverse complement.
AACAATCGCTTTTTTCGCGTTTGGCTTACCGCCAAAGCTGCCACAAAACCAAATGTTAGTCCAAGCAATCAGGGCAGGTTCAACACCTGCTGAATTTTAGATTCACTAGTTCGCAGCAATCGCATGCAATCGCCAAACAACTAACGTTTATGACCAACTCTGCAGGGGCCACGAACACATCAAACTTAACAAGCAATTGTTCCTTCCAGCCACTCAAAATCACTTAAGAATCTGGGAAGCAATCAAGAAAACATTGATCAGGTAAATGCATATGCTTATCTACTGATTAGACACCTCGTTAAAAGGCAAGCCAAGCCATGGTTGACGTGTAGAGTACGATCTGCAAAGGACAAACATTATTCGCCACAGCATGGTACTAACTAAGCACACCGGATTCCAGAAGCTAAGCCTCACATAAATTGAAGTACATGGCGTGCATGATTTGAGAGATATTCTCTAAAACATGCTAGGGATAGCTTCGGCTGTGTGTGTGTTTCATGTGCCCTCCCATTGACTTCCAGTAACATGGCTTTACGTTCCACGAGGCAAACATCAGCTAGCTTTCCACATTGTGTTACATTCCAGCAGATTCCAGCAGGGTTCTATACGAAAATCAACTGTGTTGCGTCTCCAAAGCGCCGATTCAATACATTTGGGGCCGGCAAAATGCACCACGTATTTCTTCCTTGCTTCTGAGCTTATGGTGTTCCAAGTACCTTTTCAAGCACATGTTGAACAATAGAACATCTTGTTCACCCGGGTTCAAGAGCTTGAGCTTCGTTTCAAGGAGCCGCGCAGCCGAATTTCGGCCAACAGAATATCGCTTACATACTTTTGGCCACAACACGCCACAGCCAGATCGGGCCCAACAGGATGTCTCGGTTTTATTCCCAAGGCGTCTCCGCAGCCAAATTTGGGCCAACTGGATGTCTCGGTTTTTTTTTCCACCGGCCTCCGAGTACATGGTTTTGTCCCCAAGGCGCCTTCGAATCTTGGTGGCAAACACAAGCAAAATCTGAGCCGCGGCCAATGGCCCCAAAAATGTCGCGGTTTTTAAAAACCACTGTATAAATTCAACGTGTTCAAGCCCATCAATGACTTTTAAGGGCTTGTCGCATCGGCAGGAAAATCACAGCTGAGCTTCTACAAGTGGAAATTATGCAGCGGTTTTAAAAAACCGAGACATTTTTCGGGCCACGGGCCGCTGCTCAGAATTTACGCAGTTTTACCATCAACGTGCGAAGGCGCTTTGATCACAAAATCCAGGAACTCGGAAGCCGCCGGGGAAAACAAACAACATCATACATCCGGTTGGCCCCAATTTGGTTGCGGAGACATCTTGGGAAAAAGAAAGCGAGACATCCTTTTGGCCTATGGCCAAGCCAAGCCCACGACCGCGTACTCGGAAGCTGGTGGAAACATACGATATTTCTTCTGTTGGCCGAAAGTTGGCCGCGGAGGCGCCTTGAGTCATGCCATTGGTCAATGTGTCTGTCATTGCATCATAGGCTCCTTGCTAAAGGAAATTCATGTACTTGGAAGCCGGCAGCAAAATGACATGCTTGACTACGTTGACGCTGTGCTATGCTTCTTTGATGCCTGCAGCGGGTGCCAAATACTGGGTAATATTTGTCGTCACTGGCGCTTTGAGCAAACCCATGCACTTGACTTGGCGATGATGGCAGTTATGCACTCAAAGACTGAACAGCAGCAAATGTTTTTCACAAAGGTGTCTACAATCCACGGAACAACACACGCAGAATCAACACAACATTTGGAGAAACAACATTACATGCAACACACTTCAACATATGCGAGAAACTCCTGCAATATATGCTAAATTTTCGTGCATGCGTGTTAGTTGTTGCTTGCCTTATTGTACAAAGAGTGGATGTACATGAACGCATGCACGTGCTTGACTCATTACAGCTTAGGTTTAGCCGTGTTTTGCAATGCCTCTAGAGACATCGAATGGCGTCAGAGAATAGTCGTTGCTTGCTTTGGTCGCGAGACAGATTTATGGCTCGCTTGTTGTCAAGCATAGCTCCATTGCTGTTGTCCCATCTCTTTACTCGGATTTCAATGGTGCGTCCTGTGAAGAGCTGCGAGTCCCGTATCGTGCCGGCGTTTATTCGCGCATTCTCACGCATTGCTGGAGACTCCGGACCCATTCAAAACTCAGTTCAGTGTTGTTTGCTATCGTGGAACTCAATTCGGATTCTGCAAAGAAGACGTTCAGAACCTGGACGCGTAGCGTAAGTTCCTCAGTGTCTCCGCAAAGGACCCGCAAACAATTTGCGTTGTATGTAAGATTGTGGTTTGGTCATTTGTCCTGCGGGCCTGCAGCTGGCAGCGCTCAACCTTGAAGAGCTTGTTGCTTACTGTGTGCCAATGGCTTTGAGTGTGTGTGTGTGCCTTGGCTCATTTCACACATTTGCCCTCCTGTTCTGCCTGTGCCATTCAGCCGAAGCTGGCTGTGTCTTGGGGTTGCTGCCGATCGTTCTGCGCCCGTGTCTTCTGGTTGGCATTAGCGTGTTTACGTTGCCCATTGCCCACATTTCCAGTTTGGCCTGCGCTTCTTTTTTGGCAATCGAGTTTCACTTGGCAACAACTGTTCATACGCGCTTGCCCCATAGAATGTATTTGTACTGATTCACGTGCTGTTTGGAACATATACTGTACTCACTGAAAGCCGGTGCGCGCATGCTGCACAAGCAAGCGTGCTGCGCAAACACGTTGATACGCAAAAGGTCTGGCAAAAGGGCAGGTTTGCTCTATCACCAAAGAGAGCCAAAAACACAGACACGAATGCAAAGACGGAAAAGACGTACGCGCACGGCAGGCATACAAAAACAATTTTCAACAAATGATTACATATCGATTTATTCATATATTTATCATATCTGTATACAGATATTACCTCATTGACACTGCAACCAGCTTCAACATAATCAACTGCGCAAAGTGCGAGATCACAGCACGAAAGCAGCAAGACGTGATGAGGGCATGGATGCACAACTGCTTGAACGAATGCGGGGCTTTCCTGATTGCATTGCAGTCTCTGTCTCCTTCCGCAGCAATAGGCGCACAAGGCAATAATTATCACGCATTTCCGGATAGTTACTGTGCTCATTGACAAGCCGGCAAGAGCTCACACTCCTTTCTATGGGCATGTAAACTACGTGTTTGGCAATACAACCATGCGATGTTAAGCAGCAAGAGCAACGGAACTACAGAAGTGCTATGATTTCCAGCTACTTCAGGCGTAGCAAAGTCAAGAAGCAAAGTATAAGCATTAAAGGCTTCTAAGCATGCAACAACCAAGTGCCAGAGGGCCGTATTTGAAGCTTGCGTGATAAGTTCCGATTTGTTTTGGGTAAAGTTCCGGTTGGACCGGCTTGAGCTTCTATGCGGGACTCACAAAATCAGGTTTTGGATTTGTAAAAACAAAATGCAGGTTCCGTTTGGACGTCCCTAGTTGCATCCTGATTTGCGGGTCCCCGTTTTGGGGCGGTTTACAGGAGAGCCAAAAAGAAAGCGGTTGCTTGGGCTGGAAACTAAAAGGGCGCCGCCAATTTTAGAGGCTCCCCTATTTTAACACATATTTTACTGTAGGGTAGGTTATTTCAGTTTTGGGAGTAGTCACATTTGCAGATGGATGTTCATGGATTTTCGGTTTCCACGAGCCTCGGTCAACAGGACTGTTTCCCTTAGAGGTGGTCCACAATTTTCTTTGAGACCCGGTTCGAACAAGCGTTAAGCCGCGCTTGTAATCTTTTGTGAAGGACGTGGGACCAAAGAATCAATTGTCAAGGCCCAATTTTAGCAGGGCTCCTTAAAAGATACATTTTGCCCATTGGAAACATGGCTTTTTCAACACAAAAAAAACGGGGACACAACCATGTACAAGTTGCAATGTTCAGGTGTATAATGCATCCGGATCCCTGTTTAGCGTTCGCTGGAATTCCCCAGGGGTCTGATGGGTAACCCATTCTCAAACCCTTCGGGCTCGACATTTTTGAGTAACAAAGCCTGGTGACATCACGACCCTCCAAGCCCCAGTGAGTCTCAAAAGGGAATTCCCAGGGAGAATTCCGAGCCAAGCCCTCAATCAGAACGTCCCATCTTTGGAAACTATGACAATTCACAAGTGGTCAGAACAAGCAAAAGGGGCTCTCCTTATGATTGTGGTAGATGGTCTGTCTCTTGGTTTCCCCTCAACATTAACTTTTGCGGTGAGTTCCTCCAAAGGCAAACCCATTCGAAGCCATGATTGGGCCAAAGCCTTATCAACCAGTTGTTGTTTTTATGGTTCAATGACCCGGGGAGGTAAAACCCATGGCAAACACAGAAACTATCTGGAGGCATGACTGGAGGCTACCCAAGACCCATCCGAAAGGATCCAGCTACCTCTATAGATCCTATCAAAAAGCAAATTCTAGAGCCTGCAGTGGTATCTGGATCCACTGGGCATGGCAAAGAATAATCTTCTTTCACTGCATCCAATATGCTTCTCCAGTCACTATAGCAAGTAACCAACAGATAGTTTTTTGCAGGGGAGTATCAGAGTGAAAGATGGAGACGTGGCCCTCCCGTAAGATGAGATTCCTTGTGACTTGGTTATTGCCTTTTTTTGCTCTAGGGAATGACCCCGAGCTTACCTATTGCTTCTAGAGTAGCTGTCAGCCTGTTAGGGAGTTAGTCATTCCATCCATTCACCGCGCTCCTTGTTATTCTCAATTATTCTCAATTGTTCCAATGGTTCCAATGATTCACCCCCCCCCCTCCAGTGTCCCAGTCTGAGAACCAAATGTCCGAACGAAATGTCTGGGTCAATGTAACGGTCCCCTAGCAATCACACCATGTGTGTGTGTGTGTGTGTTCACACGGCTTTGGTGGATCCGCAAAAGAAATGTGGCTGAGAGCTCCGATCTTTCAGACAGTGGCGTTGCTTTGTGCCTGCTCGACCAATCCTTCCCTAAGACCCCCTGCACTTATTTGGACCTGAATCAAGCTTAAGCCAACCCCCCGCCCCCCAAAGACGCCTCTTTATAAGGGGGGAGGGGCAACCTTACTTGCTCTGAAGATCTATGTGTCAAAATAGGCTGGCCTCCAAAAAAAACACATCATCTTGCTTTGTGTTTCCATTTCCCAACCAACAGGTGCCCTCCACCAACCCCACCGGGTCGGGTCGGGTCGGTCGGGTCTTGGGGGTGGGTCCATGCCGCAGGAGCTCACCCACTTGGAGCCGGCGGTGGAGCCGCAGCGGCCCTTGGATCTGCAGGGCTTCCAGGGAGGCGACCCCCGGCGCCGGAGTTCTTTGCCGGTTTTCGCCGGCGGCTGGAGACCCGCTTCCTTTTTTTCAACCTGGGCTCGTCTTTTTCCAGGAGTTTGTACTCCCCGTTTTCATGGTTTTAAAGAGGACCAAAAGGAAAATAACCATTTTGGGGGTCTTGTTTGGAGTTGGCACCCCCGTAAGGTACTGGTTTTTGAAAGGAATGTGGGGGGGTCGCCTAAAAAAAATGGACAGCCACGTGGCTATGCCAAGTAGGCAAAACTAGTAGGTGGTGAGTCAGCCTGGGTTATAACCCACTAAGAGGGTTAAGCTCCACTCGGGGGAGGTTGTCAACATGTTACTAAGTTGGAACCTCAAAAGGGGTTGGGCGCTCAATGATGTCCAACTGATCCCCAATGAGACTTCATGCTCATGCTTTGATTGCAAGCCCCGAGGTTGACGAAAAATCCTACGAACAACCCGTGGGTTCAACTGTACCTGGGCCATGGGATTGCCATTTTTTGATTACGAGCCTCTGAGGTAAACTTGAATATGTCTCAACACGGGAATGGGTCCGCTACAGTTGGTTTCCTTTCTGGAACAGTTCCCTTTTTGTGGGTAAGTGCGGAGGCGAACTAAACCAACCTGAGGAATTTGTGCCATCTTCTTTCACCCAACTGTACCCTGTACGTTTTTCATCCGGGGTGGATGATTTCCCGCTGTTTCGCGTGTTTAAATCTACTTTGGGGAATCAACATATGGAACCGTGATTTCGCGGCCAACCAATGCTGCGGTTCTTTCGCGCGTGGCGCTGAGGGGGCTAAGGGGGGCTTTTTGGGTCTGGTCACTCAGGACTGTAAAAGAGAAAGCACCCAACAAACCTGGGGGGGTGTGGGGTTTCAAGGGAAACCAATGGACACCATTCATTTTGCGGGTGCCCCTGAAAAGAGACATTCAAATATGTTCTTTTGAACAGGTCTGGGGGTGGGGACAGGCTTCGGCCACCCAGGTACATGCTGAAGGCGACGATTGCGGAACAACCTGTGTTTAGTTTCCCTTAAAAAGCGGACACGCTGGCTTTCGCAAAACAAGTCCAACCATTTAAAATTTACCCTGCCTCCAGTGGCCCCTTTGGTAGCTGACTTAAAGGGGACCTCGCAAAAATGGGAATAGCAAGGGCACTCGGGTTCGGGAGTGAGTGCTTGAACACCTCGTGCAGTCCAACCCGTGGGACTGTCTTTCATAGGGTCGCCCCCGCCCCCTCAAATTTCATAGAGACCCGCTCCCACGCGCTTCCCCCAAACAAGGACTTAACAGCCGTCGGCCAGTGTCGTTTTTTGGAGGGTGCGGGGACAGGGGGAGCTGGCACTTTTGCAATGGTTTTTGCTATGCACAGGCAAACGGTATACAAATGTTGAACCTGTGTGTCTGTGTGCGTGCGCGCGCACACGTGGGTGTGTGTGTGTGTGCGCGCGCGCGTGTGCGTGCGTGCGTGCGTGCGTGCGTGCGTGCGTGCGTGCGTGCGTGCGTGCGTGCGTGCGTGTGTGTGTGTGTGTGTGTGTGTGTGTGTGTGTGTGTGTGTGTGTGTGTGTGTGTGTGTGTGTGTGTGTGTGTGTGTGTGTGTGTGTGTGTGTGTGTGTGTGTGTGTGTGTGTGTGTGTGTGTGTGTGTGTGTGTGTGTGTGTGTGTCTGTGTGTGTGTGTGTCTGTGTGTGTCTGTGTCTGTGTGTGTCTGTGTGTGTCTGTGTGTGTCTGTGTGTGTCCGTGTGTGTCTCTGTGTGTGTCTCTGTGTGTGTCTGTGTGTGTCTGTGTGTGTCTGTGTGTCTCTGTGTGTGTCTGTGTGTGTCTGTGTGTGTCTGTGTGTGTCCGTGTGTGTCTCTGTGTGTGTCTCTGTGTGTGTTTTTGTGTGTGTCTCTGTGTGTGTCTGTGTGTGTGTCTGTGTGTGTGTCTGTGTGTGTCTGTGTGTGTCTCTCCGTGTGTGTGTCTGTGTGTGTCTCTCCGTGTGTGTGTCTGTGTGTGTGTCTGTGTGTGTGTCTGTGTGTGTGTGTGTCTGTGTGTGTGTCTGTGTGTGTCTGTGTGTGTCTGTGTGTGTCTGTGTGTGTCTGTGTTTGTCTGTGTGTGTCCGTGTGTGTCTCTGTGTGTGTCTCTGTGTGTGTCTCTGTGTGTGTGTCTCTGTGTGTGTCTGTGTGTGTCTGTGTGTGTCTGTGTGTGTCCGTGTGTGTCTCTGTGTGTGTCTCTGTGTGTGTCTCTGTGTGTGTCTCTGTGTGTGTCTGTGTGTGTGTCTGTGTGTGTCTGTGTGTGTCTGTGTGTGTCTCTCCGTGTGTGTCTCTGTGTGTGTGTCTCCGTGTGTGTCTCCGTGTGTGTCTCTGTGTGTGTCTCTGTGTGTGTCTGTGTGTGTCTGTGTGTGTCTCTGTGTGTGTCTCTGTGTGTGTCTCTGTGTGTGTCTGTGTGTGTCTGTGTCTGTGTGTGTCTGTGTGTGTCTGTGTGTGTCTGTCTGTGTCTGTATGTGTCTGTGTGTGTCTGTGTGTGTCTGTGTGTGTCTGTGTGTCCGTGTGTCTGTGTGTCTGTGTGTCTGCGTGTCTGTGTGTCTGTGTCTGTGTGTCTGTGTGTGTGTGCAAGAGAGTCTCCACTCTCGGCGGGGTGGAAGTCTAGCCAAGGAAGGGTGCTGGGATTTCACATGGAGATGCGCTGAGAAATGAGAAATGGATTGTGCTTTTGGCCCTCGGATCGTGGGTCACGCGTCCGCAACCGGATCCTGGACCCTGACAAGACATTATGCCGGTTCTCACCCTAGTCTCTAGCTAGGTATATATATATATATGTTACTTGTTGTTTTAAATGGTATTATATTGTGTATCGAAACATCTCGGGGCTTGCCTCCCCCCCCCACCCCCCAGATTCGCTGATTTCACGCCAACTCATGCGAAACCGCCTGCCGCCTGAGACTGATTCTCGGCAGGTGAGCTGCTGTTGGCGTTTCCAAAGACGCCGGGAAGTGGGGAAGCCCGGGAAGAGCTTGCTTTCGACACCGCCGGGGGTGTTTGGATACCTGTTGGTGATTTTGAAGGCAGAAGGGAAACCACCATAGTTTCAATCTCCTATAAAACAAAATGGGGCCAAACTCGGATCCTGTAGCCCCGAGGGGGCGGGAGGGTTCGAGGACGGCATAGGGCTCAAAACGCCAAGTAAGTTGTGGGTAAGCTGGATAACCCAAGTGGCCAAACAGTTACGCACTTGGCCGCGAATTAGAGTACGGTTTTGTCCAGGATTATCAACATTACGATCCCGTGTGTCCTTTGAGAATCAGCCGCTAAAGAACGGTACCCTTTCTTTTCCATGGTCACGGGAGACGGGATGCTTGCGTTAACCAGGGTTCCACTCTTTCTTTACCCCAGGGTAGGCTTAAAAACACAGTTGAATGATTCCCCCAAGAAAGGTGAGCCTTTTCCTGGGTTTCAGTCCTCGGCGTATTTACTGGTAGCCCTATCGGCATGATACATATATATATATATACATATATATATATATATGTAGTCTCAGAGCATTCCAAAGGTTTAGGCGCTTACCTTAAACCAATGGAAGCCGGTTGAGTTCCGGAGCCTCACATGGAGCCCAAGGCTCTCATGGGACCCCTCGGTTGGGTTCCACTCAGCCCATGTCGCGAACGAGCCGAGGCCCCGCGACCCCGTCAAGGCCAGTGGAGGCCATTGTGGACTTTGGGTACTACGAGCACTGGAGACCCTCGGCGACGGTTGGATTAAAGGAATGTTTTTTTTTTCTTCTTTTTTTTCTGGACCATTGAATAGACACTTCGACTGGTCGTTTCGTTTGCCCCCAAGCTGCAAGCGTTGGGGTCGATAGGCCCAAATATGTTCCAGAGTGGCCTTGCACTTTGCCCGAAAGGGTTCTGTTGGGGATGGCATCTCCGGGATTGCTTAACAAACTAATGGCAATTTAGATACAGAAGTGGTCGCTACGAGGCAAAACTATGTGTCAAGAGCAGAGGCCTGGTAGATACCCATTGCGAGAATCCCTACGCGGATTGCAAGCATGGCCCAGAGTCTTGACCAACTTGCCGGTCCTCAGTCCTCAGTCGGAAATGTTTCGAGGGGGTTTTGGGGGAACCCTTGGGATCCCGGCGGAAAACCGGCCGAACCCGGCCGGACTTGTACCCCCCCCCGGCAGGGGATCCCCCAACCCCGAGAAAGAGGTGTTTTTGATTGTTTTTCGGGGGGGGGGGGGTTGGTGGCGTTTTATTCATCTGTGTTATATATATATATAGATATATATATATATATATAGGTTTTTGGGGTATTTGTTTATATCTATATTTGTTTATATTTATGTCATTTTTTAAAAATAATGTGTTGTTTTTTTTTTTGGGGGGGGGGTTCTAGGAAAAGCTCTATGAACTTGACACATTTTATTACTGCAAGTTGGACAACCTGCAGGCATTCCTTGAACGAGCCTACACAAGGGTACTCTTAGCAACAAAGAGAGCCATATTCAAGATGGCCAACGCGCATCCTTTGTTTCCTCCCTCCCCTCCCTCCCTCCCTCCCCTCCCTCCCTTCCTTCCTTGCTTTGTTGCTTTCTTGCTTTCTTTCTTTATTGCTTTTCTTTATGTATTTATTTCTTTCTCTTCCTCTCTTTCTCTCGAGCTCACTCTTTCTCTCTCTCTCGCTCTGTTTTTTTTTTTGCGGTTCTTCCTTCTCTTCTTCTTGTGTTGGGCGGGGGATACATATGCCAGCACAAGGGTCCCTATTTGTTTTTGAGTTGTTTCCACCCTTTTGGGCCGGTTTCTTCTAACCCACTACTACCATGGTGAGCTCTGAACGGGAGACCTACAAGGGGATCCCCCGGGTTTGCTGGCAACTTGGCAACGAAGACCGACCCAAGCACAGACCGAACTGCGTGGCACGAACTGCTTGGCGCTGAGGCAAGGTCTGCGGGTCCTTGCACCGCTTCCACGTGGTGGTGCGCTGCCCTAAGGCAGGGGTTCTGGGGTTCGTTTTTTGCGGATGGAACCGCCAACTCACTTCCTGAGTTCATGAACTTTAAACTTTTGGGGAAGACCATTTTGGTGGTAAATTTAAAGTTTAGACCTTTTTTGGGCCATCCACTCAGGCAGTGAGCCAAAAGATGGGGTTCGAAACCAGGGGTCCGTTTCCCTTGAAAGGGAACCTCCAAATGAAACCACCGGGCAATTGCAATGGCAATCTTTGAAGGGGAAGTCCAGTGACTCCTCTGAAACGAGGTTTCGTGAAGGATGGTTTTGGGAGTCCATTAATATATATATATATACGCACTATTATATATATATATGTATTTGAAGGGTTGTTGGGGGTTCTCCACTCAAGACGTGAAGCCAAACAAGGTCCCTTTATATCACATGGTCATCGGGCAACTGCAAAAAAGGGGAGGATGGCCTCAAAACCCACCAAGCCAAACTGCCCCACTTGTTCGGCCAAATTGGCCATTTGTTGGTGGCCCAGGTGATGTGTCTCAAATTACACAAGGGACTCTGAAACTTGCAACTCTCGAGCTCATGAAGGTTGAATTCCTCTCACTTGCCCAGTCCCAACACACATCCTGGCGGATCCGATTTTCCAGATTCGCTCGCGTGGGATCCAAGCGACGCCCTTGCTTTTCTGCACCTCTGCAGGTACTGACGATCTGAACAAAAACTATTATCCCAAGCCTGGAGACCCTCATGAAAGACCCACAATCTTTGGGCCAGGGCACAATGCGGGAAATCTGTGGGTGTTTTTGTTGCGGCCAAAGGTACCGGATTCCGAGGTTGGACGGAATCTGGGTTTTTTTGGGTGCACCCAAAATTGCACTTCTCAGCTTCGGGACATTTTCTCAAGACGCGAGAGGTGCTGCAGGAGGTGACGCGCGACACCGCCACCGCGCAGTTTGCTCCTTGGATGAAATCACCCGAAGTGAGAAAGCCACGGCTGCTGGGGGGGTTTTGGAAAACGTTGTGTTTGGCCTGGGCTGTGCAAAAGGTTATCCTTCCTTACCCTCCTGTCCACTAAAAATGGAACCTAGCAGAGGGTCCCTCCTCAAGGAAAATAGTCTTCCGGGACCCCTTGTTAGTGGACAGGAGGGTTCCTTGGGTTACGAGAGGGGTCTCCTTTGTGGTGGTTTCCCAATAGAGATTGTGCACATCAGATCGTGTGGGCACTTTCTGGACACTTTTTGGCCCAGAGAGTTCCTTCAAGAGTGACTGGGGAATTCCTGCCAGTGATAAGGCTGTGGGTCAAAACCAATGGTACCATTTTGGGGTAGGTGCACCACCCAGTTTAGTTTATTTTAGCGGGGATTGGGATGTTCACTGGGGGTACGGGGTTTTGACCCATGGCCATAAAAGTAGTGATAGACGTGGACTGTAGTATCACATAAAAAAAGTTATTTCCGACAACCACGTCTTGCGTGTGTCTGTGTGTGTGTGGGGTTTATTGGCTTCTTAGTTGACTAGTCACGGTTTGAGTGTTGTGTCGTTGTGTGAATGATGCTTGTAGTATGTGAGTTGTGTTAGTGGTTTGTTACTTTCTGGAATTGCGTGATGAGTAGTATGTTGGTCATTGTTTAGTTTATTGGTTCTGTTTTGAGTTATTCAATGTTGGTTCTGCTGCTTTAGTTTGTCACCCCCCCGCGGTTTGTAGCAGCTGACATGTAGCTCAGACCAGTGTTCAGGGTCCCCCCAGCCCAACCCCCAGCCAATGTAGGGGGTCATCAACTACACCGCATATAGGCAGGTGCTTTGTGTTTGTTGAAAAGCGCTTGAAACAGCCTGGGAACACAATTGATCCTCGTGCAGGGGGGTGCGGTTCCTTCTTTCCGATGGTACTAGTACACTGCAACGGGGCTGGTTTAAAGCGATGGGAAACAACCTATTTTCAGGGCTCCCGGATGTTCAAATACACACCTTGCAAATAGCTTGCTGCAGTTGTTTCTTGCCATGGCCAGGTTTGATTTGCTCAGAAACTCCAAGTACCTGACTCCTCGACCTCTAGTGCCTTTTCTTTCTGTTCAGAAAGGGGGGTTCCCGTGAACATCTTTTCAGGCATGGCTACTTCGGGTCTGAGCATCACTGCCAGACGCAACCCAAAACCCGAATTTGTTTGAGGTCTTTAGAGCTCACAAGCCCATAGGGTCCAAGGGTTTCCTAGGCCTAGCTTACCGATCTGTTCAACTTGGTTTTTCACTTCGCGTGTGCTTGGCGATACCCTAGCCGCTTCCGTGGCGAGATGTTGAGGCCTTGTTTGTTCTCCCTTCAATCTGCTCATTGCCAAGCGGAAGCCATAATCTACCTTTCCGTTCTTTTGCAGCCAATGTTCGCGCTCTGCAGGGGATCGGATTGAGGGCATTCTCTGGGCTATCTTCATGAGGCCCTCTTGGGTCAGGTCAGGTCACTGCCTCATAGAAACACCTCCAGGTTTCCCAACACAGGACATCCCCAAGGCCAATGTCGCTGGGGTTGTGGTTTAGACAAGATTCAGGATGATGATGGGGAAATCACATCCAAGTGGGGATTTGAAAGGGCATGTGAAAAAAAAGCAACTCTTGGACACCTGGTGCTGATTCGTGGCGCCAGGAGCGAAAGCAATTCTCTTTGCTGATTCGTGGCGCAGCCAAAGACTACATGCTGCGCCGGACTGTGGGTAACCTGGCGTTAGATGCAGGGTGGATCTGTCATTGTCTGTCTAGGGACTCCCCCAACAAAAACAACGAAGAAAAAGCAAAGACAAAACAAGTGATTTCCCGATGGTTTCCTTTGAAGCTTCCCCGAAAAGAGGCTACCCTTACAAAATGCACGCCCTTTTGCGGGTCACTATTGATTTGTAGGTCCTTTGCGTAAGTGAGTGGTGATCCACTTTTCACGAAAGCCTGAGTGGGTTCTCACTTATACCCAGCTTGAATCAGTACCAGAAATCGGAGAAGTAGGTGTTGATATATTTTTTTGGGGGGGTGCGGGGGTTGCGGGGGATGGGGGGGAGGGCGGGGGTGTCAATCTATTTCTTTATATGTATATTGTTTCCCAAGCTTGGAAGCAGGGACCCCTTTGATTCAGGCTTTCCTGTGGTTCGGATTTGAAATTTGCACCCTGGCTTCTTGTGGATTGGACAACTACGGAGAACCAATCCAAACCTAGGTCTCCCAGTAGTGCCCTTTTACCGCTTCTTTTTTTGGGGAGGGTTCCCATACTAAAATAGACTACAGAAAAAGGGGTACCCTTATTCTAACCTCTCTACTGGAGAACCCAGAAACCGACCTCCAAACCACGTTTTTGGAGGAAAGCCGCACTTCGGCAACGGGAGGGCAGGATCGTCAGTTCGCCACTGCCCAAGACGGCATGAGGCCGGAAGGGGTCTGATTTTTGGACATGGAATCAGAATGCCCTAAACATTGCCACAAAGCCATGGTGAAGTATGGTAAACTGGGGTCTTTCCTTATGCCCAATGCCATCTTTGGGGCATTCGTAGGATCCCTTGGCATCGAATACTGGGGTCATGATTCTCACTGTTTCTGGGGATTCTCGAAACCGGGGCTGTTTCACTAGCACCTCATTGAGGTGCTGACCCTGCCTCAGGTTCACACATCCTATTTGCGAGCGATTTTCCCACCGATTCGGGGGGTAAAACGAGATGTAGGTCCTTTGCTTAGGGATCCCTGATTTCAGGTCTTGAAATCAATGCACAAAAAATCAATTTGGCAGATCTGGGCCGTGTGGCGTACGGGCGTGATGAAGCCCCCGAGATAAAGCAAAAGCCTACGGTGCCTACAAACAAATAAGTATGGGTCAAAATAGCACCACCAGGAATCGGACCGCAGGTTTTGGTCTTTGGTTCCATTTTACCAGGGCAAGCCATTTTGGGTACGCCGATTTTTTTGACCCATAGCCAAGTGAAGGGCAGGGCGAAAGGCGCCGGAAGGGGCAAAATGATCCTAAAATTCAACGTGCGAGGGCGGGCTCGGGGCGCGGCCATCAAAGGTAGTTTCACTTCCTGTTGGCAAGTTGTTTGTTTCTTTCTTTCTTTTTTTGTTCTGTTCATTTTTAGGGGGCTGCACAAAACAGTCAGTTTTTTGCAACCATACCAGGGGTTGTGAAGATCAAATGACCAGTTTTGTGATTGCTCCGTTTGTTCAAGGGGAGCAAGTAGGCCGCTCTTGACTCGAGGGTGTGGAGGATCTAAGCCCCTCCAACTTGGGACCCCTGAGAACCACCCCCCTAAACCCAGAATTGGTGTGGGGTGGGTTGTGGGGTGTGTGGGGGTGTGGGGGTGCGGGGGTGGGAGTAGGCATTGGACTGCCCCAACCCTTTCACCCAGCCCAAACCGATCCTCCCTTTAGGCGCGAGGGTGGCGGCCTTGCCAGTGAGCTTCCCGGTGTGCCCTGACCGCTGCTCCCTGCTGGTCTGGCCTGGCCGCAAGGCGGTCGATTCACCGCTGTTGGGAAGTCGTTTCTTGGTGGCTCCCAGCCATCCCCTTAGCTTCTTAGATTTTTTTAGTGTTTAGTGAGGATTTCCATTCAGCCCACTAAAAGTTAAACTTTTAGCGGGGGATCTGAGGACAGCCCAGGTTGGGTTCTCAACATGAGTCACAACCACCTCGCTGTTCTTGGCAAGTTGTTCGGTTTTTGGTTTGTGGATTGTTGCTGCCATACCGAGTTGAAGATCAAAATCGTACCCAGCAGATATCAACCTGCTAGAATTTAGTATATTATATGGCTTTCCCAGAAACATCAACCCCAATATTGGGTTGATATCAGGTGGGTCCGACTTTCTGGGTCCTTTTTGGTCCCTTTCATTATCACCTACCACATGGGCACTGACGTGAGGTGGTCATTGAAGAAGGGAATCCCACATTGGCATTGCAAAGGTGATTTCCCAAAACCGCTCGCGATGAAGGCAACATCGGGCGACCCAATAGACCTGGCTTGTTGCGCAGAAGTACACGGCACGTGTGCGACAAGTTCTTGGTAGGCCACTTTCTGGCGGAAGAAGGGGATTCCCCTTGGATGTGATACAGCGCGGGACTCCAAACGTGCTTGAGTGGCGCCAGGGCCACAGGCGTGCGGCTTAAGCTTATACACTCAGCTGGCTTCAATTCGATACACGAGGTGCTTTCAGATTGAGACTCAGAAATCAAAGTGGCGGCATTTTGCAGGGACCGCGTGATTTGTCCTTAAGCCGCCGTTTCGAGGCCACTCGGTCGGGTCGACCAAGGTACCTTTGTGAGGATGTGCATTGCATGCGACTTTGGCGGTGCACTTGAGATGCAAGAGCAAGTTCTAATATCATCCCTTAGGCATCAAAGGACCCTTTGAGAGATGCAACACCCACACGCGACCTCGGTCAAAGGTGCGGGGCATGGTGGGGTTTCGGGCCCCTCGAAGCGACGAAGACGCGGCGAGGTGGAGCTCGTGCTGCGGCCCTATCCCCCAAGTTGGCTGCAGCCCGGCGCCCGCGTGCGAGTCGTGCGCCTCGAGACCGAGGATCGGAACCGGAACGGGAGGGGCTGGCCGTTTTTTGGACCACGCCTGGGGGTTCAACGGGTCCGGGTTTCAGAGCAACCATGTCCAGGTAGAGGGCAAAGACGCCCCAAGGCGCATGTCTGAAGTTTTGAGTTTCATCTAATTCAGGCCTATAGGGTTTGGTTCCCGCTATTGTTTTGAGGCTCACAGGCAGTGCCAAAACCTAAGATCATGGTTGACTCGAGCTTTTTGCATTTGGGTTTGAGGGGTCTTTTGTTGCGTTTTTTGCATTTAAACGGCACAGATCGGCGGAAAGGTCCAACATGGGGATATCTTGCTCACCGGAATCCGTGATTTTTCTCTGGGAGGGTGGGGGGTGGCCAAAAGCCTGGACGAAGCCCTATGAATGGCACAAACTGTCTCCACCTGGTACTAGTACGAAGTCATTGCGACGCCTGGCTTAGCCCCTTTAACTTGCTGCTTTTTTTGGTGCTCCTTCATTTCCCTTCCAACCAGCAAGCAGTTGTCTCTTTTCGCAGATGGGTTGACTCATTTGGCCCAAATATGCATAACTAAATGTCATCCATAAGTATGATCCATCTAATATATCTTATGCAAGAATAGGTTCAGAACCCCTAAGAATCTTGGGACCTCAGCAGGGGGCATTCGATGGTCAGATGATGCTTGGGGCGATCCAGCTTTTCGAAAGGCAAATTCAGCACCTGCGAGTTCACATCCTTTAAGGGGCCAAAATATACTCCTATCATCACCAAACTTGATCTTGAAGTAGCCAATACCCCCCTAATTCTAATTATGGCGGCCCTGGTAGAAATTGGGTGTGGCTCAAACTGGGCCTGAGCCGTTGTTGGACAGCTTCCAGGGGAAGCCCAAAGGCCGCCACCTTTTTTTTTGGGGGGGGCTCACATTCAACAATTGAACCAACTCATAAATGTTGAAGAACTTTCATTTGCTTAAACATATTTTGAGTTGGTTTTAAACGGAATTTATCACTGCTGGACATATCTTCATGTTTTGGGGGGTTAAGCAAATGGACGAGACGTTCATGAATTACCATTGTTTGTTTAGAGTACTCTTGGCCCTTCATTTTTTCCAGGGGGCCTCAAGCAATTGGAAGAGAAGTTGATGCATGCCACTATTATTAGAATACCCTTTCTCCAACAAACATGGCACCTGTGGGGAGGTATCTTGAAGACAAATTTCCTTTTGACGGGACCCCTGTCAGATGCCATGGTTAGTGGGAAGGTAATCTCCCACCCACCAACATGCAAGTGCCAAAAAATCCCTTTCCAAGAGGAACGCCGTCTTTCTACGGGGCTCTGTCCCCAAACCCATGTTAGCTGGTGGCCGGGCAATCTTGGCCCGGCCCTGCCGGGCCCGCTCCGCCCGCTCCGGTTGCGTCCTGATTCTTTTGGTCGGAAAAAAAAATCCGCCAGGACGCCCAGCGGCTCAATGGCCGGCAGGGCACCGTGCAGAGCTTTGTGGAGCCGGAGGCAAGCGCGCGGTCGGTGCGGTCAAAAGTGGTGGGTCTTCGTGTTTTAGTCCAAAGCTCAAAAGTGGCGTCAGAAGTGGGGTTGACAATCTGCAAAACTGGACAAGTTTGGCTTGAAACGGAATGTGGGTTCATGAACCCAGGCGGGTCCCCTAGGAAACCAGACAACCAGACGCGGGTCTCCAACCTGCTGACCTCACATTGATCAACCCCAGGATCATCACGATTGGAGGGTGCGATCGGTAGGGAATGTGGGTTCATGAACCATGTGAACCCAGGCCTGGGGCCCGGGGGGGTTCTTCAAAACAACCGCTTGGATGGTTAAGGAACATTCCATTTCTCATTCCCTGCATCTCTCGCACCAAGAGAACTGATCAAGTCGCCTTGCTGACCTCGGATCTCAGAACCCATCCTATAGGCTGGGCGCCCCTAAAAGCGATGAATTCCACGAAAAAAGCCGAACAGGACACGCCCCTAACAGGACGGGTTATCCCGGGTCGACATTACCTCTCCTGAATTTGGAACAAAATCTGCGTACTCCAGAGATGGGCCCCGAAGACTTGCTGGCTCTCGGTAGGCTTAATGAGGGACGGCGAACCAACTCCTTTCTTAGAATCCCTCGGCTGGTTAACTGCGGAGACCCAAGTTGCTCCCTTCTAAGTATATGGGGGGGGGCTCTCCAACAGGGTGTTTGTTTTAGGTTCCCCCAACCAGACAAGCGCACCCAAACCACCCAATCCGAAAAAAAGGAGGCACATCCATATGGTGGAGTCTTGAAAGGGGAGTGGTGAAACCGGAAGCACAAGACTCCGCGATGGTCAAGTACTTGACGCCTCCAATATGTCAAGGCTCTCTGAGGAATGTACTGCTTACTTCTTGGCCCAACTTGTCAACTTGCCCAAAGTGGCTTTGTGTGAGAAGGCTGAACAGGCCCAAAGCGCTTGCTGACTTGGCTTTGATCCTCTGTTGCGATGCTGTCTTCTAAGTTACCTGGGTGCCGAAAAAAGGAACGGGCGACCCCACAAGATGGTCTTTGTGTCCTGTGATCCTTTTTCACGAACAACTAAAGCTTGGTGGTTCCCAGCCGTCCGGTTTTTGTGGTATTAGGTTTTAGGGCCTCAAGTACTAACAGTCGAACTTTTAGCAGGAGATCTGAGGACAGCCCAGCGCCTTCACATGTGGGGAGTTGATTTTCTTTTCAGCAGCTGTCGCACATCCAGCTTTTGTGGCCCTGACAATTTGAACAGATTCATACACCCCCACTTCGGGGATGGTACAGGGCAAGAAATCAACCTTCCATTTTGCTTAAGAATATGTGTAAATTTACCCTTGTTGGTTTTAAAAGGAATTTATTACTACTGGAAATATGTGTTCTTTTTTCCAGGGGTCTTAATCAAATGAAATCAACCCTTGGCTCAAGGCGTTGCCGTGACGACACAACCACATTCAAGAGAGACGCAGCAATGACGGAATGTCTTTTCTAGTTTGTCTAAAGGTGTTTTTTTTTTTTTTTCCGGTGAATGGGGGGAAATTGTCGTATCCTGACTTGTCCAAAAACAAACGTGTAAACGTTCGGTCTTGTATTTGTTGTCTTTGTTTTTGTCGTTGGAACCCAAACAACTGCTAGAACCTTTGAGACCCCAGGATTTGCACCAGGATTAATATTTGATACATGTAGTGGTCTAAATGATTATTAATAGCTTATCCCAGTAAACTAATCATGACTACATTTTGCTTCAGCCTAGCGAACCCCATTCTGTTCATTATGATGGACCCTCTACGCTTAAAAGTGGGGTGATTAGTGACTTCCCATTGTTCTGGGTAGCTTGAGGGACCGGGTTGGTTCGTTCGCGGGGAGTTCTTTTCAGGACAAGACATCGGCCCGATACGCCGTGAAAATGGATTCCGGCCTCTCGGCAGCGAACTCAAGTTCGATCCGCTAGCCCTCAAATGGTGTCCGTTTCCTGGCTTTAAGCATACCAAGGCGGACCAAATGCTATCAGCAACTCAACCCGTACTGTGGATGGACGAAATCCTGCGCCACTTTGAAACCATGGGAAACCATTGTTTGTCACAAACAAAAAGAGGCAACACAATACACAACGGTGGGAATCGAACCAGTCCAAAATTCCTTAGGTGGTGCCAACTGGATTTTGCAACCATCCACAGTATGGCTACGAACCGAACTTAACGGGTTGGCGGACATGAATCCCGGAATTCTGATGTCCAGTCCGGGGCCTCTGTTGAAACAAACGCATCATATTTGTGCGGCGACTTGTTTTGAGGAGAGGGCTATCCTTGGCCTCACCGTATTACAGGGCTTGGAGAGGAAACCACACCCCATAACGGTCCCCTTTTTTTTAAAGACACGCCCAGGGCAACAGTCAGACCTCCAGTGCCCCATGCTTTGTGGAAGGGGTTCCGAACCCATGCTTCACAGCTGTTGGATCAAGTTGTGTGTTGTCTGTTTGGTTGTTTGGTTTCTGTTCATTTTTACGGGCCCGCGGGCTGCAAAAAAGAACAAAATGAATCCGTTTGTTGCAAGGCCATACCTTAAGGGCTGTGGAGCATTGAAACGTTGGAGAGTTTCTCACTCAAGTTGCCTTATTTGTGTCTCATTTTGAGTTTTGAGTCGGTATATCCAGAAATGGGGGCTGAAGCCTTCCAGGAACAAAAAATGAAACCAGCCTTTGAAATAGGGGTCCCCCTTTTTGACACATACCATTGAATGTTCACCCAGGATGAATAAACCTGGTCAATTAATGGCATCCTGGCTGCATAACTACATCTGGGAACATATTCATGCTTTGACAATGCAATAAGTCATGTAAAGCCTGTAACACCTGGTTTGTGTGACTACATATATCTATATTCATATGTGTATATATATATAATATATATATATATATATGTTGGATGCTCATGTTCATAGGGGGTGTTTGATTTTAGAGAGCTTGCTTCACTTTGGGTGGGAACATCCCCCCTTTTGATCTGACAGGTTGACTAACGTTCTGTCCTTGTCATCGCTAATCTCATTTTCCCACAAGGGTTCCGATTGTCATGGACTCCCAAGAAAGCAAGCTTTATGCCACCAGGTGGTTCAGCAGTCAACTCTTGGTCAGGTTTGGATTTAGATTTAAACCCCACCTTTTACCACATGGACGAACATCCAAACCACCACACCACACCACCAATATTTGGGGGGTAAGGTGACTTGGGGTCTAAGTCTGGAAGGTTCTGTTTCTTCGGACGTGAAACTGAAAGTCGAAGGATGTGTCCAAAAATCCTGAACTGCTTTGTATGGTGTTGTCTCGTGCTTTAGTTCAACCAATCACAAACGAATGAGCCCGGTGTAGGAAACACGGATATTGCCGCCTTCAATTGTCTAAATGTTGGTGTCAGGCTCTTAGCCATGAATTCCATGCCGCATCGCTCACAGCCGGGATGGTTGGGCCTATCCTTTGGATGTTTCTCTCAGAGGAATCGGTCACGAACATGGCAAAGGTTTCAGTTCCCTTCGCCGGACAAAAACAAAACAAAATCAAGCAAGTCCAGGTGGTATCCCCCAACAGCCCCGGAACCCCCTGAAACCGCTGGGACTCTGGAACACTCTGTAAAGGCTGCCCCAAACCACCCCATAGCCTATCTGGGCAGAGACTCCGTCGTAATAGCTTGCAGCTGTTGAGACAATCTGAAGGGGGTCCATTTTGATTGAAACACCATTGTTGTCGCCACACAGACCGCCAGACCAAAGGCTTACCGAAAGTTTCGACGTGAGTTTTTTCATAGTTGTCCCTGACCACCAAGAAGTTGCCAGTTTTTGCAGGGGTCTAAGTCTGGCCAAGAATCCACACGCAGGCCCATGTGCGGCAAGATTCCTCGTTTTTTTGGGTAGACTCCTCTACAACACCTGCGATTGCAAGTCATACTATCGTTTTCCCTCAAATCGGCGACCAGTCAGCTCCCCCAACGGGATAAAACCACATGGGTGTGGCTCAAATTAAACAGCAGGGGCTACGCAGGTTTTGGTCCATGTTTTCACTTACCAGGGTTCTATTTTGATACCGGTTTTTGAGCCACAGCCACATGGGTAGAAAAAAACAATTGGTCTCCTTTGGTTCTTACCTGGGTTCCCCTTAGGACAGAAGAGGGTTTTGCGGTCTTGGAGCAACCGTGAGGTTTGCACCCGCACTGCATGGCTACAAATGTCCGTTGGGCCAAAAGCAGACGATCCCTTAAACAAAACATGGAGACAGGGTTGACTTCAGTGGGAGCTTATACGCGGGTAGCCTAGGTTACCCAGAACTTACTATCACTTCGCGAGTTCCTGGACTTTAGCACTTTTTGGGAAGACCATTTTGGTGGTAAGCAATGGGTTTGGAGCCTCGTTCGTTAGAACTGTGTTGAACCGCAGCGGTTTGGGTGGTGCTTGTTGACATTGCCAGACCAACAGCTTTCTCTTTCTTTTTTTGTCAACCACCTTTTGTCCCTGTCTGGCAATATCAACTGTTGTCTTTTGTTGGTTTTTTGTTGTCTTTTGTCGTCTTTTGCCAGAACCAACCGGTGTCTTTTTGGTTCTCCTTCATTGTCCCTGTCGAGTCAAGGGCCAAAGGGAGGGCAGCTTGTAGGACTGTACCAACCCTAGGGACCCATGATGATGTAGCTCCAAAAACAGGACGCCAGAACAGGCATACATGTATATATATATATATTATGCATATTACTATGATTGTTTTGGGGGGGTGCCCTTTTTGGGGTTGTTTTAAAGATAAAACCAAAGGGCGAAACACACTTTGTTCGTTTTTGCTATTTTTAGACAGATGAAACCCAGTTAACACTTGGATAAAGGCTATCTAACAACCAGTGCGAGGGCCTTTGTCCCATTTGCCATGTGACTGTTGACATGTTTCCCCTAAGTCAAACAACAAAAGAGCAACACAATCTGTCCTTGGCTCACTTCGCAAATGAAATGGGTTCCGAATGTGCGCGGTTTCACCACCTCCCCAAGTTGTTGGACTTGCGTGACCTGTTTTGGTGAGGCATAGACTTTCTCTGTGCGAGTTTAAAATTGGGAAAGGCGATCACCTGTTCTTAGGCTTCACTTGGCAGGGGCTCGCAAATGACTTGAGCCACAATCAAAACCCGGGTAAATGAAGGTTAGTAAGGGCCAATCCCAACCATAAAAAGCCTTCTAAATTCTTTACATGGTTACGACCATTTTAGTAAGTTTTGATTCTGACTCACTTGGGGAGGAAGTAACACGTCCTTTCTTTGGTCCGCCTCGAACTTAGCGACTTGTTTTGTCTTTTGGGCAGGCCACTTCCTCCAGTCTTGTCAACGGCCCGCCACCCAAAGGAAGCAAATGGAGCAGGGCTCCTTAAAAGATACATTTTGCAACTTTGCAACTGGTTGAAACATGGCTTTTTCCAGCAAAATCAAGGGACACCACCATTTACAAGGCAATGTTCAGGTGTATAATGCATCCGGATCCCTGTGGAGTGCCGGTCTTTGGTGTCGACGGCGGGTTTCACCCAAAGGAACCACATGGAGTTTCCATGGACATCGTGCTCCTTGGAGCCCGCCTGGGACCCCCCAATTTTGTTTTGCTATTTTTTCTCGGCTCCCAGCCATCCGGTTCCTTAGCTTTTTGGATCTTTTAGTTGGTTTAGTGGTTGGATTTCCGAATGTAACCCACTAAAAGGGAAACTGTTAGCAGGGGATCTGAGGGCAGCCCAGGTTTGGGTGAGCTGAAAAGGCGGCCTCCCAAAAAAGAGACAGACACACACGCACACAAATGGGTCTGTCGTTTTTTTGTTTTGGGGGCTTTGTTTTTTGCGGTTTTAAAAGGAAGCCAAATGAACACCGTCCAGTTTGGCGGTCCTCAAAAGACACACCCGAATAATGAGGTTCAGGCCAAACCTCCTGATTTGTCCATCCTAAAGTCAAAGGCTGATTCTATAGGTCCATATATTTGAACTCATTGCCATTTTGGTACTATACCAGGGGTTCATATGGCTGTGGCTCAAAATTAAACAGCAGGGGCGCAGGTATTGGTCCATGTTTATACCAGGGCACCCCATTTTGGAATTCCGTTTTTTTTTTTTATCCACAGCCACATGGGTAGAAAAAACAATTGGTCTCCTTTGGTTCTTACCTGGGTTCCCCTTAGGACAGAAGAGGGTTTTGAGCAACAGCCATATATGGAAGTCTACATTCTGCCTTTCATTTGTGGTACGCGATCGCTCCAATCGATGCAAGGCGCACGGCTCAAGCTGCGGCCTGCGAATCTGCAGCTGATCTGAACCAAGCCCGGCGTGTCTCGGGGCGATCCATACATCGCGCCTGGTTTGCGGAGCTCCAGAGTTCTAGATACATTTGCAGATGTGCGCAGATTTGCACACAGAGATATACTTGCAACCAATAGATTTATTTATATATAATAGATAGAGAGAGAGAGAGTGGGAGAGTCATAGTGGTATATGCATACATGTAGGTGTATATATATATATATATGTACATTTATATATGTATGTATGCATATGCATACACATGTACACAGACATAAATACTCATCTGCGGCAAAACATTACCAGTTGGAACCTTGTATGTTGAAGTTTGGATTTGTTTATTGGCCTCGCTTGCAATGCAGTTGCCACCGGCGGAATGCGACCCAAGCGCATGAACCGCTGGTTTGGTTGCACCCTTCCCGGATTGGCAACCCAGACATGTTCCCTTCGGTTGTTAGAGGGCTATCTCCTTGGGTCGCGTATGGAATCACAGAGCAATTGGGCGCAATCCTGGAAACCAGCCAGCAACAAGGGCCCAACATATGTCTCCAAAGAGAGTGGCGGGATTCCCAAGCCGTACAAAAGGTATGATAGGGCAAGTAATGTTGACCCAGGATTAATAAACCTGTCCCACTATTAGGGGGTGCTCCCTCCAAAAGTGGCATGAATCCCCACTAAAAGGAATTGGACACCCCCAATCAACATCAACCGATCGGGGTTCTACTTAGATCCGGGGTTAGCATTACCCAGAATGCGTGCCAGGGCGCGAAGAGCCTGGGGATCCCAATTGGATGGAAGTCAGAAGAGAAGTGAAGCGAAGCATTCGGCGTTCCAATTTTTTGCACACCGCAAGGTGTGCAGTCATGGTTTTCTTCCCCTGAATCCTTATGGGCATCTATATATAGATTCCAAAGGGGTCCATGTTTTTTATTATCAAGGTGAAGTGAAGTTAACAGTTGATCTTTGCTCAAATGAAATGATGTCACAATGGTCTTGTGAAATAAAATGTGGCATGTCCGCAACCAACCCTGGCGCCTGGCCCCCCAAGCGGTGGCGGCCGAGAGGAAGCCGGCTGGCCAGTTGAGCGGGAGAGGATCTCAGTTCCAAAGTCATTCAGCAATGGTGCTTTGGTGCATTTTGCTTGGATGTCAGGACTTTAACTTTTTGCACCACTAAAAATGAAACTTTTAGCAGGGGAGCAGAAAGCAACCGAGAATGGTGGGTCTTTGGTGTGACCTTTGCCCAGGGTTCTGGAAGGGTTTCGGGGATACCTGTTGTTTTGGGGGTACGCTTGTTGGGGTTGGCTTAAAGGGACACCAAAACCAACATTCTCTTGGTGTCCTTCCAACAAATTTCACATACCCTTTAGCCCCTTTTGGAATCGAATGGCCTTTTCATTCAATCAACAAAAAGTTAAACGCTTTGCTCAGGGTTGGCCCAGTTGCTCGGGGCCGCAAAGCAATTTCCGTCCTTTCGACCTTTTAGTTTTCCGATTCGGTCTTTCCTTGAAGGGTCCTTGAACGGTCCTTGAACGGTTTGTTTGTTTCCAGGCCCTTAAACGGAAAGTGAATTGAACGTGTCAGTCAACCCCAGCCAATACTCACCGATCGTCTGGCCCAATTGCCACCAGAAAATGTTCACTTGCCCAAAGCCAAACTTTTGGTTTCCCTTTGGTCAATTGTTTGTTATGGCCCGAAAAGGTGCTCACCTTCTATTATTGTGTTCTGGCCGAGCATAAAGTTTGGGATTCCCTGGGTGGATCTCCCAACAAAGGAGATGGTGCTCCGAATTATGTGTTGCCCAGTTGGCAGAAAATTCCCTGAGCGCTTGAACAAAGTCCACAACGGCTTATGTGAACGAAGTTTCAGAGGACCCTTGTTTCACTGAGGTTTTATTCTAACCAGGTGAGCGCCCGAAATTTCAGAGCGTGAAAACGGGGCCTTATACAAAGATAAGTAAATAAGCAAAATACATAAATGAATATATATATATATATACATGAATTGTAAAGCTTTATTACATGTTGGTAGAGCCAGCATTCACTGCAGGTGACGAGGTGCAAACCACGGGTTGGTTGGAATATCATTCAGGCGATCCATCGAATTGGCGGAAAGCGGCTCCTCATTTCAAGGGGGCCACTCAGGAGTGGCCCTGGGGCAAATTCATTGAAGGTACCTGGCAGATGTTTGTCGCCAAGTTAGCAGGTGAGAACCAACGGACTGCGAGCCCACTTCAAGAGGCTTGGAATTAGAACCCCGGTACAGGGATTTCCGGATTTCTTTGGCTTTCGCCGGGAATCATCACTTTTTGGAGGGGCCCCCAGCCCCGATAAAAAAAGAGAAGAAAACTCGGGTTGATGAATTCGGGGGTCCCATTCTCCAATTGAAAAACCAGGCATGGACGTTTCCCACAGACCCAGCAAGCTTCCGGGCGGGGGAGAGGGCGGTGGTGGTGGATTGATGGTCGTTACGGACAGACTGGACATCTCTTTCCAGATGGGTCTTTTTATCAGTGAAATGAAGACAGGAACCGTAAAACTGGTTTTCTGCAAGGACCTAAATCTTTACAATGGGGTTGTGGGCCACTTCAAAACCAAATCAAGCAATGATCGATGATCAAAACAGAATCATTTAGTCCCTTATGTCCTCTCCGATTGTATCGGCTCACATTTTGTTGTTTGCGTGCAAGGTACGACCACTTTCCGGGCTTGTCTGTGAACCTGGGAGTAATCCTCCAGATGAAAGCTGTCCCACCCTTGTAAGAGGCGAACCAGCACCGTCGAGGGACACTTTCTTTAGACTATTTGTCAGCAGGCTCATACCCCTCCTATAAGCAACCCCGCCGTTTCGTGGACTTAACCCTGTGATGCTCTGGGAAGTCGAACCGGCGTTGGTCCGATGATTGAGACGCAGTGATGCTTTGCATGGCCCAAAAGTGGTGCTGCCTGGGGGTGTCCTTTGTGAGGCTACCCTTCTTGGTTTTAAAGGGAAACCGAAAGGAAAGCCAAGACACCCCTTTTGGTTCTGAATCGACATTACTACCCCTTGCCGCTTTTTCGACTTGAGTGGCATCAGCTTTGCTTCTTTTTGGGAAGGGTCTTTCTCTTTGAAACCAACCAACAGAAAAATACCAAGTACCCTTCGTTCCCATGGTCAGGCTTCTGAGTTCTGGTCAAGTGGGTTCCGTCAGTTTTCCAGTCCATGGCGAGGGGCTTCGAGATGGATTCTTCAACCCTGCCGGGTAACTTTGCAGGTCGAGAGGTGGCTTTTGGATGGCGTGTATCCCGGGCACTCCACATTGTGCCCTCCCGAAGGCAACCAGATATTGCCACAGATGGCAGGGCTCACAGATTTGACATATCCACACATGGGGCTCCAAAACTATTCTATATAGGGTAGACTATATATGGGGGTTGATCCCAACTTCACATGGGATGACCATAGGGGAGAAGCACAAGGATTATAAATGGGAAAGGTAGTCATGGCCACTTGGGGGCCAGGAATATTGATCAATCCCCATATGCGCATTTTCAGAACATGCAGTTCTCTGTGTAACCCAAAGGTGTGCCATGAGTCACGGAGTGCCTGGGATTTTGGAAGGCGGGTCTGGACTTCGGACCAGCCACGCTTTCGATTCCATCGCGCGCGAATCGTGCTTGGTACACATGGATTGCCGCGTCTTGGACAATAATCTAAGATGGCGTCTCCCGAAAACCGAAGCTACCCTGGGGTTCCATACAGTATACAGCCAGTAGAGCCAGCATGTACAGCGTATCCACCCCGCCTTTTTTTTTTTTGGGGGGGGGGGTAGTGGTTTGGGTGCTAGGGAGAGCCATGCTTTAAGAGCAAGACAAAAGGCAACAGGAGGGCCCGGAAGACACCGCCTGCCCCCCCAAGCCTCGGAAGGCCCAGGCCCCCGCAAAAAACACTGGGACACCCTCAAGTTGTTGTTTGCCCCGATGGTGCTGAATAGAAAAAGCTCAGTCTTGCGTTTTGTTTCAATCAGTTTGTGTTTTGCAATTACATGCGTGTTCCATATATTTTGCAATCATATACGAGTGTTTCTGTCAGACCTTCCACTTAACACCCAGCGTGTCGGTCATTATTCCTCCCAACTTGTGTTGCCAACGGCCTCAGGGAATGTGGGGCGGGGTCTGAAAGATATCAGATTCCAGCGAGCGGGAAGGCCATCGGGAAATCAATTTGTTTCTAGTGGGAATTGAGCTCACTTGAAGGAACACCCAACTGGGTCCTATGAAAGCGTTGCCAACGCCCTCTTGTTTTGATGCGGGGAGCTTGGGGGTCTTTGGGTTTGGAGTGACGGCCATGCTAAAGTTACTAAAGCCTGCAAGTCTCCGTGTCTTTGGTATCCCTCTGGGCTTCTGAAGGAAGACGGGTTCAAGTCCCGTTGTGAGAACCACGCACCCGGGTCCCAACGACTGCTGTTTGGACAGTTCTTGGGATTTTGGGCGCGGGGAAAAGCAGTTGTTGGGGGTGCTGGCACATGGTGTGTGTTTTTTGGATGTCGGGCCCATTTTTTGTGGTGGTTCTTGATTGTCCTCTTTTCAAATGGATCAGCCAAAGGCCAACTAATTGTTCAGGATCTCTCTCTCACAAAATGTGCCACCCTCATCCCTGCGGCTTCTAGCGCCTCTGACTTCAGCTTGGGTTCTCACATTTGGGTGCATCTGTTTTGTTTGTATTTGTTTTCAAAGGGAAACCAACAGGAACACCATTTTAGGGGTCGCATACAAAAAAACAACAAGTTTCCTTCTTTCTCCAGGAGTCTCCGTCTGGCAATCGCCCTGTTACTTGTCTCACCTGGCGACGACAAAGTTTTGGAGACAGGCTGCTTCGGGCTCTTGAAACGGATTGGGCAACGAACTTCTCCACAAGATCCACGTGGACATAGCCGTGGGTCAAAAGCAATGGCACCATTTTGGGTCTATTTTAGAGGGGATTGGGATGCTTGCTGGGGGTGTGGGATGTTGACCCATGGCCATATAGCCGTGGGTCAAAAATGGGCACCTAAGATGGAACCCTGGTAAGAGGAAACATGGACTAAAATCTGCGGTCCGATTGCTGGTGGTTTGATTTTGACCCACAGCCATATACGAGCCTGTCTTTTTTGCAGGGCACCCCCGCCTTTTTGGGGGGTTTCCTTTGGTTTCCAGCCCCACGAACACGAAGTACCTGGAGTCTCCTTCTGACCCTTTAAACATGGGTCCATGACCCCAATTCTTTTGGGTAACGACCAACCATCTTTAAAGGGTCATGGAGACTCCAGGTAGCCTCAAAAAAGACCGGCCCATATACCCCCACTTGAGCTCATGGACTTGAAGCTGGGAAGAGTGGGGTGCCAGCATTGGGCCCATTAGGGGGAAATGTGCACCTAAGTGTGGGTGTTTCCCACCTTTTGGTTCTCTGATGTTTTCCCTTCAGGGTAATGTTAACCCCGGATTAATACACCCCTGGTTGAATAATCTTTTAGTGGGGATTCATGACTTTTGGAGGGAACACCCCGCGAATAATGGGTCGGGTTTATTAAGCCGGGGTGAACATTCAGGGGCCGTCTGGTCAAGTTCGGGCATGTGCCGGAGCCCATCTTTCAGAGACCGGAGTGTCCACTCGCGAGCGCGAAATGGGGCTGTGAGCCTCGAGCTAGCTTTGGAGATGGGTCTGTGTCTGTTGAGTATATAACTACCCTTTTCAGGTTGATTCAAAGGGACACCACCAGGAAAGCCACATGTTTGCCGGTTCCCTATTTTGACACACCCCCAAATATTGGTCAGTCTTTCTTTGGAGGCCCAGTCTGATTAGGTTTCAAACTGCAAACTGTTTATTGGTTGCTCTCAACTTGTTCTGGCCAATCATTTGGGCAGGTCAACAAAAACACAAAAGGAGGACCAACCTTACCTCATCTTACCTTTCCTTACCTTACCTTACCTAGAGGAAAGCGAAGCATTGCTTCTCTTCTAAAGTGGTGCATGGGCTCATGGTTTTTTGCTGACATGGACTCGCACCTGGCAGCACCCTCGCGAGCCAATCCTCGATTCCATGGGCTGGAGGTATGACCCACCCATGTGCCTTGGCAGCTGGTGTCCCATGATTGAGCCACAAGTACTGCTAGGTCCCCCAGTAGTGCCCTTTTACCTTTTTTTGGGGAGGGTTCCCCCACTAACACAGACTACAGAAAGAAAAAGTCCCCTTATGGTAACCTTTGTACTGGAGGACCTAGAATGATTGATCAGCCAGCAAACCACGAGCTCATAGGTCTATGGATGTGAATGGGGCACACTCTTCACCTTGATGATGTCCAGAGGGTGGGTTGCCACATTCAGCCCCTGACGATGTTTTTTTCGCCATAGCCCTCTCTTGCCGAGTGGGAGCTAGTGGCTGCGAGAAACCGCTCAGCCATGCTCAGACTGCAGCTGCGTCATCAAAATGGGATTATGGGGGGGGAGTGCGTGGGGAGAGGGGGCACAAGGTCGAGCAAGAAGGATTGCACGTTTTTCTTGCGCCCGTTTGTGAAGCAGTTGTTCGGGCTGGTCAAAAGTCAAATGTTCCTTTGAATCTACCTCTGGGTGACTTGCTTGGAGAAAGACGCTTCATTGCCCGAAAGCCAGGCAACTCATACAACGCCAATGCCATCCACAAAATCGCAGCTGGACAAGAAGACGGGCAGGTTAGTCCTGTCAAACATGGAATCCAGAAATCTTCGGGATATGGAGACTTTGTGTCAACCCAACCATTCGGAACACCTCTAGGTTCCAGTTCCCCACTCTTTGCAGAGAAATCCTTCTCGAGAAAACACATCAAGCGCGCGAAAAGCGCGGAGTGTTTGAACACGATGGTTGAAACACCTGGAGAATCCACCCCTGACAGGTCTAAAGCACATCTCCCATGTTTGCCTCGGCTGTGTGAGGTGGGACATTGTACCACTTCCGCGCGCTGGCATTGCTAGAGACAGGCTGTCTTTCTTGTTTTTTCTTTTTTCTTTTTTCTTTTTCCGTGCAGAGACGGGTATACTCACTTGCGCAAAGCGGTTTTGTCCTTTTTGCCCGTGTGTTCCCCTTTTTGGCCCATTTGCGAACTCTTTTCAGGTTTGCTACATACGTCTTTTGAGGTTTTAGCTATTACTATTAGGTTTGGACTACCTTTTTGAAAAGGTGGGGTTCTCATTTTTCTAGTCCATAGTCACTATTCCAAAAGGTGATCACCTTTCATTTCTGGGTGCTTCGGGCTGAGCATAAAGCCGGGTTCCTGACTTGTCCCACGTTGCCCGCCCCACAAGCCAAACAAAAATGTTGGCTGACGTGCCTTGGTTTGAATGGGTATTTGGAGGGTCCAGGTGGGTGCCATTGGTGGGCCTTTATGGAGTTTGGTGCCAGTAGGTCGCCAGTAGCCTGGGCTTGAGGCGCTTGCAAGTGAATGAGGTTATTCTCCCAACCTTTTCACATGGAACCTGGCGTTCGGGAAAATGTTGTCCCTTGCAAAGGAAAATGGTATGAAATGGTCCAAACTAGGGACCCCTAGAGCGTCCGGTTCCATGTGATTTGGTGGGAGGGTAACCCTGTTGTTAGTGGGTTATTGCCCAGGTGGCTAACCACTTACCAGCTTGGTCGAACATCCAAGAACGAAGGAATGGCGACCCCTAGCTGGTTGGGCTGGGACCAAGGCTGAAAGGATTAGTCTCATTTCAAAACCTGCGTGATGTTTTGCTCATTTCAAATCGACCTCACGCAAGCGATGCCCAGTGGGCATCACCGAAGCCTGACCGCGGGGGGGAGACACTCTGATGGGTGGATTTGAGTTGCATTGGAAGGGTCAGGATCTCAAGGCGTTTTTTGAGGTCCCGAGATTCGCGAGCAACTACGGACTTGGACCGAAATGTGAGGGTGTCAAAGACCAGCCTCAACAACCTTCCGGCACTTCTTGAAAACATGGGAGGCCATGACAAAGTCTGTAGAAGGCAGTAGAGAACATAAACGTGCGCTGTTGTTTTGTCAGCTAGACGTTTATCAGTTTTACTGTGTTTGTGTTAAGAGGCGGACGCCTGGAAGTTGAAGAGAGACTCACTCTGGGGGCCGCTAGCCACGCGCTTTCATTGGGCGCTAGGATTTACGGTACTTTTGAGAAGCTGTGAATATTTCATTACGTGTCCCGAAGTGTCGATGTCTTTCTGGAGTTTGTTTTGTCCCGCACAGGCCCAGGCCCGGGAAGCCCTTTGTGCTTTTCTGATGCCATGAGACAGTGGAACTTACACGGCGCGAGCATGGAGGAAATGTGTGCGCTTGTGGGAAACGCGCAGGTTTTGAATTACCTGCTGCGTTTTGTTCACGCAAAGTGTGCTCTGAGCTTATGTATTCATCATGAGGCGGAAGGCTTGGAATTTGATGAAAGCGCACATTTCGGAAGAGGAATAATAGTTGACTTTGGCAAGGCAGGTGCCGCCCTCAAAAATGCGAGTAGTTAAGGACAGTGACAAAGGCTACCTTAAGAACTCCCTCTCCAGAACGTGGCTCCCTCTCCAGAACGGCCGCAGGTGCTACCAGCTGGGGCCCAGAGTCAAAGCCGGCCTTCACCAGGCGGCGAGACATACGCCATTGGATCCACTCACTTCCAAGTTTTTATTGGGCGTCTCAAAATGCTGGACCCTTTCTTTTGGGTTTGAAAGGGAAGCCGAAAGGAAAGATTAGGGGGTTCCCTCATTTAGAGACGCATTTGGGCGAGACCATTTCGGGACATACAGTTTCTGGGCGTCATACTCAGGAAGTGAGCGGAGTCAAATAAAGGAAGGAGCCTCACGCCCATTCACTGAACATGGACAGGAAGACCGCATGTTGTAATTTTGAGAGCTGTCGTTGGGCCAATCTCAAGCGAGAAGTGGGGTGCCTATAGATGATTTCCGTCACCTATTCACAGGGGATTCACAGAGATTAGCTCCCAACATGTCCATTGAACCTGAACGCGGCTCAATCTTGTATCATGCTCCAAAGAAGCCCATCGTTTTGTGTCGCGCTTTTTGTTCGGAAGGGTGATCACACAAAACAAAGCTCGCCCTCTCGCCTCACAGCTCTGCAGGCCCCCAACTTGCTGATTGCAACTTGCAGTTCTTGTTGTGGGGTTCCATCCCGAAAAGTGGCCTTCAGAGCCTTTTGAAATGGGGGGTGTCACTCTGTGCAGGTCCTAAACCTTCCAAAGACCTGGTGAACCCGGGTTGATGGAACACCCGGTTTCCGTTTTGGGCGTCGGTTTTTTTAGGTGGGTGATGTGGGGTTGTGGACTTGGGTATAATGTTGTTCCCGAAAGGAAGCCGGAAGAGCATGCATGGGTGTTTTCCATTTTGCCAGAGACCCGTTGGTTCTTGTTCACACCCAACCACACGGGGTCAATCGGCAATCCTTTGAGCTCGCAGGTCGATCGCGCTGGCGCCCCAGATTTCCTGGCGCAGGTGTCTGGCCGCCTTCGAAACTGGCAATGGGCTGGCTGGGATCGTCAACCGTCAGGGCAACTTTTAAGACAAGGTGCTAGCACCAGAAGGCCAGCAAGCACACCCAACTAATCAGCTCGCCTTGACAACACACACATACACACTCTGGCAAACAACATCTTTTCCCATGAACGTAAGCATGGAGGTCAAAGCCATCCAGCCTCACACAAAAACACACGGCGATGATCCAAAGCGCATGTAAAGTGCCAGAGACATAGGCGCAGACAGCGGAGGGCACCTGGAAGACCCAAATTTACTACTGTCTTCCATTTGCTTAAGAATAGGTTTTATTTCCCCTTCTTGGTTTTGAAAAGGAGTTTATCACTGCTGGACATATTTTTATTTTTTCCTGGGGGCTTAACCAAATGGAAGCTGTTCAAGGGACCCTTTGTCAGGCGTTGAGGGAAGCCCCGGAAGTCCATGACCACCGTTTCACCCATCTAGAAACGGACGCCTGAAAGGGGAAGAGTAGGGCTTTTCCACCAACAGGTCTGTGGAAGGTTCGGGACATGAAGCTTATGCTTGCCTCGTCATGGACCCGTAGGGGGGGCTATGGGGAGGGGGCTATCCCTTATTAACCCCTGAAGGCCCTTATTAAAGGCCTAGCCGTGGGTTTATCCTTTGGGCGTGGTTTGCTCGCCAAATTTCCTCAGCTGGGGAGAGGTGAAGATTGACTGACTCATGAGAGGTGTTTTAAGCGGCGTTTCCCGACCAAGTGCCCTAAACATATAACCTACGCCACGCGATAGCCATATATGCTTCCGTTTGCTGAAGTGTTTTATAATGTATGTATGTGTATATATATATATATATATTTCCCCCTATATTGGTTTCAAAGGGGTCGATCACTACTTGACAAATGTTCTTATTTTGTCTTATTTTGTTCAAGGGTGCTTAAGCAAATGGAAGATTAGATTGCTGGTACGCCTTCAGTTGTATCGGCAGGTTATTGGGGCAAGCACGGATTGTTCAAGGTAGTTCTCAATTACCACTGACCCTGGGGAAGACTTTGTGCCCAGTGAAGACTAGGTTCCGAGAGGGACACGAGCAATGTGTGTGTGTGTGTGAGTGTGTGTGTGTCTTTCTTTCTTTCTTTCCCTTTGAGCGACAATGAAGTTGCGATGACCCCAAGGCTGGGGCTTGACATGAAGGGGACTTGGACGGAGCCCTCCACCCCTTGACACCCGGGGCCCACCGGGCTCTCGCGGTTCCCAGGCTTGCGGAAGCTGCAGCCCTGGTAGAGGCCGGCTGGCCAAGCCAAAGCCGGAGAAGTGGAGGTCAGGGAGGATCCCCGTGGCCATGGGTGCGGAAATCTCCGCCGGTTCAATTCTTGAAGTATGGGTTATGGACCATTTAATGCTACCAGGTTTTGATGATGACTAAAACTTGAAGCATGGTTCTGGACCATTTAATGGTTCTGGACCATTTAATGATAGGTTTTTGACTCAGTTGAGCCGAGCTTTTATGCGGTCGCAGAATCCCCAAACCCCAACAACCTGCTAAAATTACCCTCCAGCGAGCATGTGACGTCCTTTTTCGGCCTCTTTCTTGGCACTTGGATGCTCGGAATGCCTCGATAGCAAGTGGCCCTGCACTTGGGCTATACCCCACTGCTGATAACAGGGTTGATCCCACTTGAAGGACTTATAAAAGAAGGCGTTAGAGCACATGTTACCAGCAACTTACGAACTTGGCCGAAGACCCAAGTCATCCCCTTTTAGGTGTGGGAATATATTCGTTGGGTCCAACTTCCCTGCCCTCCCGGCCTTCGGAGCCTTGCAAAGCACCAGACTGCGCCTGGTTTGGGAGGTGGCTACATCCTTAGGTCTCGGGCCCAGAGCAAATCGACCTTTTAACCTTTTCCCCTTGTCGGCCACCATGTTTAGTCGCGGCAGAAGGTTATTTTATGTCATATTACTTTTTTGGGAGGAACCGCCTTAGCCATCTGGACCAAAGTGAGGGCTCGGCCAGGATGGTGGGTCCTAAGATGCCCAACATGCCGAGTCTTCAAAACATGTGGCTATGTCTTTCTTAGGAATCGGATCTCGGAAAAGGGCTCCGGCTTTCCTGTTGGTTTCCCTTGAAAACCTACCCGGTTAAGGGGTATCAACTCCTAAAAACAACTTTTCCTGTTGGTTTGCCTTGCAAACCTACCAGAAAAGAGGTTTGCAAACCTACCAGAAAAGGGCTTCGTAACAAGACACCCATTTGGATAGGCTAAATGGTTGATAAACCAGCTGTACCTACCCACCGGTGCCTGTGGGCTGGCTGGGGCCACGTCAGCACCTCATGAAATTTGAACTTTCCCGCCGGCTTCCTTTTGCTCTTTGGCAAGGCAAAGCCAAAATTGAATGTCTCCAAATGCGTGGTCATTTTGTAGGGTAACCCTTTTTGGTACGTTTAAAGGGAAGCCCAAACGGACAAAGACTTGTTTGGGAAAGTCTCCCAAAAAGACACTTGCTTCGAACCCCCTTTTCGAAACCAAAAGAACCGATCCCTTGGAGCAGCCTCGAAAAGGGCCTCTTCTGCCGGCCACTGGTCTGGGCAAAACTGGAAGACGCATCATCTCGGCCGTTAGGCCGAAGATTCCACGCTGTCGGCTGCGGTGGCAGCTGCGGCGGCGGCAGACGGAGGCAGCCACACAGTTATTTCCCGTTCAACTCATAAACCAGAAGAAGTGGAACTAAGATACAGGCACCAACATTCTAAGATACCAAGATTTAGTTTTGTTTGCCAGGCCCACATCCCAACCCTTCCCTGTGCCCACATCCCAACCCTTCCCTGTGCCCACCCCCTGCACTGTGGCTCGGACTACTTCATGGAATACTTGGAGCAGCAGTTCACAGGGAGGGAGGGAGGGTAAAAACATAGGCACCGCTGAAAAGCGGGTAGCGCTGAAAAGCGCACCATTTTTTTGGGCACATGGTAAAGATGACCAAGCAGGCCTGGCCAGAGAGGGAGGATGGTCATGGGGCACTTTAGCCTGCACCAAGACTGCAATATTCAATGGCCTAGTGGTCAATATATATCCCTGCTTTGCTTCAGAACTGTAACAACTGCAAAGCACTATGCATAGAGGGCACAGCCATTGAGAAAATGCATGTGGGGCTACGTGTGCTGACCATGACCCTAAGTTTCATGCCCTGTTGCACACCCGTGCACCAAACCACACTGCAGCCACAATGTGTTTGCACACAGACGCTTGCAGCCAAAGAAGTTGCCATTTGACTGTTTGGGGCAGCTGGGCACTAAGGCTCAAGCCCTGCACTGAGGTTCACTAAGGCCCCAGCAGAGCGGAGCCTGCTGCAAGCTAAGGTGCAGACACTAAGGCCCAGGCATCTAAGGCCCTCACTTCAGGGTGACACAGGCCTGGCAGGCAAAGAGGCAATGTTGCCACTCACTAGGGCGCAGTCACATTGTGGGGTTGTAAGCCTGCCAAGGCATGGACTCCATGCCTTGGATTTTCCTATCACTGTAGGGGTTGGGAACAAGTAAGACAAAGGCCAGAGGCTTAAAGGATGTTCAAGGCAAGTTTTCGCAGTTCACCCCAGCCCTTGTCAGACACTAGGGAGGGCCCCACTGACTTTTGAAGGTGTTGACCGATTGGAGGCTGGGGTTCTGCCAGCCAATGTTGCACTTTCGCCAGGACAACTGTTCAGCTTTGATGCTCCTTGATGGGATTGTCAAATTTGAACACCAATTACACACTAAACATTAATGCCAGAAACCTTGAAGACATCATGCAAGGGGGAGGGCAAACCTTCAATCAACCAAGTGGCGCAAAACATCTAATTTCCAAACAGCTCCATTGGGCAGGAAATTCGTTCAGCACCAGACCAATAAATGCTCCAGTCCCCCTCCCTGCCCCCCAGCTGCAAGCCATGCGCGTCAGCCCCAAAGCCCCAAGTGCATGTGCTGCATCGGTTGACCCTGATGAGTGCTGCCCGCAGGTGGGCTCTTCAATTGCAACGCAAGAAGACATGTACACAGTGACCTAAACAGGCGCAACTGAGCTGCTCAGCAAAGGCCACGCACGGCACATGCAACCACACATGGGTACACACACACACACAAACACCCACCGCTTCACAAGCTTTTTTCCAGAACGGCGCCAGGTAGCCAAGTTCAAGCTAGCCTGCAGGCCTGTAGGCCTGCAATGCTGGCTTCACTTCTTAGACATCTCAGGCTTCTTGGCATTTGATGGCTGGCTCTTGGAAGAAGAGCTCTGCTCCTGCTTCTCCTGCAAGTCCATGATCTGAAAGTGCAAGTCTGCATTCTCAATGCAGAGGGCGTCCTTTTCCTGCGGTCAAGTCAGGGGTAGCAACTGCCAGGCCCATGGTCATGCTTGGTCAACCCTGCCTGGTTGCACTTGTCATAGACCCGCTTCCACATCCCCTGGTGCTTCTCCAGAACAACGTCCCTGCCCTTCTTGATCTTCTCAGTCTCTTGCTCAGCCTTGGCACGGAGGCACGTTTCCTCCATCAGATCATTCGCAACGTGCTTGAGTGCAGAGTTCAGCTCCTTCACATCATTCTTCAAGATGCAAATTTTCTTGTTGGAGGTTGCAGCCTCCTCTGTGGCCACCTTGACAGCCTTCTTGAGTGTTCTGACACCTTGCCGCTTCTCATACGAAAGCCCTCTCTGTTGGGGCATTGCCTGCAAGCTGTCTGGACTGCAAGCCTGCTGGCCTGCAATCTGTGCTGTGCTGTGAGCCAAAAACTCATGGCAGTTCACATTGGGCATGCAAAGTTGCCCACCCACGGCAGGCACATCATTCCACTGGCTGGCCATTCGTTCAACATTATCATTTCGGTGTGCGCACACAATTACCCAGTACAGTAGCAGGCTCAACAAGACAACAATTTGTTTTCCTCTCAAACTGACATCCTCACAGCCGACCAGCAGATTGGCTTCCCCAAAGCACCTGGGCATGGCTGAGCGCAGAAGACACAACTTTTCAAGGATACCCAAAGGCTAGACACAACTGGCAGACAGCCCACAGACACCACAGCTTCAAGAATCCAGGGGTTGTCTCTTTGTGGCAAAAATATAATGAATCGAGCTTCACAATGTTAAACAGTCACCCCCTCAAAATAGCAGTGTGTCACACATTACAGTGGCACGCAAGTCCGGCCCCTCACCTGGTGCGCCCATGGTGGGTGTCTACTTCAAAGCATGGCAGCTGTCATTAAAGGCATCCTGGAACTGCTTTTTGGGTTGTTACTCTCTTTGGTTTTGCCTGACCAGCATCATTGCATTCACAATTTTGGATGGGCCATTTCTCCAAGTGCAGGCAGTGCTGAGCCACTCCAAGGCCAACACACATGCCTTCACTTTGGGGAAAGAACTTCAAAAGAACGAGTGCGGGCATTTTCCCCTGGCAAGCCTTGGATTTTGGGTGGACCATGCCATGGATGCCCCATGCCATGGATGCCATGGCATGGACAGGGCTGTTGGGATTTTGGGCACCTTCCAAACCCTGAAAAATTGGCGCACACACACACAAAGCCCAGGGTTATGGACATGAAAGCAGCCACTGAGGCCATGGCAATCTGGAGACATCACCTGGCAGACATGGGATGGCAAGACCCGAAAGGAGAAGTGCCTTTTCAATATGAAAAGAATCTCGTCTCTCTTTTTCTGGCATGCTCAGCAAAAATATCGCATGGCTATCAAAAGAATTAGGCAGCAAACTGCGACGCAGTAGTGGAGACATGCGATGTCCCAGGACAAGTTCCTCACCAAAAGCCTGGTCTCATGCAACTCCTCTTGGTTGGCCTCAAGGGTGCGCCTCATGGGTCCAAGGCAGGTCTGAAGCTCTGCCTGCAGGTCTGCAAGCCTTCCAAGTGCCTCCTGCAGGTCTGCAAGCCTTCCAAGTGCCTCCTGAAGCTCAGGTGTGCAGGAGCTGTTCATGGCTCAAAGCAACAGGAAAAAGGGCCACCTAGCGCACTGTGTGCTTGAGCAGAGGGGGCTCAGGAGGCCTGATATGCCAACGCAGCACATGGCAAAGACCACCTGTGGCTAGCTGCGCAAGGTAAACATGCAAGGATGGCCACCCCACAGCCAAGGAGGGAACAGGGGCTTGATGTGGGAACCTAGGCTGCAAATGCAAGAAATCCCACGCGTGCAGCTCAAGTTGGTCTTGAGGACCATGAACTGCCAAAGAGCCCTAATGACACAGGGGTGGGGGCACAAAAGTGGCTAAGAGGCACCACCAGTGGTGTAAGAGTGCAGGAACTCTGAGGGCTGAGCTAGCAGAAGATGCCTGGGCACATGGGTTAAGACTAACTTACACGCTTGCGAAACCGGGTGTGCAAACGCATGGATTGGCCAGGCGCAAACTTGTCTCCCACAGGCTAGGGCAAAAGGTCAGCAACGGGGCCAAAACTGGACCACTCCTGTGTAGATTAGTTGGCCTGGAAAATGCTGCTTATTGGATGAGGCATGGGCTTTGCCTCATGGAAAAATCCCATGGTGTCAGGTGACTATCATCAATTTACCATTGCGAGCTCAAACCATCCCTCCCTGATCCCTGCCAGCCTGGCATCAGATCATCCTGCCAGCCTGCAAGCCTGCAAGCCAGTTCTTCTTCACTTGGCCACATCCTTGGCACACTCGGCATCACCCTCAGCCTCCAAAGCAGCGCCATCTTCCAAGTTGGTGGCCACAGCTCCCTGCTCTTCAATCCATGCGCGAAAGACAATCAAGCAGTTCCCGCAACAGCAGTGATTGGGGTGCTGGTCTTGCTGCCAGTAGGTGTCATCTACATCAGAAAAGTCGCCCAGCTGGAGGGTTTGGGTGCGCTGCCTCTTCCCCTGCCTGGCAAAGTAAGATGGTGCAGCAGCATCTGCTCTTGGAATGTCTTTGGCTGCCACAGAGAGCTCAGTGCTTGAAGGCTGGCTCTGGGCTGACTGAAGGATCTCAGCAGCCTCCTCCAGAGCTTCATGCAGCGTCTCCATGCGACGCACCCTTGCCATGGCAACGGAGTGCCTGCAGGCTACTCTACAAGTGCAAGCTGCAAGGTGGTGGACTGTGACTGTGGCTATGTTGAATCATGCATGTGTGACAATGAGTAAACATTCACAAGCCTGGTGGCCTGCAAGCTTAGCTTGAACACTCTGCACCAATCACATCACGCATTACTGGACCATGCGCTGCACACTCCGGTGCAGTATCCTGTCAAGCTCTTCACATGACATGACATCTGTGCGGCGCTGCTCCCTGCATTGCAGCTTTTGTCACAGATCACCCAAATGTGTCTGTGAACAAGCCCAAAATGCTGCCAGTACTCATTGGCAGCCGGCTTTTCAATGCAGTGCAAGACTGCAAGCCTGCATGCATGTGACCTACATATTTGCAGCTCAAGCCTGCATGTCTGTGCAGGATCTCAGAGCTTGGCAATGACATCCTTTGGCAGGGAGCTGGTCGCCTTCATGCATGCCTGTGGCAGCATGCCCTTGAACTTGTTCGCCTGGTCATCATACTCCAACGCAAACACCATCTCTACATGGGTGAGGTTGGCAAGGTTCACGTAGCAGGAGATCTTGGCTGGGGTGATCTCAGCAGGGGGGAACTCGCCTCCCTCATTTGGCTCCAGAATAGTTGGTTTCAAGCATGCTGCCTCCAGGGCATGCACCTTCCAGTTGACCTTGCCCTGCTCTGTCACAGCCTCAACTTTGTGAAGGTGGATCTGGCACTGTGGCAATGAGGCTGCAGTCATGGCTTTCAAGACCTCCTGCAAAGGCACTGGGCTGCCAAGGAAGCCTGCCAAAGATGATGGCAAGGTCTTGCCTGATTTGGGTCGCAGGAGCACCTTGGAACTCTCGGTCAGCTTGTACGGAATCATGCCGCCTCCCTGCTCCAGCAGGGTTGAGGCCTCTGAGCCTGTCTTGAAGAGGCCATGGATGGGGAAGAGCACACCGCTCAAGGTGGTCTCCGCCAGGCCCTTCACATAGACATCGCCCATCTTGGAGACATAGAGCTCCCACGTGCCCATGCCCGGTGGATTGCAACGGCCCATGCCCTTCAACTGCTCCGGCTTCAAGCCAGACTCAAGCTTCACCTCTGCCCTGGAGACCTTCTCCAACCTAAGGGTGCAAACAGGCAATGCCATGAGCCAACGCATGTGCCCTGCAAAAGCTTCTCTTGCAAGCTGAAAAGTACTTATCTGCTAACCAAGGAGCTGTTCCACAGGAATGTCTGCCTCTCGCTTGTTGCGGACAGTGCCAGCCGGATTGAACTCGTCATTGTGCTGCTTCACAATGTCAGCCCATGCCAGCCCTGACCAGACTTCACTGCTTGGCAGGCTTGTCTTACTGCAGGCCTGTCCCTTGTCCATGGTGGTCTTCAAGAAGGGCAACTCCAAGTTGGTTGTCTGTGGCACTGTGAGCTCAAACACGGACATGTCCAGCTGGGGGGCCTGGGACTTGTCTGCAGGCCTGGGGGCCTGTAGGCCTGCAGGCATCTTGGCCAATGCATACTCACCTCGCGCAATTGCACCCTGGACATGCTCTTCCAACATGGTCTGCACATTCTTGGCCACAATCTGCTTCACAGTTGCGCTTGGGGCCCAGCACAAGCCAATGTAGGCCAGGTCTGGCCAAGTCTTCATGCCAGCTGCAGTCCCAGTCTTGCAGGAGTTCAGACTGGCGACGGCCTTGCCAAGCTCAGCGTCGTACAAGGTCTCGTCACGGATCAGCACAGTGTTGGTGGTCTTCAGCTTGGTGCCTGAGAGAATTGTCAGCAGCAAGTCATAAAAGAAGGCATGGCCACTGTAGTGCTGACGCCTTTCTGCGTCTGCATCCCGGTTGGTCTGCCCAGTCTGTGCAAATGCCAAGTCCTTCCAGAAGTTCAGCATGTCGACCCTTTGCATGACATTCAGCAGGCCCGGGACAGCCTTGCGCTTCAGCAATGTGGATGAGCCAAAGATGTTTTTGGCCTGCAAGTTATCTGCAACTGTGGCAGAGACCACCACCCACACCTGCAGGCCCAGGTCTCTCTCATCAGAGTACATGGTTTGCTCATTGAAGAGCGCCGTGCACCTGAAAGCTTTGATGCTCTCACAGGTCTCAAGTTCAGCCCTCCACAAGGCTTGGTGCCTGGCCACGGACTCTTCCCGCAAGGCCTTCCCTGCATTCTTTGTTCCATGCCCCTGCCCATGTTCTGGCTGGTTGGGAGGGAGGACCACACACATTGAAATTTCTGGATTGCTGGCCAGCTCAGCACTCATGTGGGCAACAGTGTTGCGCACCAGTGTGCTGGCCTGAGCTCCAAGCATGGGCACATTCACAAAGGTGATGATGGGCACATTTGACTTCCCCACAAGCAGTCGTGCAGCAAGAGTCTGGTGCACAGAGCTTTCTGCAGACTGGCAGGCCTGCAGGTCTTTGCAGGCCTGCGCTTGGTAGTACAATCCATGCTCCTGCCAAACATCCTTCACAGCAGCAGCAAGATGCTGCTGCCACTCACTGTCAGCTGCAAGTGTTGCAGTCTGATGGCGCGTGGCTGCTGCCCGGTGCGCTCGCATAGCATCTTGCTCTTTCCTCAAGCCTCGGGCCAAACCGATCAGGACACGCAAGTTGGCCTGCTCCTCTTCATCCATGTCAAACGCTTCTGGAAGAGCTGCCTGATCTGCAGTGCCCTCCGGGGTAAATCCCAGGTCTGCAAGCTTGAAGTCAGGCCTGCAGGCCTGAATCTCTGGGAGGAGCTTGCTGTCAAAGTGCCCTGTCCTCCAGGTGTGCTGCAGCTTGCAAAAGCCACCCTCTCCCAGCTGCTTTTCCAGATCTGATTTGAAATGGACCATGAAGCTGGCCATCAGCATAACCTCTGCTTCTCGGCCAGAATCCCTGAACTGGCCACAGACCTGCGGCTGATAGATTGGTGGAGCCTGCCCTCGGTCATAGTACTCCTGCAACTTGGCATTCCATTTCGTCTCAAGCCTTTTCAAGAACTCTGCAACCTTGTCCCAGGAATGCTTTGATATCTCATGCCACAACGGGTTGCTCTGGGCTGAGAACTTGCCTGACAAAGATTTCTTTGGGATCAGAAAAGGCTGCCCAACCAAGCTCAATGGCGCCGCTGTCTGGGCTGGAGCCTCTGTCCCCCAGATGAGCTTGAGGGCCCTGCGGAGATTCAGAGGGGCCTCATCAAAGAAGTACAATGCCGCAATCTCATTTGTGTTGATTTTGGCTTTTCCAACTGCCTGCTTGTTGTGGCGATAGATGGTCTCCTGGAGCAGGTCCTGCCTGCACTTCCGTGAGCCAGAGTTGATCTTGTGGCTGACAATCTTCTCAAACCTAGGGCTGCCCACTTTCAAGGACCAAGTTTTCAAGGCTGTCATTTTCAATATAGATGCGGCCAAGCCACATGAAATGGATGTTGTAAATCATTGGCCTGACCCTGGCTGACGCATCTGTCTTCACCCTCAAGCTCTCCAGGGACTGCGTCTCGACAGAGCTTTTTGGGTTGCAGGTGCCATAGAGACCTCAGGCAGCAACTGCAGCAGCAGCAACAACAACAACAACAACAACAACAACAACAACAACAACAACAACAACAACAACAACAACAACAACAGCAGCAGCCACGTCTTCAAGTGCAACAACAGCTTTTTTGCATGGTTGTCAAGGTACACATGGCTCCTAATCCAATGGAAGTGTTGAAACTACCTCCAGCCTGCTACACTTCAATGACACTACTTCCAGCCAAGGGGCACAGGCACTTCAGCAATCGCTTGGCCAGTTCACACTTGATGGCCTGCTGGTCTGCTGGCCTGTCAGTGGACTCCATGATGCCCAACTTCAGCACAGCCCAGCACAGCAAGTGGCAGGCCATGGTCACTGAGCTGCCAATGCTGATGCCCACAGTGAAGCACTCTATCTCAGGGCTGTTGCCTTTGGACCAGGGGCACCCCCAATCAAAGAGGAGCTCCAGTGGGTATTTGGCAGTCTCATTGCCATGCCCAATCAGCAGCTTCTGCATGTTGTCGAACACTGCGTGCAGTGGAGGTGCCCCCTTCACATGGGACTGCTCATGCACGCCTATCTGCCACAGCCTCAGGGAAAACTTGGTCAAGTGCTCCATGCCATTCTCAGTGTACTTCAAGCTATCAGGCCTGCTGGACTGAAAGCCTGTCAAGGCCTCCACCTGGCCAAGGTCTTGACACTTGTCCAGCAAGTCATCAAGTCTGGCTTTGTAGGCCAGACGGGAGTCTTCAGTGGCAAGCTTGTCTGCAAACCATTCACACACATCCGTGAACTTCGGGAAGCCCTGGGCATCCTTGGTGTCCATCTCCCCCTTCAGGCAGGCCAAGCACTCGTTCAAGATCTTAGCCATTTCGTCTTGGTGACAAAGGCCATCATCCACTTCCATTGCTAAGGTGGCCAAGCAAACA
Organism: Effrenium voratum; assembly: GCA_963377175.1. Classification (NCBI taxonomy): domain Eukaryota; class Dinophyceae; order Suessiales; family Symbiodiniaceae; genus Effrenium; species Effrenium voratum. The sequence goes on along the minus strand of CAUJNA010003662.1, from coordinate 8,737 downwards.
AGGCTTTATTTTAGACACAGCTGGCAAGCCACACACATCCGCAACTGAAGGCTCACATCCACAAGCGCCCAAGGATCACATGCAAAACTCAAGCCATGGACACAAAGGAGTTCTAGTTTGTGAAATGGCCATGCCAAGCGCATCGCTGATTTTGCTCCACAAGCCCTGCTGCACTTGACTACAGGCCTGCTGGCCTGCTTGCCTGCCCCTTGCAAACTGCCCCCAGTTTGAACTGATGGCTCCCATATCAAGTGCTACGAGGCCGGACCAATTCCAAAAAAGCTTCCGCAGCCTCTACAGCAGTGGACTCAGGTTTGTACAGCGTCCACCAAGTCCTCTCATGGTGATCCTTCCAAAAGTTGGATGGGATGCTCTGGTAAAACGCTTCCCGTCTGAAACGCCACTGCATTTTGCCATCCAGATTCTCTGGGCACTTGCGGCCAGCAAAGGTTGCCCGTGTAGGCCAGCTCACCTTGGAATCCTCAGGCTCAGAGAGGGCATTGGCCTCAACAGCGTCCTCAATCTCAGGAGCGTCCTCAATCTCAGGAGCATCCTCGATCTCAGGAGCATCCTCAGGCTCAGGCATTGGTCTGGCATTGGTTTGAGGGGCAGCCTTGGTCTTCTTGGCCTTGCTCTTGGCGGTGGCCTTGTTGGCAGTGGCCTTGGTCTTCTTGGCCTTGGTCTTGGCCGTGGCCTGGGTCTTCTTGGCCTTGGTCTTGGCAGTCACCTTGGTCTTCTTGGCCTTGGTCTTGGCAGTCGCCTTGGTCTTCTTGGCCTTGCTCTCCTTGGCAGTGGCCTTGGCAGCTGGCTTGGTCTTGGCAGCCTTGGCCAACTTGGCATCAATCTTGCGGGTGTCCAGCTGGAAGCCATTGCCACCACCATCAGGCTTCTGAGGCTCCAAATCAGGCACCACGATTCCGGTCTTCTTGATTGCTTTTTGCTCCGTGTCTGTGAGCACCCCGTTGATTTCGGTGAAGTTCACGCTTTCCTTGGCAACCTCCTGGCAAGGCGTCTGCAACTCAAAGTCAAGCTTGCGAGGAAGGGGGGTGATGCCATCATCTGATTCTTCCCGGGGCCGCACATTGCGTGCAGTGTCTGGGCTTGGTGTGGCGCGCTTCAGCACAGGCGGAGATGCTGTGACCAAGCCGCTGTTTCCAGGCAAGCTGTCAGCTGCTGGAGCCTGCAGGTCTGCAGGCATGTCAGCAACTTGGCCTGGGACTGCACCAGGTTCATCGCAGAATTGTGGGTCTGGCTGACTGAGCCCACCCTCTAGCTGCACAGGGAAGCGTAGTGTCCCACCAAACATATCAACTACAGCCCAGTTCTGCCCTAGTGCCCACCTGACATGGAATGGCTGCAAGACAGTTCAACACATTTGCCAATGCCAAGTCGCACCAAGTAACATGCTCATGCCATGAAGCAGCCACACACCTTTTCATCCCCACACCTGGCATTGCAAAATGCTGCAACCCCAAACTTCCCCATGCTCAAACAAATCCAAGGTCCTATGACCATGGATCATAAGACCCCTCTTCAACGGTTGCAGGGCAAAGCTTAGTCCCTGCTTTCGTGTGAGCCTTGCCTTTGGCTTTGGCCTTGCCTTTGGCTTTGGCCTTGCCTTTGGCTTTGGCCTTGCCTTTGGCTTTGGCCTTGCCTTTGGCCTTTGGGCTCTGGCGATTCAGAGCAGGATCACCGCCCCATGGATCTTCAAGATCTTGCAGGTCCATTACTGGGGCTGCAGGCCTGCTGGCCTGCATGCTGGAAATTGCCCAAGTTCTCCATGCTTGAACCATGGCCTCTCCCATCGCACTTGGGTAAAGCCCACTTTCCTTCAAGAGCTGGCCCTTGCCATTCACTTGCACAGACCCATCTGGCAAGTCCACACGGTCCATGAGAGGGATGTGCTCACACTGGCATCCACAGTCCCGTGCGCATGGAGCGAACCAGGCACTGTTGCACATGAACTTGAAGCGTTTTTTGAATGTTGGCCGCTTCCACTCAAAAACGCATCTGTCCACAAAGAAGAAGCTGAGCTTGCAGGCCATCTCCTTTTTGAAGTCATCAATGTGCTTCTGCAAGAAGGAGAAAATCATGCTTCCAGATGGATTTTCAAAATGTTAAAACCCTCTAGGCCCCGTGCCGAAATTGGGTAGCAGTTCTGAGGTCCTTGTTGGTGTTGCTTCCCAAGTTCCATTGATCGCCATTTGGCTCAAGACACAATTGAGGTTCAAGATCTGATGTGTGACTGCGGATATCCGTGATTGGCATTAGGAGGAAAACAACTGCTTGCGCCGCACTGTCAGGACTACTGTCGTAACTATCATTCCTTCTTCCTTACAACGTTTACACGGGTTCGGCTATAACGGCATCGTCCGTATACACCTTTCTACGTGGTTGGTATTAAAGCTTGAGGGTTCGGTGCACAGCGTCCCACGGGACGTCACCTTGCCGTCTCTTGACAGGTTATCAGCCGTATCTACAAGCTCTACACTGGACTGGGAGACAGCTGGTTTATTGCGGGTACAGGGACAATAAAGGAACGATAACCTACACAGTACAATGGCGTCTTCGGCGAGCCCAAGTACTGCAACTTTTGGGAACAGCAGCTCAGAGGGATCCAATGGATTGATGGCTCTTCCTGCGGTGATGGATATGGTTGCAGATTCACAGGATGAACCTGGGAGCGGAGGTTCCGCGCTATTCAGCGACATATCTACTCCCACAAGATCATGGAAGCAGATCGATGTTCATCAGGAGTCGAAGAAAAGAGAATCCCCACCGAGAAGATCATCATCTTCGCCTGCGACACCACGGACGTCGCAGAAGGGCGTGAGATCGACATCGAAGGGTGGGAGGTCAAAATCACCCACCAGTGCAGATTTTCGCGCCGTGATCAAAGAGAAGAATAAGATGGAGGTGGAGATCGGGGAATATCAGAAGACACTTGATGAGATGTCGGCAGCAATGGCGAATCTTAACCAAGAAGACTATGGAAGCACCATCCGGATCCAGGAGCTGGAAAGACGATGCGAGATTGCCAGCAAGCAGTCGGGACATCTAGTGAGTCACCACCAACACCACATGGCTGAGGCATGGCGCAAGTTTGAGGAAGAAGCCCAACAGATGCGCAAGGTGGAAATGAACGCATTTCAGTACGGGGAGAAGAAAGACATGGAGTCGAATATTATGATGCAACAGATGAGGCAAGCTGAAGGAACTATCATGGAGCAGAAGCGGGAGATTGCATTGATGAGATCCTACATGGCAAGCGAGAAGTCGGCCGCGCAGGAATCAGCTATACGTGCAAATCAGATACACCGTGAGGCTTCACAACAGATATCAGTTTATCAGCAACAGATCAGAGGCATAGAATCTTCTACATCTATCGAGAAGTTCAACGAGGAGGAGATGGTCCAAAGTCTGAAATCACAGTTGGAGCATGCACTCGTCAAGCGCCCCGAGACGTACTCTTTGGAGGACTCCAGGGAACAGTTGATGACGAGGCTGAATGACGTTACAGTATTTGCGGAACAGGAATCGAAGAGAGCAGATTGCTTGCTTCGCGAAAAGGGAGAGATCGTCAAACAGTATGAGTCCGACGTGTCGATGAAGGACCAGATGATTGCTGTCGAAGGTGGTCATCGTCAGGATGCGATCTTGGAGTTAGCCCAGGTCAAAGAAGAGAAACAAGAGGAACGGTGCACGATGGACGAGAAGTCGAAGGAGGCTGAGTACTGGAGACAGACAGCCAAGGGAATGTACGATGAGTACCTCGAGGAGATGCATGAGCTTCAGGGACAACTGAAGGAAAGAGAGGCGACGCTCAAGCAAGAAGAGAGTTTTGTGCGCCAACTCGATGCTGACAACGAGGAACTACGTGCACACAAGAAGCTGGAGATGCAGGAAGCCTCCAGCAGCAAAGATGGACATCGTGAACGAGCAGTAGTGAAACGCGCTGAGGGAGGAACCCAGGCTAATTCAAGTAGGATAGACAAGAAGGTGGCTGGGTTAATCCCGTCATCGTCTTCGAAACAAATCCCTAATTCGTCGCTGATGCCAGGTTCGATCCTCTTTCCGTCTTTCGGTGATCCAATGATCGATGTACACCTATCCCAGATGCAAGGGGTTGTTGGGCATGTCCCACAATCCACTACTACGACTGGTGGTGGTGATGGGGGGGGAAACAACGGTACTACGCCCCCATTGGATTACGGTGGATTCCCGCCCAATGGGAATGGGCAGGGAGCGGGTCGACGTCAGTTGAGCCTCGCTGGTGGCGGAGGAGGACCTCCGGATGATCCACCCGATGATGAGGATGAGGATGACGACGACGAAGGAGATGAGGAAGACGAGGAAGAAGAAGAGGAAGAAGACGATCGGACACGGAGGAGACGAAGGAGATCGAGAGATAACCGAGAGATCAAGAATGATCGACCGAGAATCTCGAGGAAAGAGGCCGAGAGAGTATCTATTCCGGCCTGGCCAAAGATCCATCAACTTGACACCTGGAAGATGCAACTGCTGATGAATGTTCTGAGCGCATGTGCAGATCCAGATACCGACGCATGGACGAAATGGCTGGAGCAGGCTCTTGGGTTGAACCCAGACCTGGATTTGCTTAGCGATTCAGGTGGCGACAGATTTGCTACGATAGATATTAAGATGGCCATGGGCATGCAGAACATGCTGAAACAAGCACCTGACGAAGCCAAGGACGTATACCTCGATGCTACACGACACTCTGAACTACGACATCAACAAGGGGTGATCGTGAAGGGACGAGAGTTGGTGGCATTAGTTATGCAATCATTCAGAACTTCCGATAGAACGGATCTTGTCTACCACATCGAGCATTTATTCAACCTTGACTTTCCTGGCGACAAGAACTTGGTCATGTTCAGGAACAAATGGTATGATTTGCTGCTGAAGATGAGGAGCGAGGACAGACCCAGTAAGCTGGCTCTCAGAGACATCCTTTACAGGAAGATCAAAGGGAGCAAGAAGATGGAGTTCGGCCTCAATGCCTACCATAGACTACCGGACAAGCATCCTCAGAAGACGTATGAATTCTTATTGGCGTTGATCGACTATCAGATCAAGGCAGATCGGGAAGACCTGATGCTCGACATGAAGGAGAAATCGGTCAAGTCGATGATGAAGTCAGGCGGGAAGGATGCGGCTCCAGCAACTGGCAAACAGGAGAACCAGGGCGGCAAGGGCAGAAAGGGGAAACCCGGTGGACCTGATGCCGCTCCTGTGCTCCCAAAAGCCAAGGCAAAGGGCCACGCTGGCAAGAACGGCAAGTCCGACGGTGCCAGCGACAGAGGCAAGAGTCCGGGCGGAAGCAAGGATAACCCCTGTTGGTACCACTTCAAATCGGCGAAGGGGTGCGTGAAAGGGACTGAATGCACTTTTTCCCACAGCAAGAAGACGGAGCACAAGTTGGAGAGTATGTCCAAGGGGAAAGGAAAGGGCAAATCCAAATCCAGATCATCGTCACCAAAGAGAGATGATGGAGCATGCTTCGCGTTTCAGAAGGGGAAGTGCGATAGGGGAAGCGCTTGTAAGTACAGACATGAGCTCATCAAGAACAATTCAGCTCCAGCAACGTCAAATGACAAGGCACAAGCCAAGTCGAAGGCTGCCGCCAAAGCCGCAGCGCCTGCCATTGTGAGGAGGGCCATCGCAATGCCTGCGATAGTCCTGAAGCAATCGGCTCCTGCGGGGAAGGTAAGCTTCAAGAAGGACGTTGATCATGTCGAACCGGACGAAGCCGAGACTATCTACCACGAGCACGATGACGACGTGATGAGCGAATCATCGAGATGGTCAGGCGAGTCCGAGATCCCCGAGAAAATGGTGTGGTTCAAGGAAGTGCTCGACGTCGACGAGAATGGGGAGATCACCTACCTCGAAGACGAGAGAAGGCAATGGAAACGAAAAGGGGAATGGTACGGTTATGAGGACAATGAGAATGAGCCTTATCAGTACGTGTACGTCGACGAGAAGAAGTTCAAAAGCAGTGATCATCGTGAATTGTCAGCCTATCAAGTCCAACGATCATTGATACGAGCGAAGATACTGAGAGAAGTAGTGGATGATGTATATAAGAAGCACTACTTCCCGGTGACCAAGGAGAGCAGCATAATGTTCGAGTATGATCGGAACAAGGACGAGATCAAGGAATCGGCTGTCGACTGGAAGAAGCAGCATGGTATGCCGAAGAACGTTTCCGCCATGTCAACGTGCATCAGCAAACGGGTGAAATGGTTGATGGACACCGGATGTGGTCATGATCTCATCGAAAGAGCCAAGGCGAAGAGCCTGGGTGTCGACATCGTGAAAGATGACGACGAGATCGTGTTCCAGACCGCGAATGGTTCCACTTCCACATCTGATGTGGCCAAGATAGTCGTGGACGAGTTGGACGAGACTGTCGAGCCGCATGTATTGGATGATACACCCACGGTATTGTCAGTGGGGAGGAGATGCATGAAGATGGGTTATGCATTTCACTGGATGCCTGGTAAACTACCTTTCATGGTTACGCCAAAGCAGGGATTCGTGCACATGCAGGTCAAGGACGACATCCCGTACCTAGTGAGTGATGGTAAACTTCGGAGTAACAGGCATCGCCCTACGATAGACGACCTCAAGGAGCACTTTTCGGAAGTATTGGCGATGGTAACAAACGACGAGGCAGATCAGGGAGGTGACGATGAGAACGACGTCACACCCGCCGCTGTCGGTGAGTCCGCAGAGGCCGAGGGCGAACACCACGACGGGGCATTCGACTTCGGGCCACCCGGAGGAGCCGGTCCGGTACGTCCGCCTCCCGTGGCTGAGGAAATACCTGTAGATGTTTGGTCAGTCCCGCATCGACATGGTGATGCCGAAGCTCACGAGGAAGAGGTTGATGAAGATGATCCAGATGCCGGAATCGAAGTAGACGTGTACGAAGGATCATCAATAAAGAGGAAAGTGGGAGTCCTCAAGAAGGACGCCAATTCCATAGCTCTTTTGCTTACACACAGGTACCGAAATCCCTTCTGCGAATCATGCGTCAAGGCAAAGATGAGACACTTCAGATCGCGAACGGGAGCATTCAAAAGAGAAGTGAAGACGTTCGGTGACCTGGTGACGTTCGACTTTGTGACGGCATCAGGAGATCATGAAGTGGAGGGCAGGTATGCGCTCATCATCCGGGACATATATACCGGAATTATCATGGCTTATCCCACCGCGAGAAGAGACACTGATTCAGTCGTCAGGGCTATCAAGCACTTCTGCGGGAGGAGGAAAATCAAGCAGGTATATTCGGATGATGGCCCGGAACTGATCAATGCGTGCGTGGAGCTGAAGCTGAACCACGACCTATCGCTGCCTGGACGGCCGCAGAACAATTCCCTTGCAGAAAGAACAAATCAATTCATCATTGACCAGACTTCGGCTTGTCTTGTACATGCCGGTCTACCCACGTGTTATTGGGTGCAGGCCATCACCACTCTGTGCCATCTCATGAACATTGAAGAGGTGAACGGATCGAGTGCATGGATGAGGCTGCATGGCGAGGAGTTCAAGGGCGAGAAGATACCTTTCGGTGCGCTAGTGGACTTCAAGCCGAGTGAAGCACGGGGGGGAAAGAGGGAGAAGTTCGAGCCAAGAGGGGAAACTGGTATATTTGCCGGATATGTGTTGAGCACTGGCATGCATTGGGCAAACAAGTATCGTGCTTGGGCACTTACTGCATTTGCGGGTGCAGAGCTGAACATCAAGAAGGCAAAGGTTCCACCTCGGTTGAGAATGCCACATCAGACGGAGAGGATGATTCTGAAATCTCCTCTGACATTCCCAATACAGCAGAAGTACAAGGATGCCAACGAGGCTTTGGAAGGAATAGAGATGTCTATCGATGCAATCGGTCTGGATGCACGTGACCGCCTGATCGAGGATGAGGACTACGAGCCTGAATTGCTGCAGAGTGACGAGAAGCGACTGCTTGACGATGAGGTCGATCAGATCGCTGGTCTACTGCTCGACGATGGCCCGGAGGTAATCGCCGGAGATCGTGGGGATCATGCAGGAGAAGAAGATGCTAGACCGAGCTCTTCAAAAGGGAAGGGAGATGGACACCCTAAGGGCGATGAGAAGGTTGTAAAGTCCGACCTTCCTCACGTGTCAGTTGGACTACCTGGGGATGGCATCACGTACGTCAACGACGATGGCAAGGAGGTTAAAATCGACAAGGCCGGAAGACCGTATCCTGTCGGGAAGGACGGATTCAGGCTAATGAAGACATCGAGACCTCCAGAGTTCACTCCTGAAGAATGGAAGATGATGAGTAAATATTACACCAAGGAAGAGAAGGCCGAAGTGAAGGGCGGTGGCAAAAGGAAAGAGGGAGATCCCAAGAGTAAAGAGTCTGATATTTCCGCGCCGGCAGAGGCACGGACATTACAGATGCCCGGTGGTAAGAGAATTCGAGCGATGCTTCGGAACCGCTGTGGTGGAGTAGAATGGCAGTACAATTGGGGATTGCGGAAGAACATATCAAAGATCAAGAACCCAATGGATGGGAAGCACTTGGCTGAGCTTGAATGGGTCAGGATTGTTGTTAATCCTGTCGACGGGGTGGTTGTTCTCATGGATTCCAAACAGTCCCAAGACGTCATGAGACGAAACGTTCAGCTTGAGAAAGAATTTTAGTGTCTGGTGGTAATTTATGCCTGGAAGTTCA
>CAUJNA010003661.1:1589403-1655112 GCA_963377175.1 Effrenium voratum | reverse complement strand
GAATGAGACATGGAATTGCAAATAAAAACCACTGAACTGTTGTTGTCGCCTTTCTTCGGGGACACCAAAACAGTTCATTCCACTTCCCTACCGTTTTCGCACCTGTCCGGAAAATCAGGTGTCATATTCATTTGGAGGAGACCCGCAGTGGCCCGTTTCGTCTCACTCCGCGTCCTTCGTCCAGGGAGGGTAGGCTCGGGAAGAGGCAGCCGTAGTAGCGCCTAGCGTCGCTTCCCCCAAACAAGCGGTCGCTAAGCGGCGCTTTGGAGGCTAGGTGATGCCGGATAGGTGTCCCCTAACATCCAAGCTTTCAACCACCACACTTACTTCCCAATTGGAGATTTGGATTGGATTGGTTTGGTTGTTGCTTGGTGGCTTTTCATGTAGCCTCTGCGTTTAAACAGGGGTTGAAATCCAAACCCAAACCACCAACCCAAACCGCATGATGAAAAATGGGAGGTGCAAAAAACATGAAAAGGGAGGGGTACGTCCAAGAACGCAAATTGGGTGTCTTTTTGGGGCCCCCAAAATGGCAAAACGCTTGTTCTTTTAGTATCCCCAACAATAATACCGAGCCTCAAAAAAGACACACCCATTTCGCGAACCTAATGATTTAAGGCCAAAGGCAAGACCCGCCTCATGGCTCGTAGGTACTGCAAGTCCCCCTTGAACCTCTCCTAGGCTTGCGCAAAACGGGACTTGTCTGAACTTGCCTGTGCTGAGCAGCGAATGAGGGAATGACCCCTAAATCTTGGAATCCAGAAGTTTTGAATGGACACCACGGGAGCAAGGGAAACCACGAACATCTGGGTCGGTGAGGGCCCCCTTCTTTAGTTGCTTTTCACGGGGAACCAACAGGAAAACAACCATTGTTGGACCCCCCGTAGAAGACGCACCCATCTGGCATAAGGTGTAAGGATTGATCCCTCTCCCTTGGTATTCGTGCTGTGGGAAAACTTTGGGAAGTGAGTTTGAAACGAAAATGCGCACACACGCAGACACACACAAACACACATTGGGGTATCCTTTTAGGGTTGGACCCCTAAAAGTGTGGTTTCCTTGTTTGTTCCTTGGGGGAAAAAACAAGCGCCCTCAAAAAAAACCTGCATCCTTTCTTTCCATTGCTCAGGGCGGTCCCAAAGCCAAGGAGTTATAGAGAGCGCTCGAAAAAAACACCTCGGACCTCTTGATTTCAACGGGCGTCTCGTGATAGGTGGAGGAAAAGAGAAACCCACTCCAAACAAATGCAACACGGGGGAACCTCCCAGCTAGAGGCCTGCGACAATAAACTTAAAAGGGGTTAAAAAAACCGAAAAGAGCATATTTGTTGGCAAGTTTGAAATTTGCAAGGCTTTCAGTGTGAGTCGGACGTTCATTAGAGTTCAATCGGAGTTCTTAGAATTTTAAATCCCAGTGGGAATTCCTTTCCAAGTAAGGTTTCAATGAGAACTGAAAGGGAACTATTCCCCAGATAGCTGCAAGCTATAGGAGTTCTAACTTCAATTCAAGCAGGGGTGGGTGAGACTCAGAATTCCGGCCAAGTGCTGCTTTGCAGGGCGCTGACCAACACCCTGCGCAGTTCCGAGCTTCGACCTGCAGCTACCTCCCACTGCCCGAGTCAGCGCGCAACAGCACCCTGCGGCAGCAGCACCCTCCGCCAGCATTGCAGAGTGCGCCAGGTAGCTTCTGCAGGCCAAGTCTCAGAGTTGTGCAGGGTGGTGCTGCTGCAGGCTGTTGTAGGCCGAGACTCCGAGTTGCACAGGGTGCTGGGTGCTGTTGCTGGGCGCTGTTGCAGAGTGCTGCTGCAGGCAGCTTCTGCAGGCCAAGTCTGGGAAATGTGGCATCTTCTTGATGCCTGTTGGAAAGCGAAGGACAGGATTGTCCTGTGTGAAACTATCGATTCTCTCGCTGCATAAAAAACAGTCAAAAAGACGAAGAGGGTGACATCGCAATAAGAATAATCTTGTCGTCGATGATCAATGGAACTGCCTCAGTGAGGATATCGACTGATCCGGCACGTCGTGGCGCCGTTTTCTTCTGTGTCGAATTTGGATTCCGTGCTGCTGTAGGAGGCCTATTTTGCACTTTCAGTATTGCCACTCGCTCGTACTTGGGCTCCTGGTAATAGTCGTTGGCCTTGTTGTTGTGCTTCTTCTGGTCTCCATGGTGCCAAGTGCTCTTCTTGCGACAACACTCCTTGTTGGAGTGGCAGAACTGAAGCTCCACGGAAAAATTGCTGGTAAGGTCCCCAACAACTATGTATATGACGACGATGACAGCATCAAGTCCCACATCCGGAACCATCCAAGGATGAGATTTTTTGCGCATCCAAGTCACTCGAGACAAAAAAGGACACCGCAACTCTGAAGCTAACCGGATCTCAGAAGCAGGGTCATTGGATACTTGACAAGAAGAACAAGCAGCTTACTCGTGTTCACATCACGCCTCGAAAGGCATTGTTCACGCCATCAGGAGCTTAGGAATGCTTAATTGGTCCTGACAACATCAGCCGAGAACGTGCCACTCAGATAGTTGATGCATGCAGAGGCGGAGAACCAGACCTCCTTGACGACAATTGGAGACTTACATCCCATGCAAACAAACAAACTAACGGTGAACCTGTACAAAGGTAAGACCATCTTCACTTACTCCGACTAATCGCTAAAAGAAGCAAGTTCAGAAGAAGCAGGTTCAGGATCTGCTGCAGACAGGATCATCGACAGAAAGGCCGGTTGACCATTGAGCCAGATCCTTGTGCGCCATTCCCAGATGAGCCAATATGGCTTCTGCTTTGTTTAAGCAGAGCCCATGAGCGATTGCTCAAGCCGGAAGAGTTGACGAAGCTCCACCTCCAGCATCATCACATGAATACCGAGCAATTTCAATTTAGGACTCGTGCGCCTCAGACACCAAAGTCGATTTACGCTCTGGTTGAAAAGATTCGTAGTGAGAGCAAAGCTTGCCAAGCAGCAAAACAAGCACCGTCCAAAGGCAAAACGAGTGGGCTTCGAGCGGGTACATTTGAAAACGTGACATTCATTGCTCACTGCCAGGTATATTTTGGAGCCGGAGAACACATCATTGTTTTTTATCATCCTGGATGGAGCAACAACATTGCTCACTGCAACAGCTGTGAATACTAGAGGCCGAGAACATCACTGTCCTCGGGAACTACTTTGACCCGGGTACCAGTATCACTTGCAGCCCAAATCAGTTGTCGCAGACCTCGGCATCAGCCCGATCTCGTTGGGACCAAAATACACTGAAGCCGAAGCAGCAGTACGAATTTTCAACACGCAACTCAAGATCATGCTCAACTCCACCAAGGTAGGAACATCACACGCCTCCCTCAAAACAGTCCCTCAAAAAGGTCACATACAGACAACTTGTCAAGGCTGCTGAAACTGTCAAGAACCAAACTGTCACCTACGGGGGTGTAACACCTGGAACTCGCATTCGGAAGACGACCAGCAGATCTTGTCCAGCTTGATGACGCACCACCCACGCAATTGACGACCGACAGGAGACAGAGCTGACAGCAATCCAGATCACACAGCTCAAGCAAGCATTCCAAGAACCTCGCCAATCCGAAGACATCCGGAAAGACCTTGCTCAGAATCTCCGAATGAGCCCCAAGGCTCTTCAGGTGAAAAACAAGGTGTTCTACTAGCAGGAAGGCAAATCCAAGATTCGTTATCCCAAGGAAGTGTCCTTGCGGCCCCTACGCCATCAGTCTCACGGCCATTGCGCATAGACTGGAAAACAACTCCTAAGCCCGCAGCACCAAAACCGGCAGAGAACATGTTTGTGGAGGATCTCACATCCAGTCCTAAGCAGGCACATTGGAACTGCACGCAAAGACAAAGTCCATGCTCTCGAGACTTTTGCAGGAAGTGCAAGACTCAGCCAACGCTGCGCACTTGCAGGTCCCAAGTTTGGAACTCCTGCTTGAAGGCTCACCCTGCATAGTAAGACTTTAAGCCGGTTAGATCATTTACGAATTTGTCGTATCATGAGTTACAACCATGTCGCATTCATTGCAACTGTAGTTATGAACGGTGTATATAAAGTAAACTGCAACTGCACCGAGCCACTTGCTATGCGATATAATTGCTCCCCGCTTATAAGTAAGTAACAGCCTAGATGTGCAAGTGGCCCATTGTGGGTAGCACACTTGTGTAACTGAGTTGGGCCACTTACGCTATTTTGGCTGAGTGCGTTTGCCACCTTCAGCATGTTCACATGCTTCGCGCAGCTAGGAGAACGTCTGTGCCTTCCACGCAGGCGCAAGTTTCACCTAGTGCGAGATTGAGAAACGCAGCAGTGTCCTTGCAAAATGCAGATTTGAGCACGGAAAGTCTGCGTGTCTTACCTCGAAGGATGCATCGTTGCAAGTCGGCACGCGTTGAAGAACAGTTTGGGCGTGGGCTTGGCTTGCTTGGTTTTGTGCAGGGAGTGTGTCTAACGGACCATGGCCTGTACTCTTGGAGCATGAATTGTGTGACCCGGCTTGCGCTCTGCGGCCTTTGCATGCCCAGGGAGCCTTGGTCTTCACGAAGTTCCCCGTCTTTATCTCGACGACCAGTAACACAGTTCCTGACTTTGATTATCGACTAAATCGAACACTTCGTTGTCAAGCCAAGATTGGCGCTCTAGACGCTTTGCTTCAGCGAATTGCTTCTGATAAGCTCTTGTCAGTGGCTGTTGGTTCCTTTCGCTTCTTCCCAATCAATGCGGATGTCGTAGAGGCCTTTAAACGTTCGTGCTTGGATGGGTGCAAGACTAGAAGCGCACGGTTGTCGTCCGCCATGTGCTTGCATAGCCACCATGCTGGTTTGAAGGTACCTTTTTGCCTTTCTGAGGTGAACAGGGTTCCCTTCAACGCCTCTCGGAACTGTGGCTGAGAACCTTCTAATCAGCAATCATGTAGGTTGAGTGTGCCTCGTCAAGCACAAGGTCAGCTTCCTGATCGTCGTATGCCCCTGTCCTCTGAGAATCTTTCGTCTTCTTGAACAGTGTATCTCATGGTTCTCTGTCAACTTCCAGCGCCTGACGATGTTGGTGTGGGAGGAACGAGTTCACCCTCACTCTCACATTCTATCGGCAAATGAACTGGATTGTTTGGATTGACATTGGATGAAGAGGCAGGTTCATTCCTGGGTGAAGACTTGCAGGTGATTGACGATCTGGCTTCCTCCCAGTCTTCTGGGCTGCTCTGCATTGGTGGAGTTGTTTCTTCATGCCCAAGTTGCGGCAGTTCAAGCTCTTCATCGTTGTCTTCGTTCTCGTTACTGGTGGTGGCACCTCAACAGTCGGTAGAGTCGGCTGACATGGGCGCGGCTGAGATGGCAAAGAGACATTGCCCCCCAGTCGGTTGAGTCCACTTGAGGAACCTTTGTTGCTGGTTGCCGGGATTCCCGCGAGGCTTGTCGTGAGGCGGGTTGGTCAGGCGTGTCCGTGGGATCCAGAGGTGGATCCGACATGTGGTGGTCAGGTGGACTTGCAGTCTTGGACATGGGACGTTGTTCATGCGGGGGATCCGGTGGATCTATCTTGATGGGCATCGGCGCAATGGCCGCATCTGAGAATTGCACTTGGACGCAGGCAAGACTTCTTCTGTTCGTCTGCGCGCTGGTCAGACTGCGTGGATGACACACACAATGTTCTGAGCTTCTCGGTTGGTGAATGGCTCAGAGATGTTGTTTAGAAGGCGCGCCTCACGCTTGAGCGGCTTCACCTTCAAGCGTCGCGGTATACCCGTACCAGCTGCTTCCGAAGATGCCCGCATTGCCTTCAAGTGGTTGATGTTCATGTTCACCGAGCTGGTGGAGTTCTGAAAATTTCTGAAGGTTGGTCTCATCTTCAGGAGGTAGGCAATGCATTAAGCTTGTGGGCTTTACGCTTCTGAGCCCGGATTCAGCATCTCTCAGTCCATATGCGCAGAACCCAGGTCACGGGTGGATCTGAGAACAATTGCTGTACGCAATGTAAAGTACGAGATCCTGGATGTCCGAGGATTTTTGATGATAAAGCATCTCCTGTGCTTCAGCTGATATCGTACAATCGATGCAACGAATTCGGCACTTAGCATTCAGCGCTTACGCTTCTCCCAAACCTTCTGTTGATCTTGTTGAGTTTTCTGCATGTTTGATCATGGACCGCGCATCAGGTGCTTGTTAACCTCCAAGTAGCGGCCAAACGAGACCGCCCCACGTGCTGGATGAAAAGGCGATCTTCAACGAAAAATGTGGGCACCAGGTCTCTTCAAGGGTAATGGGAATCAAACAAGGCCTCTGGTCTTTTTGCTCTTCTACCACTTGATCGCGCTTCTCAAAGATGATGGCAATGCTGAATCTTGCTCCGCAGCTTCTCCCTGCTAAAGCTGTGCAGCGGAGAGCTGCGGGTGTTGCGGAGAGCTGCGGAAGCTGCAAGTTAACCGCGTTTTGACCCGTAGAGACGCGCAGTGTCTAGAGGCCACGCAGAGTCTCCACATGGAAGCCTTTTACCACGCTTGGGGCGCACACAAAGTGAAGCCCAAGCACCACGCCGCATCGGCGCTTTAGGGTTTGCCCCGGAGTGCCACGCAAAGTAGCATGACTGCGGGGTGGCGCCTGCTCCCCCCAGCCTCCGCGCGGCTCTGCGCGGAGCTGGGCGACAGCTCGCTCATGCGGCCGCCCTCCGCAGAAGGCGCGCAAGGGCGGGTCCGGACTGGCGAAGTTCTGCTCTCGTCAGAAACGCAACAAAGCTGCGTCGCACAGTGCGTTGTTGCAGGAGGTCCACCTCGCGCTGACTCCGCTGGCCTGCCGCGCGGGCCGCGCGCAGCAGCCCTGGGGCACAACTTGGACACAGCTAGACCGCGAGGAGCATGCCCCCACCCGTCCTGTGTCCACTTGCTTCAAGCCTGCGGCGTGGCGTCACGACGGCGCCGCTGTAATTTGCTTGCACCAGAATATCTTGCACGGCGATACCTGCAATCGCGCTGGAAATTCGACGCACGCATATAATGCAAAAGAGGCAAAAAATCCTCCCGGTTTTGATGAACAGGCTCTTTCAGAGACCCCTGGAAAACAGGCCCACCCTCTAAAACAGAAAAACGCCAAACAAAAAGCCGACTTAGGTCCTACTTATAACCTTGGTCTAAGCTGGTTGTAAGTAACTTATAACCGACTTATAACATAAGTTGAAGTTGAGTAACTTATAAGTAGGGCAAGTTGACCCTAAGTTCACCCAACCAACCTAGTATGGCATAAGGCTGTATATATATATACATTGTGTAATTTGATGCTGGAGGTCAGAAGACATTTGCGTCTGTTTTGCATTGCTTCCTGTTAACACCTTGACCTCTACGCAATCATTTGGCTCAAGGGCCTTCCTTTCTCACCACATTGATGCAGACAGTGCGCTAGAGATAAAACCCCTTGCGGCATGCTCCCAGGCTTCACAGTTTTTTACAGATCTATTAGCCAGAGACGTCCATTGGTCAGTACATCCATTCGGTGTACATCAATAGGATCCTACTGAACTAGATCCAGGGCCACACGAGCACCATTACCATAGAGGACACCGATAGACAAATATATATATATATATATATATATATGTATACATGTATATATATATATATCCTATGTCCCATGTAACCCCGGGAACCCCTCGTTAAGCTAAACCAAGTCAGGCGGAACCCCATACACTTTGAGGCAATAAGCTGTTAAAAACAAACTTGTCAGAACCGTCTTAAAATGTCCCGCCCACCTTCTACTTTCAAATCTCCGTGTTTCTCCTTTTCTTGTCCATTATTTACAAGCTGCCAATGTTGTTGCCACGGTTCTCTGAATTGGAATCCAAAATTCCCAGAATCCGCTACAAATCCAACTGCGCGATTTGGGACTCCTTCTCACCCCCGGCCTAGCGGCCTGACAAGCGGAAACCAGAGATCGACCCGTTTAGGGGAGCCAATGGAACCGTCACCCACAAAAACAGAACGACCCCAAACCCCACACCCCCAGAAAGAGGAACACACATCTGGGCGCCTAAAACGCTTGAGTTGCTTTTGTTTGCTCTCCAAATATGACAAGCGGGTCCAGCAATATTGGAAACATCCGTAGGGAAGGACGCCATAGGCCCCAAGCCCAATGACCGGTTGACTTTTCGAGTGTCCTGCACCTCGCTGGCCAGGAGCGCCTCGAGCCCTTCGATTTTCTCCCGCGAAAGGCCGGTGCCCGCCGCGGAAAGTCGGGCGTCGAAGTTGGTGAAGGCTTCGACGGCCGCGTTTGAGCGGCCCTGGCACACGTGGCCGTCGGAGTTTTTGGACCCGACCACCTGTCATCTGTAAGGGGAATTCACGTGGTCACGAAGGTGATGTTTAAACTCATCAAGGGACATGCACACCTGGGAAGCAAGGGGTGTGTGTCCAAATGGGACACACAAACAATGGGAAAACAGCAGGAGTCTTTTCTTGGAAAGGCACTGCTGAAGGTATGTTCCAAGTGGGATCTGGGAGACTGCCATGGGACGTACAACAACGATTCATTGCCGCAATGACATTGGATTTTTCTTTTGGGGGGGAGGGGGGTTTGAGTAGCCTCCCAGCTTCTTCACGGTATTTTGGGGCTTGCCCAGTCTCATCCCCACCATAAACCATGGGCACGGCTTCTCAGATGCCCAGTGGCCATGGGGAAAAAAGGCACCAATTTTTTTGTGGGTTGAGTTTAAAGGGGAACCCTTGATGTTGACCTACGATTAGTAAATAGTCCATAAAAAAACTAACCGATTTCCCGAAAAAATGATAAATATACCATGAATAATGCTAACCGTTTTTCCAGGGAAAAAATTAAAAAAATACAAAATAATATAAAGTAATTCAAAAAAAACCTTCCCCCCACATGAATGAATGAATCCTGAGTTCCCCAGCTCACAAAAGAACCTAGAGTTCCCATTGGGATCCATGCAAAAAGCAGATTTTTATTGAAGGTCAGTGCTCCCAACCCTCATCCCCCATGGAATTTGCATGGTTTCATAGTGAATTTAAATAGGGTCATGCCAGGCATCCCTTTCTTTTTACAATTCCTTTTACAAAAACCATCAAAACCAACACATTGACCCTGGCAGCAAGGGTACCCCCCATGAACCCTGAGGCACTAAAAAAAACCAGACCATGAATAATGCTAACAAGATTCCCCCATCAAAAAGAATATCTGATCCCCTTATCTTTATTCATGGTCAAGCTTTCGATTCCACTTGGCTCATCCCACACTTGACCCTTTCTTTAAAATTCCTTTTAAAAAACCATCAAAATCAACACATTGACCCTGGCAGCAAGAGTACCCCCCATGAACCCTGAGGCACTAAATCATAACCAGACCATGAATAATGCTAACAAGATTCCCCCATCAAAAAATATCTGATCCCCTTATCTTTATTCATGGTCAAGCTTTCCATTCCACTTGGCTCATCCCACACTTGATTCTAGATGTATCCCAAATCCACAAACTTATGGGATCCCTTTCTTTTAAAATTCCTTTTAAAAAACCATCAAAATCAACACATTGACCCTGGCAGCAAGGGTACCCCCCATGAACCCTGAGGCACTAAATAATAACCAGACCATGAATAATGCTAACCAGATTCTTCCTGGAATAACCAAAAGTTATTGGCTCAATACTACTTTAGAATTGGCCCAATTCTAAACGAGTATTCCCCCAAAGCAAAATAAGAAAAAAACAACATGCCCAATACTACTTTAGAATTGGCCCAATTCTAAACTAGTATTCCCCCAAAGCAAAATAAGAAAAAAACAACATGCCCAATACTACTTTAGAATTGGCCCAATTCTAAACTAGTATTCCCCCAAAGCAAAATAAGAAAAAAACAACATGCCCAATATTACTTTAGAATTTGCCCAATTCTAAACTAGTATTCCCCCAAAGCAAAATAAGAAAAAAACAACATGCCCAATACTACTTTTGAATTGGCCCAATTCTAAAGTAGTATTCGAAAACCAAAAAATCTGAGCCCAATACTAAACTCCTTTAAACTTTAAACAAGGCCCGACCCTGAAGATTCTCCCCTAATCTTTATTTATGGTCATTCAGGGGGGGGTATGGTCGTTCAGGGGGGGGGGGCCCTATTTATTAATCATAGGTCAACATTACCCCAAAAAAAGGAAGGAGAAAGGCCGGAGTCCACTGGGCAAGGGCTTGATCCCGCCTCCCGCAACAGGAACCTCATGAGCTCCTCGTGTTCTGCGCCAAGCAGCCCGCGGGGCTGGCTCTCCGCGTGGCTTGTGGCGTTCTGCGACAGGAAGGCTGCGAGCTCCTTTCAGCCGCGTTTGGGGAATCCGAGGGTTTGGGAATGAACCGAAAGGGAATTTTGGGGGGCTCACAGGCCCAAAAATTCCCCCCCCCCAAAACGAAAATTCCCTGAGAGCCAGCAAGTTTTAGAGGGTGCCAAAACAAATTTTGGAGGCTTCCAACTTTAAGACAGCCCCACTTGCCTGTCAGGCAACTCTACTGTCTGGAGACAGAAAGCTGGCAAACAAATTACATGAAGAAAGATAGTTCAAACATAGTGGTCAAGCCTTGGAACAAACTTCGTAATTAACCACTCTAGGCTTCACCATGGATGGTTTCGTTTGCGGGAACATTGGGCCCGATTGCATAATATTACAGACTTGGCTCGTAAAAGGAGAACATGGACCCACTATACGAATACTACGCAACGCTTTGGAGCAACTGGACCTTTCGGGCTGCCATTAAATGTGGTACGACCAAAGACAATCCCTGCTCAGGTTTGGGCAAGTGAGAAGACGGCTTGCAGCCTCCCTTGCCATCTCTAGGTTCACAAGATGTCTTCCCTTGGCCTTCTATGGTGACTGGTGACTGGAAGCACTTGGCATTCTTTGACCGGGATTCATTGGTCTCGGCCAGGCCTCACTGGTTGGCTGCAGTGACTCCCTTTCTTTCTCTAAGATTGCCTCTGTCAAGTGGGTTTTCTTGGGGGGGGGTTGCTCTGCATGCAACAGCATGTGCTAAAGAAGTTGCGCGGTCAAAGCCTCATGCAGGGCTGTGGAATACAACCTATAACCCTTTCTGTGAGACCAAAATGGGATTCCTTTTCTGGCTAACTTATCAGTTTTAAAACAATCGGAATAAAGCCCAAGTGTCCACAACCATATCCCAATCCACAACCTAACTACGACCACTGGCAGGTTGAAAGGATGATTGTCCCCCTGCGGCCGATCGCCCAGAATTAAGTCATGACTGGTTATCTGAGCAATGAGCTAGGAGACAGGGTTCTCAAAAATGGGTTCAATTGGGCTCATATCTTCAGCTGTAGACACCTAGGCCACAGCGACTCTCGCGCCGATGGCCCGATCGCATCCCGAGCGCTCGTTCGCTCGTGTCCTCCCCGCTGAGTTGCAGCGCCTGGGCCAAGTCCTCGGAGTTCTCCAGCACCTGAGGCGAAAGCTTCGGACGTCCCGGACGTGGAGTGGACGTCCACCAGCCTTGCTGGTCTTTCATTTGAGCCTGGGAAAAATGTGTCTCCAGTAGTCATTAGATTCCCTCTGAAGCCAACAAGGGACAACAACAAATACTCAGCAACTGGAAAATGTCGGGATCCCAGTTGCAAGCCACGAACAGGTCACCAGTCATGTTCAGCTTGGCCTTTATCTCGGGCGGCTCCCTTCGTTATGCCTGCTATGCAGGTAAATGGATCCCATGAATCCAAACCGCCAGTTAGAACATCACTTGCTAACGCGGGTACGTGTCCCCAAAAAACATATTGCAATTCCCACACATTCTTGGTCAGCTTCCTTGGGATCCCTTTCAACCAACTTGAGAAGGGAATACTTTCGTCTCCGAACGAGGCCTCTACCGGAGTCAGCTGAGGGTACTTGAACGGAGCTGTTTAAAAGTGTGCTCCGCTGCCAGCTCGAGGCCCCGTGAGGGGGCTCGAGCCTCGCCTTTGTCGCGTACTCGGCCTCTGAGCTAGGCGATTCTGACTCCCTGGTGCGGACAGCTATGGCCTTTCCCGTATCTCCAGAGCAACGCTAGAGTCTAGAAGAAGGGCCTTGGGCTATGGTCGTGAAATTTATGATTGCGAAGGTCCATCAAGGTCAGGTTTTGGAGGGTCCCCCTAGCTCCCAGTCCTCTCCGGTCGTTTCCCCTGTCTGGCCAATCGGACTGGGAAAGTAAAAGAGATTGCATGGTCTATCTTCTAGGGCTGGAGAGGGCCAGAGTTAATCAAAGAGGGGTTGTGTTATTCATCGCCTTCAAACCTCGTTGAAAAAAAAGCGGAATGAATTTGCTGCTTCCGGCTAGCCGTTTTTGTAATTTCTGGAATGGCCACCCTTGACACTATGGCGATGGCAATGCAAAGAGGTGCGTTGCAAATTATTCAGAGAGGTGTTTTGGCCAAACCTTGCGGGCGCCTTTAAAGTGGCATTGGCTGGCGGTCGGCTTGAAAAATCGTGCGTCTGTAGTCAGAGGGGATTTATCCATCGTGAATCATGCGCCAACATTGCCGCGTGGGGAGCCCATGCCAATCGTGCCCGGCGATTTTTTTTTGCCAGCTGCCGTCTCTCCAAAGGTCACCTTGGCCTGAGCCACTTTCCTTCTGACTCTCTTGGAACATGGCAGGTGCTGCAGGGCCTGCGCATTCCAAGATTCCGCCTGCCACATGCGAGAATGCTCAGCATTCGAAGGGAAATGGGGCGCCGCCGCACTTGCCTCAATGAAAAAAGCAGCAGAAGGAAGTCACGTTCCACAGCCACACCACTGCTCCCAACCAGCTGGCACAGCCATTTTAAACGCACGTGGCTTGGAGGCTCTCACTGAGGCAGCTGAAGCCCACAGCTGAAGTACAAGTGACTGATGTTCACGCAAGGGCAGGGACGCTGACAAGACCCCCAGCTTTCTGACAGGTCTGACAGGTGCAGCACTAACGACTAGTTCTCACTAAGGCATGCCGATGCAGCAATGGTCACCGAAATCGCTTAGACTCCTCACAGCGAAGGCGCTGCGCAGTGCTACGCTGCGCACGCTGACGCAACTACTTGGAATGCAAAGACCGAAAGCCGCAGCACATGTTCGGGAGAACTTTGTCTCTTGCAAACAGGCTGCGCTTGCCCCCGGGCTTCAGCACTCGCTTCGGGAAACTCAAGTGGCATGGCTTCAGTCTGACATGGCAAAGCAGAGCTGGCGATTGTCAGCCATAGCTGGGTGGGACCTGGTCAGCAAGCTCAAGTTGCGCCCCGAGTTTGGCCCTTTGATTCTTGAGGGAGATCAAGGAACCACCTCACAAAGGGCTGCAACAGAAGGCCTTCACAGCCAGCCGCATGCAGTTGACACAACTCGTCCGCTCTCATCTCCCCAAACCCCAGCGCCTGCATGCTGGCAGCGCCAGCTCAAGTTCACCAGGCAAGGTCAGCAATGCCGAAACCCCTATCGCACATAGCGAACTTGAGCACTGGGCACAGCGCTCTTGCGCAACTTCTTAGAAGAGAAGTAAGAACGAAAGCGGTGCAGCACTGTGTTTCTCGGCAGGAGCGCGCTAAACCTGCCCCAAACTTTACTGCCCGTGTCAGGAAGATTGGACTGCCTTCAATTCAATGGCATGGCTGCACATAGGCCGTCGAGTCAGCACAGGGAGCTGGTCAAAGCAAAGTCTCAAGTTGTGGACCGGTGCTCGCCTTCACTCAGGGCCTCTTGAGCCTGGCCGGCTACACTCCAAAGGACATGCGGCGCATACGGCAAGTTGGCACATCAGACACAGCTCAGACGCGGCCCAGCCGACTGGGATCTTTTGGCCGGTAGATCCAGGCCAGGCTGATGCCATCCAGCGAAACCTATAGGATGCACTTAGCCAGACGCTTCTCCAAACCCATCTGGGCTAGACTCGGTCCAAAACCGTTGATGGGCACCTGCGAGAGGCTCAGCTTAACGCATGAATTGATCACCGGCTTAGGGGTCACATTCGCCAAACCTTGAAGCAACCAAACAACCAAGTTTCATGACATGTCTTTCGGAGTAGTTCCTTGCAGCTTGGCGCAATCGTTCGGCGTGGTACATTCTGCATAAAATAAACTAGTAAGCTAGTACTGGGTAGTAGCACACAGTGTGTTTCAACCCCTATATGCGGCATCCGTTGCATTTGAAAAGGCTAATTGCCTTTTGGGAGCAAGAATTGGTTGGAAACCCTATGTCCACGTGCTTTGGCCGAAGCCCGCTTTTGACCGCTTGCAACGTCGCTTCCGGATGCCCGGACACCACCCGCATTCCAACAGAATGTCGAAACAAAACGACACAAAGCCTTATGACCACTTTTCATGAGCGAGAATGGAGCGCTAGCGAAGAAAACCCAGCAAATCTGTCCTGCCTCATTGCTGCAAGAAGGTTGGGCCCAGAAGGGCCCTCCTGGACCCTTTTGGGCCAAAGGTCGCCATTCCTTCCTATTGGGCACCTATTTTCTCCCTAGTGGGCTCTTGGTGTCCCCCCACATGGCTTCTGCCTGAAGGGAGTGCCACGGGTTCAAAGTTCAAAGTGTTGGATTTGATGAGTCACTGCAAACACTGTTTGCACTTCTGATTTCGCCGGGACACGCAAACAACTACTTAGCTGGCCATGTGCACGTTGTATGAATTCCCCAAACTTGACGCCTGCCCTGGATTTAGCACATTGCCGCAACTTGCGTTGCGGAAATTCGGCTGAAACCCAGTGAGGGCTATTAGGCCTGATTGGGCCCATTGGGCCTTGCCTTGGGTCCCCTTGGGCGCCATTGCGTTTTATTGGGACCTATTGGGCCCATTGGGCCTATTCAACGGCCTATTCAGTGGTGCTGGGTCGTTTACACGCGCATATGCCAGGACCCATTACGCAAATGTTTGCTCAAGCTTTCGTGTCAAGCAAGCGCACGAGTAATGGTAAATGCAAACACATGGATTGCAGGGCAGAGCTTTGGCTTTGCACACTTTCTAGAGTTGCGCCCGAGTTGCGGAAAATCACGCGCGAGGTGCGGGTGCGTGGTCTCTCGAGCACTTCACCACAGCGGCTGGGCAACCTCAACAAGTGCTCGAATTGGATGTGAGCAGAAAAAAGCGCTCGAATGCCAAAAACTGTCCGGAGTACTGTTTTGTGTATCAAAGGATCCTTCAGGCGGTGTTGATGTTTTCCGGCTTTTGCGAGGGAGACGGAGCCCAGAGACAGGAGTCAGGGGAATGGGGCAAAGCGACCCACACAAGAGGAAAGACCAAGGCAGAACGGTTCTAGCTGTTTTTGCGGGCCTCTTGATGCGCCCCGTTCTGGCTCATGAACTTGAGCCAAAACCGAGGACATAGGTCCACAATCTGGGTCTCGACGAAGGCCCGAGCACAGCTAAAGCACAGTGAGGCGTCGAAACTTTGTCGCAGTATGCCACAGCCAGAAGCTGCTCTCGCAACGCAACCGGATGTGTTCTTCATGATTGGTTGATCGCTTTGTTCGAACAAAAGGCGCAGTTAGCGGGTCAAGCAACTGGTGCACAAAGCACCAGCCCGCAACCGGACACAGCTAGGGCTCGGAAAGGCCGTGCGTGTAAACTCATCGAATATTCCTACAGGGCGTCTCACTCAGATGTCAAGCCGCGCGCCAACGCTTTGGCTTGACTCGATCATACCTTTCACCTGCGGGGTTGGCTTTGGTTCTTTGAGCTATTTTTGTACTCAGCAAAAAGGCCGCTACATCAAGCTCATGGGACGCCCGGCGGCAGCACCAGAAATGCAGATTGAGCCATGTCAGCAACGCAGCAATCGGTTCACACAGTCCAAGTGCTTCTCGTGGAAGGCCCCAAAGCCGGAGTTTACTGCAACACTTTGTCTCTTACAAACAGCAAGCTGTACTTGCCCCAAGTGTCGATTGGAATGTCGTTACATTACTTGGCATTGCTTGGAAGGCCAAATTCGCTTCCAAGAAGGACCCAGAGCCTTCTGAGGCTATGCGAAGGATTGGAATGTCTCCAATCTGACATGGCTGCTGTGCAGAAGCACAGTCTCGACCGACACCATTCCAAGTACATACGGCAGACATAAGCACCGTGAACGGGTTTCAGCACAGCGTCTTCACATTCAACCTCTTGCACTTGTTACAACGCTCCCATCGTTCCCAACGACCCCCGCCCCACGAGAGCGGAGAGGGGGCCTAAGTTCATCAATCCACAGCCACAATGCAACATTCACAATGCTCATCACAACCTCTTCGCTCACCGTGCGTAGCACTCTAGCGCAACTGCTTGGAACACAACCAAGACCGGTTGCCGGAGTCATCCGGAGTGGGTGTTCGGTAGCGATTAGCCTCTTGCAAATAGCAAGCTGCACTTGCCCCAAAGCTACACAGCTGGCTTCCTGAGCATGGGAATGACTCCAATCTGACATGGCTGCTGTGCAGAACCCCACAGTCGCGACTGACACCCTTCCAAGTACATACGGCAGACATAAGCACCGTGCATGGGTTTCAGCACAGCGTCTTCTCATTCAACCTCTTGCACGTGTTACAACGCTCCCATCGTCCCCAACAACCCGAGAGCAGAAACGGCAAAAATGGATAGGTGCAGTCAGCGGGTCAAGCAATTGGTGCACTTAGCCTGAGTGCGCAACCGGAAACAGCTAGAACTCGGAGAGGCCGTGCATGCCAACTGATCGAATGTCAATCCGCGTGCCAACACATTGGCTTGACTCGATCATATCTTTGGGGTTGGTTTTGGTTCTTTGAGCTATATATTATTGTACGCAGCAAAAAGGCCGCCGCATCAAGTTCAATCGACACCCGGCGGCAGCACCGGAAATCGGCTCAAGCCTGGAAGCCATGTCAGCAACGCAGCATCGGCTACCGAAGCCCGTCCAGGGGCGTGTCGTGGCTGGCACCAAAGCCGGAGTTTACTGCAACACTTTGTCTCTTGCAAACAGCAAGCTGTACTTGCCCCAAGTGTCGATTGGAAGGCCTTTACATTACTGGGCATTGCTTGGAAGGCCAAATTCGCTTCCAAGAAGGACCCAGAGCCTTCTGAGGCTATGCGAAGGATTGGAATGTCTCCAATCTGACATGGCTGCTGTGCAGAACCACAGTCTCGACCGACACCATTCCAAGTACGTACGGCAGACATAAGCACCGTGCACGGGTTTCAGCACAGCGTCTTCACATTCAACCTCTTGCACTTGTTACAACGCTCCCATCGTTCCCAAAGGCCCCCGCCTCGCGAGAGCGGAGACGGCTCAAGTTCATCAATCCACAGCCACAATGCAACATTCACAATGCTCATCACAACCTCTTCGCTCACTGGTCATGCATAGCACTCTAGCTCAACTGCTTGGAACACAACCAAGACCGGATGCCGGAGTGATCCGGAGTGCTTAAGCAAGCTTCACTTGCCCAAATCTTCACAGCTTGCTTCCGGATGATTGGCATGACTCGAATCTGACATGGCTGCTGCGCAGAACCACAGCCTCAACCGACACCCTTCCGAGTACATACGGCAGACACGAGCACCGTGCACACATGGTCTTCACATACAGCCTCTTGCACTTGTTACAACGCTCCCATCGTTCCCAAAGGCCCCCGCCCCGCGAGAGCGGAGACGGCTAAAGTTCAATCCACAGCCACAATGCAACATTCCCAATGCTCATCACAACCTATTCGCTTACTGGTTATGCATAGCACTCTAGCAAAACTGCTTGGAAGACAACCAGCACCGGACGCCGGAGTCATCCGGAGTGGGTGTTCGGTGGCGATTGGCCTCTTGCAAATAGCAAGCTGGACTTGCCCCAAAGCTACACAGCTCGCTGCCGGAGGAGTGGCATCACTCCAATCTGGCATGGCTGCTGTGCGGAGCTACTGGGGACGTGAGCACCGTGCTTGCTGCCCTGGGATCTGGTTAAAGTTGGCGGGTGTTCAAATCCGACTGCCACAAATCCCCCCACCTGCAGAGTGGGTCAACCTCACCAAGCAAGGCAGCAATGCTGAAGGCTATCCCCGAGACCAGACACAAGGCGCACGGGACGAACTGCGTGCATTGCACCCTTGGTATAAACTATATGGGAGACGACCCAAATCGAAAGCGCCCTGTCTCTTGCCATGTCATGCAGAATCGAGGGAAGGCGGACGCAAATCTGTCCTGGCGCCAGGCTCTATGTCCACCCCATTGGGCCACTCCGTCTCACACGCGTGCAAGTGAACATGCCCCGAACCGAACTGGACGACAATAAATTCAACCAATTCCTCCAGTTTGCGAAGTACCGGCCCAGGCAAGAACGATCTGTCTAGTTCTCTTCTTCGAGGCTAGCGGGGGCCCAAGCTTCGGCAATTCACATGGACATGGCTGGTGTCTTCTAGCCCTCGGGCTACACCTATCTGGTTCATGAAATTGCGAGAGAATGGGGTTGATGGTGTGAACATGAGGGCGGATGCCTCTGACCTGGATGCTGGAGTCAATTGCAGCTCGATGGGGCTCGCAACTATGCAGGGATCAGACATGAACAGGGGAAGGGGGTATGGCGACTTAAGCAATTCTGAGCGTCCACCTTCAAAATGGAATCGTCACGTGAAATATTTAAAAAGAAGTGAAATTACGGTCAACTGCGTGAAATCACGGACACCTGATCCTTTTGAGTGACCTCTTTGTCTTATGACTTTAATTTACTGTTCGCCAAGGAGGGCACGCTGAATTTCAACAGGTCGCTTGCGAGATGAAAGCCACGTGGGCTACTAACACATGCGCCACTTGGAAACAAGCGCTTCGTGGCTACCTTAAAGAGTGTACAGTTGAACTCTATCCAAGCAAACTGGGCACAGTTGATGACGAGCTGGCGGCGACACTGGAATGCCACTCAAACGAGTTGGACGGCACTGCAGTATTAAGTGGCCTCTTCGTGACATAAGTGACCTGGTTTCATCGCCCTGCGGCGCTCAAATGACACGCATTGACACGATTTGAGTAACCTCCGGCAAAGACGCCGTTGCACGTCACTCCATCTCAGTTGTTCAGTGACCCCGGAGAAAAACAAGGAACCCTTTTTGGGGAAGACCGTATTTTTTCCGTGCAGCCACCACTCGCTGAACCACTCAGCCACGCTTCAGTCTACGCCACTCCCGCCTTGAAATCAAGCCTCGGCATGGGAAAAGAGCAGCCGAAGAAGGCCAGGCGAAAACCGCCGCTTCAGGCGGTGTCCAGTTGGAAAACTTGTCCCGTGCCGTGAGACCGTCCTACCCAGAGGCGGCAAGGCGGATAAAAACTGGATGGCTTTTACCGATGCCAAGGTTTACCTGGCCAGACTGGAACCGAACTCTTGACTGACTTCGAGCTTGGGGGCCAAGCAAAAAAAAATGGGCAAGGACTCGCAGCAAGATCTCCAGCCCAGCCCTCCATACTGCACATGGGGTTACACTGATTTCATGAACCATTTACCAAAGAACTATTATTTTTGTACCACAAGGACACCTACGGCGGCCACTCGGACATGACATCATGCCACTCAATTCAGTGTCAGTGGCACATTTTTGTGCGCTTCAAAGTGGCGATTCTCCGGTGAAGATGCTGCAAATTCAAAGGCAACCTGCGGAAGCACGAAGCAACACGAAGACCAAATCCCGCAGAGTCACTGAAAGTCACTCAAATGCTTTGCGGCGGTGTCCAAGTTCCATGCAGTCATGGTGTCCGTCCCTCAGTTTAAGAGCGAAATCGCAGACGACTTGCTGCGCGTTCACAACCAACACTGCAAGCCAGAGTAGACACTCTCTCAATGCACTCTGTCAAGTCAGGACGAGCAAGAGATGAAGGCCAAGGCGACCGCCTTTTGGCCAACTCGCAGGGAATCGAAACTCGCTTGCTGCAGGATGAAAAAGTGACTAAACCGTTTTCCAAGCGTTGATTGCAACCTACTTGACATTGAGCACAAAGCAGAGCTCTCTAACTATTTGGAAGACAACCTAAACGCAAAGCTGCGTGTCCCGCAGAGAGTGGCAATGCCCTTTGATTTATGAACCACGGGGTTCGATCGGACTATATTGACAACTAAGACGAACTAGAGTCCTGACCGTGGCTCAGACGCTTGTCAAATGCCCATGCCAGCTGAACATGCGGGCAGGGCGGACGTGGCCGGCACGCTTTTTGACCAGAATGGCTTGGGCCGCGTGCCTTCAGATTGGCCGGGTCTCCACGGATTGGGACCAACCAAACTAAGCGAGCAAGTCACGGTGGACACAGACCGACTTTGCCAAGTCACTCTAAATCCACGCTGTCAAGCGGAGATTCTGCGGAATCGCGGATGCGGGTTTCCCTCACGTCACCGTATCATGATCGCCTTGCCTCAATGTATGTGGGAAAAAACGAGTGTATCGGAGAACATCGGTGCAGTGCATGCGCTGCTACTGGTGAATGTTGGGCAGGTTATCAAGAGAGACGGACTACCAAACATTGCTGGACAACTGTTAGATCTCCAACAACAAAGATTGAGCTTGATTCCCGCCTTGCCATTGCAAGATGTGCTGCGGGCGGGATGCCGCTATCCTTGCATTGCTTGAGACAAAGCGGCATCAAGCACACAGAGGGTGGTCCCCCATCTCGTCCTCTTCATCCTCCTAGCCTGAGCTTACTTCAGCCCATCGACCCCAAAGCTTGGATCTGTTGAGCAAGAAGCTTTACGGAACCTTGCCCAAAGCTCGAGATATTTCCGGTCGCCTTTAAATGAATGGGTGCGTCTTGAACCAGAGCACCAACCCCCCAAAAAAAACCGAAGAGCACACAGTTCTCACCTGCTGAGTGGATGGCTCAAACAAAAGGCCCAAACTGTGCACTTGCCACAAAAATGGTCCAAGCCCAACAAGTGTTTCAAGCTCATGAACCCAAGTGAGAAAAAACAACTTCCCCAGCGGCCCGGGGAAGAACCCCCCGCCCCGCCCCGCGCCGCCGCCGCCTCGTCGAGGTCGCAGGCGCCCTGCTGCTCCGCCCAGACCAGCGCGGCCCAGGCGCGGCTTCCGAGGCCCAGGCCCTGCAGCCACGACCTCCCCGCGCGGAAAAACGGCGCCGCGAGGGGCGCACATGGGTGGCTTCGGCTTTTTGGGACAAAGAGATGGGTCTTTTTTTTGGGGAAATGGGGGCCTATGGGCTCGGACAGGCGCCCCAAAGTGGTGGGCGTTGGCGGGAAACCTTGCGGGAATGCAGTACAAAAAAAATCGCCGTTGGGGTGGAAAATAATTGATTCCCCGTAAACATGGCTCACCCAGGAAAAAAACGCCAAATCCATGGGGATCCCATAAAAAAAGTCACACCCCAGATGGGTGGAAAAGGTTGGTAAATATGGGAAATTACCTGTCAAAAGAGGGACTTGGAACATTGTTTTGGTGGATGTTCTTGTGGCTTCACTTTAAGCGACCTGAAAAGGCTACCCTCAAAAAAACATGATCCCGATGTTTCAATGGTGTCAACATGTTTATTTCCGAGTTTATTTCAGCAATTTAGCTTAAAAGGGGGTCACTACACAGGATTGATTCCAATGGATTGAATTGCTTACATGTTTTAGAGAATGGCTTCTAAAAACCACGGTTTTAGAAAACGGTGTAACACCGGGATGACTAAGCCCAAAACCAAAAGGCAAGCCAACTGGCACTTCAGGTAATCCGACGAGGAGGTAGGCAAGCCCATGAAACGCCTCTGCATACCAACTCAGATACATTCCATTCCCCTCCCCTCCATCCCCAACACATCCTGCGAAGGATGTCTCCCCGCACCACAAATGGCTGTGGGTCAAAAATATGAATCCCCAACATGGCAAGCACCCTGTGGAAACCTAAAATTCCTGCAGTCCAATCCTGGATTGATTTTTGCCCCATACCCAAATCCCTCCCCCTCCGCTCCCCCAAATCCCCCTGCCTAAGACCCGGCACGCCGCCGCCGGCCAGGCTCTGCAGCAGCCCGAAGAAGCGCTGCTCCGCACATGTCTTGGCCTCCTCCAGCAGCGTCTCCAACTCCTACAGTCCGTACGGTAGGACGCTGAAAGGGGAGATCTGGCTGTGCGTCAACAGGTGCCCAAATGGATCCCTGGTAAGTGAAAACATGGAGCAACACCTGCCAAGTTGTGGTGGATTTTGACCCACACACATCTCTCACGGAACCAAACCCAAAAAAGGCGGACCCCGGGTCCGCCTTTTGGCCAGGTGTGTGTTTTGCTCTGTTTGCTGTTGTTGGTTTTTCTTTGCTCATGATTTTTGCCTTTTACTTCTTCTTCTTCTTTTTGGGGGGAGGGAGGGTATACAGAGTTCGGTACGCCCTGGGCTTCTTAAAAAACACATGCCCAAACCACTCGGGGGCCAAGTGGAGCCCAAGCATTTCAATGGCGCCGAGC
Source organism: Effrenium voratum (assembly GCA_963377175.1). Lineage (NCBI taxonomy): Eukaryota > Dinophyceae > Suessiales > Symbiodiniaceae > Effrenium > Effrenium voratum. Next base: position 1,632,746 of record CAUJNA010003661.1, on the reverse strand, counting down.
GCACAAAAGACCTGGGTATGGGTCATAAATAAGGCACCAGGAATCGGACCGCAGGTTTTAGTCCTTGGTTCCATTTAGGGTTCCAAAATGGATACCCATTTTTGACCCACAGCCACCTGGGCCAGCAGAACAATCAGAGCGCGGAGGGACTCGAAACACCACTGGAGCCTCCGTTTGGTGACTGGTCCTGTCTGCAAATTGTCTGATGCCAACTTCTGCGCCTTTTTCCTGGCCCGACCTCAAAATATATACCGTTCCGCCATGTCAGGGGAGGGAACAAAACGTCTGGCTTGGCCCAATGCTGCGTTGAAGTGTTTTGCTTCTGGCAAAGCCAATGCAATGTCAGGTGAATTCCTCTTGGTCGAATTCTGTTTTTTTACTAGACCCCCCAGAAACTGAAAACCAAACCCGAAAAGGGTACCCTCCAAAAGAGAGCCGAGCCACCCATATCCGCAGCTCGTTTTGCTTGACATCACCTGCGGGTTCCGGCTCCATGTGCTCTCAAGGATGTGTTCGAACGGTGCTTGATGCTTGATTGGGGGGGAGGGGGGGAGGGCGGTGATTTTTGCGAAGGGCCCGAAATGGTGGACAGAAATCGGTGGGTTTTCGATTCATGTCCAAGAAAAGCTGTTGCTCCAGCTCTTAAAACTCAGAGGCGGATGTGTAAAGAACCATGTGCTGGCCACCTTTGGAGACCCAAAAGGATGATGTAGAAGGCCGAAACCACGGTTTCTCTCGGAAGACTCAACCCTGGCACCCTGGCACGGTGATTCAACCGAGCCCCCCAAAGAAAAACAAACAAACACCTGCACCCCCTCCAACTCCCCAACTCCCCCCCACCCCCAGAAAACACAACGAACAAAACAAACAGGGGGGGACAAAAAACACCGCTAATTTTTCGGGGCATGGGGGTTGATGCGTACAAAATGCGGCTTTGCGGAGACCTCCCGACGAGTAGCTTGAGTCAGCTTGCTGGTGCGAGTGGGAAGTCATGTTGACAGGGGCAACAACCCAGTAGCCCAACAACCCAAGAACAACCCAACCCAACCACAAACCTTAATCCCGTAGAAGTGGAACTCAGCAGTCAAACAACCCTGACAGAGCCCGGATGAAGCAGAGCCCCTATTTTTTAATATGGGGTGTCCGTGGTTTCAGTGAAAAATCATCACTTTTGGAGGGGAACCTCCCCCCCCCACATGAATAAACAAGGGTTTATGAAGGTCAACATTCAACATTATGGACATGAACCGGTTTGGGGTTCCCGGAAAAGGAAGCCACCAGCTTGATGGTTTCTGCGGGTCATTCCATTTCTCATTCCCTGCCAGTCTCACCAGCAAGTCATTGAGTCCTACAGTCTTTGCTCTCCAACCAACTCGCCTTTGAAGCGTCAGAGCCACATCCCCCCCTCCCCCCCCACCGCGGCGTTTCTGCCCGTCTCCTGCCCCATGGGCGTTCTGGTGCCCAGCGCAGGCCGGGGGCCCTCCTCGGCTGCCCCCCGCGCGCGGCGAAGGCGCCGCGGCGCGGCGACTCCGCGAGGCGCGGGGCGGACGAAGGCGTGCCATGAGCCCCAGAGGAGGAGCCACAGCGCGGCCCGGCGCATGCCCGAAGGTTTGTGGTTGTTTTGTGGGTCGTTTTATGTTTTTTGTGCTTTGTTTTTTTTTGGGGGGAAGGTGGGTGTGTGTCAGTTTTTGCTGTTGTTGTTTTGTTTGTTGTTGTTTTTTCTTGTTGGGGGGGGGGGGGGGATATTGTGCACAATGGGTTCTTTTGAAGCAAAACCCTAGCATGTCGTTTTGGGGAGAAAAATCCCTGGAGTGCTGTCAAAAAAAAGAGAACCGCCAATTTCTGGGGCCCCCTAGTTTGAGACAAACCCATATCGAAACAGAAAAGCACAATGCAATTGGATGTTTCCGGGCTCCGATTCCAGCCCAATGCAGACGCGGGTTTCGAAAAAGAAGCTTTATTACATACCCTGTTGACCTGAGCGGGTCCAATTACATGGTCTGCCGGATAACTCGGGAGGGCAAATCAGTGCAATGCACGCCGCAACCAGTCGACATCCTGCGGGTGTCCTTATAAAAGAACTTCCAAAAAGGGTCCCGACTCACATAGCGACTGGCATATCTGAATGTGGATGTTTTCCCAAGCCAGGGAATCCCAAACATGTGGACCCACCAATATATAGTCATTAGAATTAGAGCAGCACACTTTTGGTACGGAATCACAGATCTGTCTGAAACTCTGGATGTATACAAAGCAATGCATGTGTGCGAGCGTGTGCATATATGATGATAACGATAATAATAATAATAAGTATTCTTCGAAAATAAACCAATGTCAATACACAAATACGTAAAACAAAAAACAACTGATAACAATGATGACCCCAACAGTAAAAAGATGACTGATTATCATATAGCTATACATCCCCTCACTCAAGCTGGCAGCATATGTGCGGGTTGTTGTTGCTTCCATGCTGGTTTCCCCTTCATCCGGCTGCCTTGATCCTTGCGGAGCAGGAGTTTCTCCGGCCTCATCAGAGCGGTCTCTGAAAAACCTCGAGACACCCTTGCAAGAGTGTCCTACCATAGGTGTCCTTTTAGGGGTAATAGATGGCCCTGGTAGATGATCAAACCACCAGGTAAACCAGGAATCGCCATCTAGTTTTCTACCAAAAAACAAACAAAAAAAGGCACCGATGTGTCCTGCCCTTTTTGACATGTGGCCATGGGTCAGAATCCAAGTCGTAGCCCCAGTGAACAGCCAAAAAATCCCCACTAGAATGGGTTCTAAAATGGGTGGTGCACCTACCCCAAAATGGTACCAAAACGGCTTTGACCCACAGCCATGTTTACGAACGGCGGTTACGCAGTTAGAATTGGGGTGTGGGCTGTCAGATTCAACCTTGTCTTCTTCCCTGCCCCACAAACTGTCCAGTGACTCGTCGGCAGGGACTCACAGTGGGGTTGAGTTGGTACCCCTTGATTTGGTACCCAGCGGAAGACCGAAGCCTTTGTTGGGGCCCACTGTAAAAGACACACCCGTTTGATTGATTGAAGGCTTAAGCGTTTCACTCGTTCCCTTCGTACCCCTAGCCTTTAGGAACCTGGAACCTAACACCGGAGCTCCGGACCCCGGAGCTTGGACAGCCCAGCTTCCGGGAGAGCAAAAACCAAAAAACCCGCCTCAAAGGTGTCTCAACATGAAGGAGCCCCCGCAAAATCGATGGGTCCCTTAGACCAGCCCATTCGGGAAGCCTCCGAAAAGACACCCATCTATCAGAACCTGTAAGACCCTTCCGTCGAAACCCGCTGCTCCAAGTTCGATGGACATTTGGCCCAAGGAAAACCAACGGAAACTATCTGGATGTGTTTTGATGTTTAAATCACACCCTTTTGTTGGGTTTACACACAAATGGAAACCGTCTAAGGAAACCCACCATTTTGGAACTTCCCCCAGTTTGGGACACCCATCTGTTCTTCTTTCTCTGATCATCTTTCATAAAACCGCAGAACCCTCGCCGCAAGTGGTCACCAGATGATCGACCCTTATTGTTTGCATCCATTTTTTGGTAATTAAATTATGCCAACCCTAACTGCAAGTGGTCGCTTCATAAGGGTCGCAGCCTTGTTCTTAAGGCCTCTTCGTTCAGCTTCCCCGCACGGCCGGCCCTCGTGCTTCTGGTGCTCTTCTTCTCCGGCACTGACAAACCATCTTGAAAACAGTCGCCCTGGGTGGGTGTGTCTCAAAAGCGCAGTCTCGATTTTCAAGCCCAAAATGTTGGGGTACCCTCACGGGCTTCGACATCCATTTTGAGACACACCGTGTCGAAAGCTCAGGGCACCGTTCGAACGGGGACGGGGTGTTCCTGTTCTTTTTCGATTTCTTCGGCCCATCCCAGTACCTCTCATCCACGAGTCTGGGACTCACACGCGCGCCTTTGGGACGAGCTCGGTCGATACGTCATGGAACCAAGCTAGAAAGTAAGTTGTATAGCATGGCGAGGCAACAAATGCTGGTTACCCCCCCCCCCCCCGAATGTATAACCTTAAGGTTCTGACCTTGCCAAGTTGAACAGAATTCCAAAACTCCCAACAAGCACCAGGGAATCTCTGTAATTGGGCTAGTGCTCCAAACCACTCAAGACCCCATTCCCCTCAACGCTTTGTTGTGGCAAGCGGTCATTTTGAGGTTGGGAGCAAGTGAATATAGAACGGCAAGCCCATGGGAATCCGCGGCAATCGCCGCACAAAACTCGGCCAGACTTAACTTACCCTGGAAAACTCACTTCCTGAGTTGACTGGCCAAAACAAAGTCCACACTTTGCGTTCGCCAATGAAACTGTCTCCCTAAAAAGAAAAAAAAGTGCCGGAGTTCAGGGAGTGAGAACAAGTTGACTAATTGCTGGCTAAAAGGGAAAACACACAGAGACCCTTTTTAAGGGCAAACCGAGTAGTAAGTTCGTTTAAATGGAACCACACTCGCGGCGCGCGTGTGGGGCGGGTTTGGGGAAGGTGCGTGGAAATTGTACAGTGCCCATCCCCCGGCTCAAAAGCTGCATTGCGCATGGCCCTCTGTGCCTAGCTCTCGGGAGGAGTCGAACTCGCTGGTTCCCAGTGGGAAATTTCCCCCGGGGTCACAGGGAGAATGACATGTCCGTTTTTGGTTTCTGTTTGGAAAAAAGGGGAGGGTTCAGTTCGGACCCCGAGAACTCCACTGGGAACCAGTAAGCCTTCGAGGCCCCCTGTGGCCCCCTGCCCCCTTTGGCCACCTGAAAGGCTTCGAAAGGATCCCGGTCTCGCAAAAGGTTCACAGAAGGCTCCTTTCGCAGCCTGAAGGGTAGGGGGTCCTTCTCCCAGTGCTTCCAATTACCACAGGTAACCAGAGGAAACCATTCGTGGGTAGAAGAATTTGGAAAACGTAGATAGAAAAAAAACCTAGAGCCAACAAATCTATATCTATGCAAAACCTGGTAGAATGTCAGAAAACGTAGCTAGGGAAAACCAAAACCCCAGAGGTGAACCCCCTGGTCACCCTTGGCAACTGCATCCACTGGGTCTCCTGAAGCCCAAGAGGCATGCCGCCCCGACTGGGTGCTAAGGGCCTAAAGAAAGAAAGAGAACCAGGCTGTGGGTCAAAACAAGGTACACATGGCTTGCCCGATCGGCAAGTGGAAACATGGATCAAAATCTGCGGTCCGATTCCTGTTGGTTTAAATGTTTGACCCACACCCAGTTGTCCATCCCCTTCTGGCTTTGTTTGGAGAATTGTAAAACACTCTGGGTTATTCAGCACCCAGCATATGAATGGGGCAACATGGTGTCCAGCGCTGCAGCCGAAGCGAAAACGCAAACGCGGCGCGAGCTACAGTCAGCGGTTCTCCATGCGAATGTCAGAAGCCCCCCCCCAAACGGGGTAGGGGTTGGGGGGAGGGGTTGAAACCCGAAACAGGAGCATAAAATATATGGGGGGTCCAGGGCCTAGTTGTGAGACATCTTTTGACCCAATGCTTCCAGCTACCACCGGTAGGCTGGGCGCTTCTTTCCCCTTTTGGCTTTCCACTGGTTTCCCTTTGCTCACCGCGATGAAGAACGCTTCTTCAAACTGCCTCGGGTCGAGTAGGCCTCTTGATGGACCCAATCGGCACATGCAACACGATCACTAGCCAGTGATCGCATAGGAATCATCCGCATTCCTGCATCGAGCAACTGGACAGGATTTGACACGTTGCGAGTGCGCGGATCCCGTTCACTGGTTCTATCAAACTGACTGCACGGTTTAGCTGCGTTGTTCAAAATCGGAGATTCCCCTTCCCCAATTCCTCCGCAGGACACCACAGGAGGAAATCACCACCTGGCAAAAGCACGAAGATTCGCACAACCTGGTCTAGGTTCACCCTGCACTTCTGATCTCACACTCACAGGTTTCCCTGTACTTCAGGGCCCAAAAAGGTGAGGTTTAGGACTACTCATGCCCGACATACCTCGGAGAAGAGAGCTCCCTTGGCTGATCTTGAATGCTGAGAGTGTGATTTTTTGAGTTGGTAGCCTTGTTTTCGTGGTTTCCCTTGAGGAAGCCAACCATTTTAGGGGACTCACCGATTCCCTCAACATGGTTTGCTCTTGGTTTCCTTTTTAAACCACAACAGGGGTACCCTCAAGGCTGTGTGGTTCCATAACTGTGGAAGGGATGCTCTAAACCGGGGGTCGACGGCTACCTTGCTGAGAACCCGCTGGGCGCGTGGGTCATCCTTCTTGCCGAATCAGAGGGTGATCATCCCTCCCCCAGGTGTTTTGACATGGCTCATTCTGGGTAACTCGCCGCAAGGTGACAACTTATAGTGACATCCTCCAAAATTAGCACCATGGTAAGGGGCTGAGCAGTAACTTGAACCCCGAACATGTTCACTGAGAGGTCCTGAAGGGAAACGAAAAGCACCCCACCCCAAAATCGGGCCCTCTGTGTTGACAGAAATGGCTGGATTTCCCTCCAACAGTTGATCTCAACTTGCTGGTGTCCACTGAAACGATCCCAAGAGCTTCTGGGGGGGTTCCTTCTAAAGCCGAAAACCGGCTCTGACGACCTTGACACACCGCCCCCCCCCCTCCGAACCCCCTCCCCGGCCCCCCCCCAACCCGTTTTCTCCGTCCTCACGGCCCCAGACCGTCCCCCGCGCTCGGCGCGGGGGGCGCGGGCGCTTCCGCTTCGGCGATTTGCGAGGAAGCGGCCGAAGGCTCGCTGGAGCGGAAGGGCCAAGACTCCTTGGCTCCAGTGGGCCGTTTATTATTATTACTATTATTATTATGTTCTATTATTTTTTAAATAGGGTTTTGAACCCTGCTGGGGGGGGGGGAGTGTTTTGAAGGGTTCCCAGCAGGAAACGAGAAACAGGTTTCGATTTTTTTGGCTTGGGGGGGTGGGGGAGCGGGGTTGTTTGGAATGGATTTCCCAGAACACGAAACAACTGGTGGGGGTTTCGGGGGGGGGGGGGAAACAACCTGTGTGTGTGTGTTTTTTGGAAAGGGGAGCGGGGTGCTCCTGTGCGACACAAACCCGTATTTTCCAGATTTGCAGGGTTTTCACGGATTTCTGCCGAGGGGGGGGGGGTCACAGACTCCCGCAACCTTGTCTCCAGACCCAAACAATCCTGCGAATCTAGGGTTGATTCCTGTTCCAACTTCGACCATCCTTCTTTCCTGGAAGAAGCTAAGCAATGTTTGCAGTTTGTCGGCAAGGGCCTCGGGCGCCTGGGGAAATGTGTGAGTGCATATAGAGGATTCTGACATCTTCTGACTAGACCTTCCATCCTTTCCCCACGGGAATTCGCGCAGTCAAAGAGAAACCGGCTCCAACGAAAGAGGCCTCGTGAGGGTGCTCACCAGAACATCGGTGAGCTTGAAGGGAACCTGTTTTCGGCCCAGTCGGCAAGGATGGGGTTAACCCTATGGCGAAGACGTGGGTTATCACCTCGCAACAACTTACTTGGCCGAGCCCAGCAAGTTCAGCAAGTGGGGAGAGGGATGAAGCTGTTGTATGGCGGGTCCGACTCTCCTTTTGCAAATGGGTTACTTGGCACCTCATGAAGGCTCAGAGCAAATCTGGTCGTTCAAAATCGGGCGGGCGATTTCTACTGTGAATGGACAAAATCCTGCAACGTTGGAAACCATGGGAAACCATTGTTTGTTGGCATTTACCGGGTTTCCGAATCATTCCCTTGGGTTTCTGAACGGTGCGTTGGATTTCGCCCATCCACAGTATCTCCGCAAAACCCCAAAGTCACCTGCCTGGATCCCAGGGCCCCAAATGGCCTCGCAGGGTACGAAAACTTCGCGCCGAGGCGCTGCGGCGATCTTCTGGAGGGAGCGCATGGCGCCAAAGAAGGCACGCTTCTCCTGGCCGGACTCGGCCGGACTCGGTTGGGCCCCAAAGAAGTGAACGAAAGAACAGATGGTGGTTGTCTTCTTGATTTCTGTGTCGGACGCCGCGTCAAAATGGTGGCCCCCGTGAAAAACGGGTTTCCGAGTGAAGAAGGTTTGGACAGGCTTGGAGGCTAGGTTGAACAGCAGAGGCAACGCATATGTTCTTGGGATACCTTCCCCGAAGAGTCCCCATCAGAAGGGTTGATCAGCTGTAATGCCGAGGCTTGAATGGTTGAGGGTAAACCTCGGGTTCGTTCCCCATGAAAAAGATAGAAGGGAACCAATTTGGATGATGAAAATCCATTGGTAAATAATGGTGGGTATCCTAGCCCCAGTGTTTTAATGGTGGTAACTGAACCCCAGGGGGAAGGTTGTTTTTTGCGAAACAACATATCAGGTTGACAAGCTGAGGTAAACACAAGGGCCACATGAGGCCAGACGGTGGCTGCTAGCTTTCACGCGTGTTTTCCCCACTTCAAACGGTGCCTACCCGTCTCAAAGCAGTGTATATCGTATTCTGCGCAGCTCTTCAAACGGTGGTTGGCAATATACATACATATGTATATATATATATATATACATATATACTGCTAAGCCTCCCCCCCTGCCCAAAAAAAACACTATATATGCATCTGCTGCTGGGACCATCGTTGAATCTTCAGGCCATCGGGCCTGAAATGCCCTGCACCAAGCGCCCAAAACTGCAGGGACAAAACAGATCTGTCAGATTCTGCTTCTGATTTAGCCTACCCCCCCCCCCCAAAAAAAAAATGTCCTGAAGAACAAAAGGGATGCATGATGAGGATAGAACATCTCATTATTATTAGAGCTGAGGAATCCGAACATGAAAGATTCAACAAATACGTACAAACGATATGAGATAGGAATGGATAAGGAAAGGACAGACTCTCTATCAACTTCTCACAACTTGTCCATTGGTCGTGTATATCGGATGGGTCCATGACATCCTCTTTGTTCATGCCGGCATAATTCGCAGATTTAAAAGTCAGCTCTTGAAGATAGGACAAGATTATGTTTAATACCTTTCCCATTCTAGATCCTACTTCTTGGAATGTTGGTAGGATGTAGATAAAAGCTGTTTCTCTTTCCAAGTTCCAGACATATTGAATTCTAATAATTAAAACATAATAATGATGATAAACTATTAAAAGAAGAAATCCATTTATAGAAGCATGAAATGCTGTAAAGATTTTGAAAGAGAAATACATTGGTTGTAGAAGCCTTCACTGGTAGGTAGGGTATATGGTTGACTTGCCTGGCAAGGAGGCCATCCTCTTTACACAGCTACTTTTCAAAGGTTGGAAGGGATGCCATGTCACCTCCAAACCCGAGTTTGGGTTTCAGACAGCAAACAGCAACTATGTCAGGCCCTTTGGCTATTCAACAACCCCAAAAGGGGTTCCTCGACAAAATGACACAAACGAGGCAAACCCATGTGTTCCCTCCCCCTCATTTACCCGTGTTCCGAACCCCCTTACAGTAGCAGCTTGGCTCCTGAATTCGTGGGACGCCAACTAGGGTCCTCCAGTAGAGAGGTTAGAATAAGGGGACCTTTTTTCTGTTGTCTATTTTAGTAGGGGAACCCCCCCCCCAAAAAAAAAAGGGGTAAAAGGGCACTACTGGGGGGCCTAGCCAAGCCCATCAGACTCTCAGTTTTGCTCATCTGACGGCCATTCGCACCGCTCACCGCGGGGCCAAGCCCCTCCTTCTGGCGTCTTTGCTTCTCACCCTTGGGGCAGAGGTGGCAGAACCTGGCAGAACACCGGTTCCGCGGTCTTCTCAACCGGCCGGTAAAAACAAATGTCTCCATGAAGGGGTGGATCAAAAGGTCCGATGAACATGGGATGACCATTGGAAATGGAAAACCACCAAAAGGACTTGATATGTTCCACATGGAAAAAGCTACCATTTGGGGGCCCCAAATTAAAATGTTGATCCACCCTCAGGTAAAAACAACTCCAGTCACTCTTGGGTGAAGAAAAACTCCAGGAACCTCATAGCTCCAAAGAACCCCCAAAAGGGTTGCTCTTGCTCGCGCTCGTCGACCGGTGGGTTGGGAAAAGACGGGCTCCCGTTGCCAGTTCTCCGACAAGAAAAGGGCAACAGATCTTTTCCCTTGGAGCCTTTGATTGAACCTTAACCCTTTTTCTTTCCTTGTTGCTTTCTTTTCCTCCTCGAAAGCTAAAAGCTGAGCTCTGGAGCTCATCATCACTTCAGACAAGGCGACTGAAACCTCCAGCCACAAATCCCGGCGGAAACGGCAAAATCTCGAGCCGGTGCTTTCAGTCATCTTCCCCAGCCAGAATGAGCTCGCATTGGCAAAGAGAAACTGGGCAGACTTCGACCTGCAAAAAGGTTACTCTCCCTCCCACGTTGCCGTGGCACTTAACAGCGGGTCTGTCGACGAAATTGATCCTCCAGATACCCTCCCACAATTGCTATGTTAGTGGGAGGAAGGGTACGTTTCGCAAGTCTGGCAATGCAAAAATCAGATATCTGACGTTTGTCATTGATCACAGGCTGATATGGCCTCATTCACGATCCTTGGCCATGTCGACCATTCAGTAACTAGGTAATTCCGATTGTGGAACAATGACGAATGGTTCAAAAAACCTAAGAATTCCAGAGGCAAACACTTCTTGTGAAGAAATCATCTTAAATGGACATGGGGCAAGCATGACTGCCCGCATCTTGCGTAGAAACTGAAAGGGCTCCCCTTTCTCGTTCCCCCCAAAGAGACCAAATTTGGCGCCCGAGCCTTGTGACCTTGCCCTATTGGATACAACCGACCATCGGGAAACATGGGGAAACCAAAGCGCAGTTTGTCAACCCCACTTGCTGGTTTTGAGGCTGGCATCATCGTGGCTTCTAGTCGATCCCTTCTTACTTTCGACACGGCAGAAAGGCAATGTGTCAATCACGTTTGCACCTTCCGGAAAAGAACACCTAAGTTGGGAGCGTCTCAAAATGGCGGACCCTCTGTCGGTTTGCAATCAAGGGAAACCAAAAGGAACCCGCTTTAGGGGACCGATGCCTGAGAGTTACCCCCAATGGCGCTGGTCCAGCAGGACATCTGCTCAACGATCACCCTTTACCCCCAGAAGTGAAGATGACGATAGGAGCCCAAGACCCATGGCAAACAAGGGCCTACTCGGGTACTCCAAAACTCATGTTTTCAGATTACGTGTCTTTTTTCCAACCCAATAAACAAAATGTCTTGGAGGAGACCCCAAGTGCACCTACCCCAGCCCAAAAGTGTTAGGAAATCCGATGCGTTCGAAGCCTGGCGACCGAAAACGTTTCGGCTCAACGGGTCCCCAGAGTCCACAAATCCCATGCCCTTCAGACTCGTCATATTCACTCCCTCTTTAAACCAAATTAAGAAAGAAAAAACGGTCGAGTGAATCCCTTACACTGGTCGTCCTCCTAGTGACCTCCCATTAAACCCACCTGAACATGGGCAACAGCCCCCAAAAAAGACACCCTTTTCGGTGTTCGGCGAGAGGTGCAGTGATCGCGAGAAAGGATTTGCGGGAGGAGGGAATTTGCTGGACACTTGCCACGCCTATCTTGCGCGTTCAAGAGCACGCACGCAGGCCTCATCGAGCTGAAGTAGCGCAGACTTGGGAAACCCCTCTACAAGGAGACCCTTTCAAAAGGAGAAGCCCCTTCCCCACCCCCCCAGCCGAAGAGAAACCCGAACCGACCAAAATCGCCGGCGCCGCTCGCAGTCCCGTCCGGAGGAGCAGCCCTTGGTGTGGAAGAACGCGCAGGGCCTGCACCTCAGAGTGAATTGACGAGACTGGGAGGTTTAGTGGCCGTGGGAAAAGAGATTCACCCGTTTTTGATTGAAGGGAAGAGACCGGGACTTTAGTGGTGGAAAAAGACTTTTGTGTTGATTGAAGGAAACTCTCCAAAAACGATGAACCACAGCTATTGGCGGCCTTTTCTTGTGGGTTGACTCTTTTTTCTCGGCTCTTCCGCCCCTCCAAAAGAATTGAAAGCAGAAAGCAACCCAATCGAGGTCACGGGGCGTGACTTGATCCCAACCCAAAACCAGATGGTGCCTCCTCTCGATTGAGATTTCAATCAAAACTAATGTAAGTAGAGGCTGGTAAACCGGGTAAACTGAAAAAAGGCTCCTTACAAAATACGTACACAACCCCCTCTCGACCTGTTCACGCGCGAAAAAACAGGCAACCCGTCCCCTTGTTTCCACGGTTGTTTCTGAGGGCACCTGCAAAAATGCACTGGTATTTCTCAGGGATCGTAGGGCTTTGTCAAGAAGACCTACACACGCACGCAAGGGTGTTTCTGAGGGAAACGGGGTTGGTTGCGCTTACCATGTGGCAGGCATGGATACAGCGCTGAGCGGCTGATAGCAGGTGCAGGTGAGCGGGTGCACTTACCATTTAGCGGTCCTGGGCGGGTGAGCGGGTGTGCTTGCCATTTGGCAGTGCTGAGCGCGCGCACGTGAGCGGGTGTGCATACCAACTGGCAGGCATGGGCACAGTGCTGAGCGGGTACACGTGCGCGGGTGTCTTTACCCAGTGAGCGGGTGTGATTACCATTTTGGCAGGCATGGATACAGTGCTGAGCGGGCGCACGCGAGCGGTTGTGTTTACGATTTTGGCAGGCATGGATACAGCGCTGTCCCCACGGATGTTGTCGGCGCACGGATGCTGAAACTGAATAAGACGGGGAGAGGCGCGTTTCGCGGCCGTGCCTTTGGGGAAAGCGCGCCCAGAGACGCAGCGTGCTGGAACACCGGGAATTTCCGTACGAAACGCGCGTTTTGTGCCCGAGTGGGGAATGTGCGCTGAAAAGCGCGCGTTTTCATGCAAATGGAGCAAAAAACAAATACCCGCTCAGGATGCCCAAAAGAAGCTGGTCAAGGCCATTTGATTGGCCCCACAGTTTGACCCGAAGGAAGTAAGGAAGGAAGCCACCACCTCATTGGCCTTCACCAATTAGGTCCTTCCAAAGGCGTTGTTCAGCGTCTGTTGCAGCCAGCGGGCTTGCGTTATTGGTGCAAAAACGGTTCCCACCAGAAGCAAAATCCAATCTTTGATCAAAGGTTTGGATTGTTCTGCGTGATTTGGGTGCGTCTTTTGTTTAGGGTACCAGATTCTGGTGGTTTTAAAGGGCAACCGAAAGGAAGAATCACCCACTTTGTCGGTCCGATTCTGAACACCGGGCTTCCCTGGTAAATTGTTTAGAAACACCCAGCTCAACCAGGACCAGTGATTTACCCATTTCTAATCCAACAAAATATAACACCAAAAAAAACTATGGGGTTGACCTGTTTCCCCAAAAGTTTACGGTCGGAGCCCTTGCAAGGGTTCTTGATTCTGTTTTACGAGGCCGCCACGATGTGGCCTTCTCTCCCCTTCTCCCCTTGTCTCCCCTTGTCTCCCATTCTGTAGATTTCTCTATGGGACGAAATCGGGATCAGTGGTTACCCCTGGAAGCAAATGGACAGATCGCCTCAGCCAAACATCCAACCGGCCGCTTCCCCGCGCTCCCGGATGGAAACCACCAGCACGACTTCTCAGCATCGTCGAACTCGAACATTCCGAAAGCTTCAACTTCAGCTGCCAGCAAAACCATGCCCAAAAAAGACAAAAGACAGAATACAAACACACAAACACACAAACAAGCAACCAACACAACAAGCAAACAAGCGCGCACACACACACAAACAACCACTTAAATAAATCAGCCACACAAGCACACACGCGAACAAACAGATAAACAAACAAACAACACAAACGAACCAAACCTACAAAAACGAAGATAATCAAACAAACCACCCAAACGTTAACTAAACCAAACAAAACCAACAAACAAACCAAACCAGACCAAACCAACACACCAACCAACAAACTCCCAACTTGGCCGCCTGTTTGGTTGTATCCGTTTTGTGGTCAAAGGGGTTAGCCTCACTCCCTGAGTGGAGTTTCAACTTGGGGCAGACCGTTTTAGTGGCACACAACAAGTTTGGACCATTTTTTGGGCCATCCACTCAGGAAGTCAGTAGTTCACATGAGCACCACTCATAATAAGTGAGTAGTTCACATGGATTTTCTTTTTAAACGAAGGGCTCCGTGGTTCCCAAGGCGTTCTGGGCTTTCGGGTCTCTGGGCGCCGCGCTGTCGCACCTCGTGCCCGGCAGCGCCCATGCTGTAGTTCTCCTACCCCATCGCTGCGCTCGGAAAGCGAGAGGCGGGGAAGTCGGAAGGACCAACCGCCGACCCCGGGAATTTGGGGAAAATGCGGCGGTTTCGGGCATTCCCTGAAACGGAAGCCGGGCTTTGGGAGTGAACCGCTTGGGGCGTTCCCTTAAAGGAAACCATCAGTTGGATGGGTTTATAGGGAAGCAAGGTTTGGTTTGACGCGAAGCGACCAAGTTTCTCTCCCTCAGGTCAGTGGCCCGGGTAAAAGAAAATAAACAGTGAAGGGATTGATCATGGAAATCACCTGGTTTAATTTGTTTCAAAAGTATGGGTATGCGCACTTACACATGGTATCTCAAGGTTGGGACTGTCCCCCTGCTTACCAGTTCCCCCTGCATTTTGATTGCGGCTCACGCTTTGTCCTCCAAACCAGTCATCTCTACCTCCGGAAGGAAATTCTACACCAACAAAACCCCTTCGGCTTTCCAAAAACAAACCGCGCGGCGACAAAGTGGAAGTCCAACAAAAGAGGTGCTTGCCAATGCGTATGTCTGTTTTGGCGGTTCCTTCTTTCAACCTGGTCACTCCTTCATGGAAAGCAGGAAATTCTACAAGGCAAATACCCAAAACCAGCATGGTCTGGTCTAAATCAGCAAAAAGGGAAGTCATACAGCCTGGAGCCCCAAAAGGCCACTTTTGTGTGGTCAAAAGGCGTATTCGGCTCACTTTTACCCGTAGGTGTTCCTTCTGTCATTGCCCAATGTGCCCGTATTTGGCTGCATGAAACCCGTACTGTGTCGGAAAAAAGGAAAGCGAAGAAACACGTGCTTGGCCGTATGCCGTATGACCATGTTTGGACCCGTTGACTTGAAAGGGGGCCCACCTCCCAAAATACAAGTCTCAGTTGCCCAGTTTGGACCCAGAAATAAAAGGTGATCACCGTTTGAGGCCATGACTGAACATTGACCAACAAGGGGAAACCAAAAGGTGAAAGAGTTGGCTTCGGGCAAGTGATAAGTTGAAAGAAGAAATTGCGCCCACTGGGTGTCTGAAAAACTGACAATGTACCTGGAGTAACTGGCATAGACCTTCATAAAATCAGGGCTGTTCCCTAAGGGGTTGAACCAATATCCTTGAAAAAACAGATGCCCAAGAAATCCCCAGGCCGAAAAAAACAAGCAACTCCCACTTAAAAGCACAAACACGCGAACACGCCGACACCAACCAAGAAGTCCCCGCCAAAAAGCTCGAGAAAAACAAAAAGCCGACGGCGAAATGTAGAACGACTCAAGAAACACCCCCCCCAAACAAAAACGGTGAAGAAAAAGCCAGCTCAACAACACGATACCTGAAAAAAAGGAAGAAGCAAAAAGCAACAACGGCCACCGCTCAAAGCAAAGACGAACCCCGAAAAGCGCTCGCCAGCGGAACGGCGCTCGCGCGGCGACGTTTCGGGTCCAGCTTCTCCAAGGGCACGGAGCTGAGCGCCGCCTCGAGCCGCAGCACCGGCAGCTCGGGAGCCGCCGCCTGGCGGGCGCTTGTCGAGACGTCGAGGCGAGGAGAAAACGGGGGGAAAACACGGAGGAGGCGGAGGCGGAGGGGAAGGCCCAAACTCTTTGGGGGAAAAAATGGTGTTGTTTGGCGGTTTTTTGTTGTTGGTCCAGTGGTAGTGGCAGTGGTACAAGTTTGTTGGTAGTGGTTTTGTAGTCTTGACTCGTAAGGGAAGTGGTCTGAGGGGGGTCGAACGGGTCAGCCCATGACACGATCCCTGTTTCTTTGGCTGCGAGTTCCTGAGGACCCAACTGAAACATGAATCCTTCTCCTTTCAGTGGCTGGTCCTTCCGCTTCAGGCTGACCCCACCTTCTAAACACTTTTCTTCCATTTGGTTAAGACCCCTGGAAAAAATAAAAATGAATATGTCCAGTAGTGATAGTTTCCCTTTAAAACCAACCGGGGCAAATAAAACATATTCTTAAGCAAATGGAAGTTTTGCTTTTGCCGTTAAAGCCGCTCTAAACGGCAGGGTGCCGAGCCTCGCAAAAAGACGCAGAGATCCACGACACTTTGGGGCCCCAAATAGCCAAAGTGTTTGACGCCACGCTCGATCTTCTGCGATCAATGGCCGAGGGAGACTGGCCCCATTTCTTTACCTGTATCAAAGTCACCCCAAATGGTAGGTCAAAGGGAAACCAGCCCAGTTTGTACCAAGGAGCTACACCCCCTCCCCCCCGCAAAATACGATCGCCTTCCAGCGTTCAAAGACAACGGCAAAGTCTAGTACCGTGACGGCCTACATTAGAACGAGGTCCATTTTGCCTTTTTTCAAAGCAAAGCTAGTCATGATTGGAGTAAAGCTACTAGCAGCCATTTGACCCACCGTGGATTGTTTGTTGCATGTGGAAAATACCATCTTTCTAGTGGGTTCCAGGCAAGAATCCAGTTGCTTAGCCAACTAGCACTTTCAGCCTCCAAAGCCTGGATTTTGGGGACAGTACAGCACTTTCTGCATGCTGAGCTCAAAAGTGCTGTACTGTCCCTAAAAAACCAAAAAAGTGCTGTACTGTCCCTAAAAAAACAAAAAAAGTGCTGTACTGTCCCTAAAAAACCAAAAAAAGTGCTGTACCGTCCCTAAAAAACCAAAAAAAGTGCTGTACTGTCTCTAAAAAACCAAAAAAAGTGCTGTACTGTCCCTAAAAAACCAAAAATTCCTTGCCAGAAGGAGGTTTGTGTGCCCAAGACTGTTTTTGGAATGGTTTTTTAGGTTTTTTAGGGACAGTACAGCACTTTCAGCCTCCAAAGCCTGGATTTTAGGGACAGTACAGCACTTTCTGCATGCTGCTTCCATAAGTTCCATCTGCTCCCTGCTAACTTTTTTTCCAGAAGCCTGTCCACACAAACCATCTGTAAGCATCTGCTTCAAGTTGCCTAACATCTGTCCATCAAGAATGTCGCAATCTTTGACTAATCTACTCATCAAGAATGATGATTGTTTTTGACCCAAGTTTCCAGGATCAGAATCTGATCCTGGAACAGGTGGTCAAAAACAAGCATTTTACATGTGTGTTTCCAGTGTTTTTTGCTTGCAAGAGGCAAAATGTGGATCATGGGGGGGGGGGGTGACCATATATATATATATATATATGTATATATATATATATGCATATACATGTGTACACATAAATATTCCATGTGTGTATGTCATAACCTCTGCTGTTGGATCACCGCTTGGGTTACCTTTACATACTGACTTCAGATCAAATGGCTCCTAGTTCCCCTTTTACCTCACAGCCATCACCCCAACAAGATCGGAACCTCACCTGCTTCAAAAAACAGAAGCAAACCTCTGAACTAATCACGATCCTCACCTGGTTCAGAAAGCCATACGTTTCAGCTGGCTGAAGTTGAAAACTCTGGGACCCGAGCGTGGCACCGCGGCAACATCTCGTCCGAGCGCCCGAGCGCCGGGCACAGAGGTTCCGCGCAAAAGAGCCGGTATCGGCCTCGAGGCTTTCAGGCACAGGGCTCCCTTCCTTCAAAGCATCACCAAGGGACACTCTCCTTTGGCCCAAAAAGGTGATCTTTACCGCCCAACAGGGAAATATAGGGACCCCCATAAGGACAACCTGGGATTACGCCCCCAAGCTGGAAGTTACCCTAAATAATCCTTAAAAAAAAAAAAACAGCATCACCCAGGGACCCATGGAGGTCCAGCTGCTACCTTTTTGCGTCTCGCCCCATGGTCTTTAACCTGCTGTTCCTGTTGGCCACCGGTCTCTTCTAGCGTTGCAGGTGTCGCGCGAAGGGGCTTCCATCCTTGTGCCATGGAGGTCCAGCTGCTTTCAGGGGCTAAACAAAAAGCCCTGGTGATACTGTGGACGAAATGCATTTCGCACCACCTAAGGAACCCTAATGATGATCCCCCTGTAAATGCCAACAAACAATGGTTTCCTGGTGCAGGATCCCGTCCATCCATAGTATCCCAGCCGCAAGGGAGCCCCCTGCACTTGACAGGGGCTCCCTGCAAGAGATTGAACTTTCTAGAACTGTGCAAATTCTATGTTTGGAGGGTATCCCGTGAACAAACAGACCAAAGTCAACCAGGGGATGTTTTCCTCTGAAGATGTTGATCATTTGTTGGTACCATGATTTTACAATGACCAAAGTGACTCCAAACTGGTAGAACCAAGGGAAACAGCCCCATTGTCTAAGTCTGATAACTAGAAACAGTCAGCATAATGACTCCAGATAGTGTCAACTTCGGATTCATCCGGAGGACCGTGCTGATCAGGGATGGTTCCTTATTGGGAGGTGATCTTTTCAAGCGGGGGCCCTGACAAGGCTTTCCCAGTGCACTGCTCCTCCGCACTCCTTTGGGACCCGCGCTGTGCTGCATTCGGACCGCTCCTCCTCCCGGGGAACGCTCGCCTCACACAGCAAAGAAAAAACCTGCTGCGGCAGGCGAATATCAAATACTCTCAGGGTAGTGGTCATATAGTGGATAGACTGGATAGTTACGTGGCGATTGTATATTTCTACTGGATTATGGTGGGGTATAATCCTTATACAATGATTGCATACTCGTTATCAAGCTATACAAGCGACTTCCGCTTGAGGGTAGTGGCATGAGATACTTAGTGGAAGCTCTGTTGGGGCTGACATATGGGTAAATGGGGGATCCCCCAAAAAACCTGCACGTACTACTGAACCCCCCAAAAAAAGATCAAGCCTCCCGGCTGCGCAATGCCGGGGAGTTTTTCCTTGAGCAAGCGACGACGAGCGCCGCATGTCGCGCGTGCCTGAGCTCCGGGGCTGGGCTCGACCTCGTCCTACGCGTGGTGAGGCAGGCAGTTTTGCTGCCTTCCATTTCCATTCTTTCCAGGGATCCTTCTAGAAAACCTCCAAAAACCCAGGGAAACGGATCCGGTTTTCGAAAAGGGCGATGGTTGGAAAGGATGGGGAATCAACCCTTAGAAGCTTCCATCCAAACCGCAGCTCTTGTTTACGCTCTTTCGGCTCGTCCACCCAAAAAAGTCGCATCCGCCCCCAAACCACCAGATGAACTTGATACCCTTTTTATGATGGCTGCATCGTGGTTGTGTACCCATGAACATTTCTGAGGGTAGTGGCTTTGGGGGAGTGGAAACTGTCTTAAAGAGACGTGACAAAGCATCGAGGGCCGATCAAAACAAGCTTCTGTCAAGTTTGGCAAAGGTCTCTTGAGCTTCGTGCGCGTGCCTTCCCTTCTGGCAGGTACCGCTCTGCCTGTTGCTCCGTCAATCGAGGGAATTGACATTGGACCTTACCAGCGCTCTTTGAGGGTGGCTGGCAATGATGGGTCTCCCCCGTTGCTTCTGCTAGGTCCTCCAGTACAAAGCTTAGAATAAGAGTACCAACTTTTTTCTGTAGTCTGTTGAAGTAGGGGAACCCAAAAAAACAAAAAAGAAACGGCAAAAGGGGGACCTAGTCTGTATGAGTGAATGAGTCAGGCCAGGAACCACATCCTTCCGACTTCCCCATTGGAGGCAAACACGGCTTGCAGGTCCTGATCGCTGCTCATATCGGCCCAGTTGTCAACGGTTTCTGGTTGACATCCTATCCACAAGTTTTTCCTAGGGAGACTTTGTGAACCGAATCATCGTGATCAAGGAGAAGCTTTCATCCAAAGAGAAGGAAATCATGGGCCAATGGCTCACTAATTCCACAAGGCTCAACTACGTAATCATGAACTGGATCCAAGTAAAGGACCTTTATCGTGGTGAGCTCGCTCTACCCCCAGGTGAGCTCGCCATACAATAGGCCGATCCCATGCGTAGCGCTTGCGTGACTCATTGGCTCCACCCCGGTGGGTCAACTGCAGATCACACACAACTCAGCCCTCACCACTTCAGCTTTGGCCCCAAAGATGCGATTGAGCCGATCCCTCTTTGAACCTCATGGAAAATCATGTCGACGGATATCCCGGACAACTGGCTTGTCTCTTTCCATTTCCTTCATTCCCAAAAGTGGGTTGACCCCAATCTGTTTGGCCCGAACCCCCCGCAGCCCATCGTCAGTCCTTCAAGGGGTCCAAGGCGGCGGAGCGCATGAGCTGCTCCCCGGGCTGATAGGGCATGCGCCTCGCTCTTTCGCTGCGCCCGTTTAGCTAGGCAGAGAAGGGCATGAGCCCGAGAGAAACAGTCCAACTGGTGGTGTGCTTTGTGCTTCCTTTGTGAGGAATGAGCTGCGGCCCTTTTCTGGGTCGATAGGCAGGGAAGGAGAAGGGCATGACCCCCAAGAAAACCCATCCGATTGGTGGTGTCCTTTATGCGGGAAGCCCCGAAAGGTGGAATTCCCAATGCCCGGAACGGTCATTCCCTGCTGAGCACCAGCAAGTTGAGTCGTATGATGTTACGAAAATTGTGAAACTTCTGGTGGACATCATTGGGCTTCACGTCCAAGCAGTTGGGAGGGTATCCTCTATTTACATAGCCATATGAGTCTGGGCCACGTTTGGCATACCCTGAAAGCTATGTTACAAGTTTGGAGACCACAGATTTCTCGGTGTCAAAACAAGCAACGGACTCTTCAGAGCGCTCCACACTCACTAAAAGTACCAAAGGGAGTTGCCAACAAATAACTTGGTTGACGTTGGAAGGGGAGCAACCACCCAGTTTTTACCAGTTCAGTGGGGATTTGCCACTAAACCACAATAAGCAAAAATGTTAAATGCTTCCAACAACCATGATAAGCCCAGCTTTCATCCCTTTCCCTTGCTTCCCCTCGAAAGGTCTCAGGAGCCCAGAGCCTAGAGGTCACTTTGCATCCCCCCCTCCGGTGTTGCTCCGGAAAAGTGGCCCACGGAAAGGGCAGCCAAAGGAAGCCCAAATTCCGTCCTCGGATGGTGGTGGCCATGCTTCGGCACCTGACCCCTGACGACAGTGTCTAGGCGGGGGCAGAAGAGGCTGGCTCAAAAAGGCGCAAGGTCTTTGATGACCTGCAGCTCACGCGGCGCAACAGCACCCAGGAGCTTGAGCCACCACATTTCCGCCTCCTGGGCGTCGCTGGACGCATTGTCACCGCGGAGTTGGAGTCGGAGCCGCCGAAATCGAATTTTGGCGTCCTCATTTTTGCATGCGGAGCCCCTTCTTCGGCAGCAAGCTGCAGATCCTGGAGACCATAGACTCCGGGGCTTCAACCTTAGGGGTTATTTATGGTTACCGGAGCATCGCCCCAGGATCCCCCCCCCAGGAAAAAATAAGCTCAGGTGATATCCCCAACAGCCCTCGCAGAACCTCGTGGAACCCTGGTGGAACCCTGGTGGAACCCTGGTGGAACCCTGGTGGAACCCTGGTGGAACCCTGGTGGAACCCTCGTGGAACCTTACCTCAGGGCAGCCCCGGACCACCCCGGAGCCTATCTTGGCTGAGACCCCAAAGCTGTTGGGGAAAAAAGCCAGGACTGCTCGGCCGAGCCATTTTTGCCGGCATCCCACGGCATCAGGTTTTTTTCCCAAACGCCGGGCGCCTGGGGGCGGAGGTGTCATCCTCGTCGATCCTGCTGCCCGGGCAGGAGAAGACCTGTCCGGAATCGGATGCCCAGGCATCCCCATTTTTTGTGTTGGTTGGCTTTAAAGGGGAGACCCTTCCCCCCCCAAAAAAAAAGAGAAAAAGGGGTGTGGTTCGGATGCTTTTCGGTTGGTGGACTTAGGGGGAAGGCTCAGGAGAAAAAAGGGGCACCACTGGGCAACTGGGGTAGCCAATGCCTGAGACATAGTGCGGCCCGCACCCTGGAAAATGGGTGGGAAGTTTAATTGGGGACCCGTTGGTGGACATCATGTACATAGGGATTTATGTCCAGCAGGCCCTTTTAGGGGTTCCTTATTGAAATCATGGCCATATAACCAGCTCATCTTGGTGGTTCCATATGCGGGGGCTTAGCGCAGTCACTACTTGCTGGTGCTCAGTCGGGAATGACCGTTCCGGGTGTTGGGAATGAACCTGAAGATTCCTTTATAAATGAAACCACAGAGTGTGGTTTACAACCATGTTGAAATTGAAACGTTTATGACTCTATAGTGTTGAAACCTGGTTTATAGGTAATTTCCTCATTCGGACAAATAGCAACAACTTGCGTTTGAACACCCAAGTACTTCCCTCAATGCACCCACATCTCGGGGTCACTTCCCTTGTTTTGCTCGGTGAGTCAGACTGAACAAAGACGCCCAAATGAATATGTGTCAAAAATTGGAATGTGGAGCCCCATCAACTGGGGGATTGAAATGGGCAGACTTCACCCAACTGGAACTTCTTTCCGTGTCATACGACTTCTGTGCGGAAGCTCTGGGAACCCCTGACAATTAGAGGAGACAAAGAATTCTCTGGTGGTGGTGGTGCCGGCAGTGATGGTGGTGGTGGTGGTATTTCCTTGCGGGCAAAATAACTACTACTAGTTTGCCCATATAAGTTAACCATGAACAAATGTGGTTGCAAACTTCCCTTTCCAACGATCCGAATCTTTCCAGAAAAGCATCAATCCCACCACGGGAACGGTTGTTTCAGCTATTGCACACAACAATGATTCCAAAGAACGAGGCAGACAAGAGCTGGGTCTTGGCTTGGCCTGACATGAACCCCCATGCAACCGTCGAAAGACCTCTCGACCTCTCAACACAGACACTGAATTATCCTGTTTCACTTGTTCCTTTAAGCCTTCTTTGACCACCCCGAGAGCGTAATCGCAAACAGCTGTCCTTGACCAAAAAGGGGTTCTACAGGCTAAAGTTGCAGTTTACTGGTGGGTTCCAACAAAACAAAAATATATAGGGGTCACCGGATTGCCCTAAAAGTGCAGTTTACCATTACATTCCAACAAAACTGCCGGGACCCCGTCATCTTCTTAAATGCCACACCTGAAGCTCCCGCCGGCGCCCAAAAAAACACAAAATTTGCCTGGCGCTCGTGAAAGAAGCCCTCCAGCGAGGCAGGTCTCCCGGTCTCGGCCTCAAAAAAACCAGCCGCTGCGGGGGGTTGGGTGGGTGCGGGGATTTTTGCGAAGGATGGAACCCCCTGCGGCATGTTTGGAAGAATCTTCGAGGAGCGAGCCCCAGGTGAATGCGTGTCAATCAATCAATTTGGCTCGGTGATGTTAGGCGGGGAGGTTAAAAGGAAAAAGTAGGGCCTCCGGTAGCACAACTGAGAACCGCGCAATGTACAGTTTGGCATCTCCGAAGTACATCTTAATCTCTTCGTCTATAGTTTTGCCAGGAACTCAAGTGAACATTGAATGGCTGACACTACGCAACGTTGTTGAACGGCAGCCATCTGCGCTTGACCTTTCTGTTGCGAATTGAATCAAACACACCCAACCGTTTCACGAGGGATCATGCTAGCTTCAACACATGAGGCCTCTGGGAAACGCTGCTTCACGCGGAATGAGAGACTATCTGCCAGCCGTAGCGCGGAACCAAAGGTCATGCGAAGTAGCGTGGGAAAGCTTACGAATGTTGAAATCAACCTCAGTTTATTAATGGGGGGGCTGTTCCCCTCCCAAAGTGATGATTCCCCAAACCCAGAAACACCCGCCTATAGATTGGGGTTGATGAATATGGGGCCAACAGTAGCGGAACCCGTTGGAATTCAAAGCGTGCCTTCGCGGCTTCGGCCCGCCGAGATGCGCCGAGAACAGCTGCGCTCTGCTGCAGCGCAGCTTCGCTCATCTGTGTCGAGACGTCCTTCTCCTTTGCCTGAGCTGAGCCCGCCAGCAAGTCTCCAGCCGAAAAGCTCCTGGCGGATTCCAGTGCGCCGTCACCCCAGCACGTCATGGCTTCCTATCTGAAGCGGCTGCTCAGCCACGCCATGGTGGCGGCTCCACAGGTCTAAGGATTAGAAGTCGCACGCACACCCGCTCACGGTCATCTCTTTGCTCGCGACGGCTTCAGGCTCAGCGTGTGTAGGTGAATGCAACCCACATTTAGAACCAAACAGAGGGGGAGCCTCGCGTTTTTGTTTGATCCCTGGTCCTTTTGGCAAAAAGCAACGGTTCTCAAAGATCCAAAGGAACATCAGCCGCCACACTCCCTCCAAAACCAGGTTGAAAGCTCCGAGAAAAATCGCACAACCAGCGAACCCAAGCCTCACATGGCCATGGGGGCGAAATCCCGTACCGTGAACATCCCAATCCCCACAAAAAATGACTAAAATGGGTGGTGCGCCAACCCCAAAATGGTACCATTGGTTTGGACCCACTGCCACATTTGGAACCCATGGCCGCTTTGACTTCACGAATCTCAAGTCGGGAACAGGGGTGACAAGACGCGACCCCATGGGCCGAGTTCGAGCGATTCTTTATTGGAACCCAGCCGGAACCACAAGAAAACCCTGTGAAACGTGGACATGGTTCCTTTGGGGTATTCTGGAATGGGGGGGGGGGTGATTCTGGATTTCGCCAGGGGGATGTGAAAGAAAGCCTAGCACTTCTAGGCGCTCCGAAGGCAGATAACTGTTCAATGGAAACTCCCCGGAGAGATGCTCCGAGCGCGCGCGCCTCGATGAAGGTGTTATGGACAAAGAGCGGCACAGGGTACTGGATATCCCCCACACCTGGCGAATTGAGCCAGGCCTTCGACTGCTCCCTCCGAACGGCACCTCCAGTCGGACCGACACGAAAAACTCCGGCGGACATCCGCGGGTTCTCATTTTGGGTGGGTGGGTTTTTTCGAGCAGCTTTCAGGCTTCGGGGCGGCTTTTGCTCGAAGTTCCCCAGCATTTAGATCTAAGGGTTCTCAGGAGAACCAGCGACTCCCCGAGAAAGATGGGTCTACTCCGAGTTCCCAAAAAGATACATCCCATCACTTGTATCCTCTGGTATGTATGAATCTCAACATGGCCAATATGTGATTGGTCAAAACTACTTGTTCCCCAAAAGGACATAGGAACAAATGGGTATGTCCCCTAGTTTTGGAACTTTTGAGGTCTCCCCCAGGCCCCGAACCCCGAAAAAACCATAGACCAGACATGTCGACTAAACCTCAAGTATCTGAAATTGGTTGAAATGTTCAAAACCTGAAATAAGGGGTCCCGAAATGATTATCCTCAATTCAAGGACCTTCGTGGGTTTTCCCTGGCTTTGCCCCGAATCGAGGAGCTCGCCAGAAATTATGCAGAATCCCTTAAGCATCTCGGTGGATCAAACTCAGTGCGGATGTTGCACCCCCTTACGCGACACTCGCGGGATGTTTAATTGACTTGGGTTTATCTTTTGAGCGCCGTTGACAACAATACATTGCTTGTCTCAAACCAGGGAAAATGGACCCAAATACTTTTTCTCTTGACAAATCATGGTATGTGAAAATGTCTCATAATATACGACATGATAACAGTTTCCTTTCGTCCCTTGAGCCAACAGTGCGACCCTTCGCCTCAAAGGACAGACCATCATACTGAAACCCCGAAATCCTCTTCAATATGGAATCCTCTCTCTCGAGAGGTTAATGATTGTTTTCAAGGGAGCTAGGGTGAAACCCGCTTCCCAATCAGTGATAGTCATATAATTTCCGTATACATTATCAAACCAGCTGCTGGTTTGGGCTCCAACTGATTGTATCCTGTTTCAAAAGCGTAGTTCCGTTCGATACAAGGGAGTTCCTGTTGTTGTTGTTTTTGCGCGACTAAACCAGACCAAAGGGGATGGCTTTCTAAAACATCAAACTGAACACCTAAAAAACAATCCTTTCCTTTGGGTCTGATGGAAAAAGTCGCATAGAAAGGGGAGCATAGAAACGAGAGGCCAACGCAAGTCATGCATACAGCGACCCCGCCCTCCATTTGGCTGCGCTCGAACAGGCCATTTCTTTTACAAAACATAGTGGTTTTTCCTGTTGCTTTTGAGACCACCCCGTTTTGCCTGTCGGCCCCCGGCCTTGTCGGCCCGTCCGAGAGGGTCCCTTCATGGCCGACCGGATTCGGGACGGCTCTGAGCCGATGCCGGCGAGTTCCCCTGCGCTCAACCGAGAAGAAACAAACAAGGGATCCGAGCTAGTAAATCTGAGATCAAACAAAAAGATGCGAATTCTTCTGGCGCGCGTGTTTTTGGGATCTGCGCCTTTGAAGTGGTGGTCCGCGCGTTCACCTGAAGTCCCCAAAGACGAGTTTCTTTGCCACACTCAAAGTCTAAAGAAGTCTGCGGCTTGGTGAGCCGTAGAAAGGGGCTGGAGTCGGCAAGAGGAACGCACCTGGTGAGTCAGACGTGCACTTTCATTGGACCTTACAATTTGCCCCAGACTGCAAATGCTTGGCCTACAAATTGTCCTTTGACCCGCCGAACACGGGTCCCCTGCGTTTTTGAGGACACACGCAAGTCCCATGCTCGGTGAGGTTCTTCGAAAACTCCACTCCCCGGTTCTGTGATACTAACAAAGCCCTAGTTTCTCACTTCAGAGGTCCAACTTGGTGTTACAGCCCCGCCCCCCCCTTGAACATCCCAAACAAGCACCCAAGCGGGTCTTCCCAAGCAACCCAAAGAAAGGTCGGCTCCTTTTTGCTTAGCCCCCGCCCTTTAAGCTTCTATAAAGTTGAGAGTTCTGTTTCGATGGAGAGGTCCAGAATCAGTGTTAAACAAAAACACTGGAAAAAACAGAAAACACAGCTTGGAAGTCTGACCCCCCCCCCAAAAAAAATGACCCAGAAACAAGTCAGAAAACAAAGCGGAAGCAATGACAGAAAACAAATCAGGAAACAATGACAGAAAACAAATCAGGAAACAATCAGAAAACCATCAGAAAAACAAAAATAACAAAAACAAACAAACAAATGGACAAGCGGGTGGGGGGAGGGGGGAGAGGAAGGAAGGGAAAGGGGGGAAACACCACCCATAAACAAAAATAAAACACATACCAATCAAAGCAAAAACAAATACAAAAAAACAATAAACAAAAAGAAAATAAACAGAAAAGAAGCAAACGTGGACTGGACAGGGGAGGGGGGGAGGGGGAGAGGGAGGAAAACTGAGTCTGCAGCTGAGTGTGTTTCTGTGTAAGGCCTGCTGGGAGTTGTATTTTGGGGGTTGTTGCTTTTGCTTTTCGAATTTCTTTGCTCCAACCCTTCCTGCGGGTAGGATAGAACTCTGAAGCTTAAAGCCGAGTCGAATCTGGCTCAGTACCCTGGAATGGTGCAACACTGCCTCTCGGTTCTGCTGTCCATTGTGCAATGGGATTGATGCCAACCAAGCTTCTCAGCGCCCTCGAATTCGAATCAAGCAAATGGGCCTCAGTTTTTAGGGGACCCCCAATGGATTTCTGTTTTCCTTTTGGTTTCCCTTTAAACCAACCCCGAAAAGGGTACGCTTCAAAAAAAGACACGCCACCCAAATGCCGACTTCGCATGTGGCGTAAAAATTACTGGCTTCCCGGACGGAAATGCATTATTCCTGTCGTGGGAATGAACCCAGGGATCCCCTAAGCTACAGGACTGACAAACCAAAGGAATCTAGCTACACCTTTGATCACCTTGAGAGGTGATCTGTAGCATGTTTCTATCAGTCTTCATTCCTTTTTTTAGCCTGTCACAAACAATCAGAACCACTCTCCGGACTTGCTATGACCTGAAAACGAGTTCAAGTCCTGAAACTGGGGGAAGTGCATCAGAATGTCCCGCAATGTCCTTGGTGTCCTCTTTTGCGTGCCGGGCACAAGAAAAACGGGTTGTGATCCCTTTGAAAGGCTTCCTCGAACCTGGTCCCGGACCATTAATCCAGGAAACCGCAGGTTTTATGCTCCCATTCACGTAGCACCTGGGTGTCCAAAAGTGAAATTTACACAGAGTTCCAGTGCCACTCATCTGTTGCAAATCAAATCAGTAAGAATATCGGGAAGAAGGCGTCTCCATTACCACTCAAACAAAGACACACCGAGAACCAGTCGTTTCATTTTGCGACGGTATCTCGGCCATGTGCCGCCGGCGCGAAATCGGAGGAGTCACTTGGCACGTGAACGACCCTGAACAAATTAGCCACGACCATGCGCTTCATGCGCCGAAGATTGCGGCTTGGGTTAGACCATTCAGATGATGCATGGACAAAAACTGGATTTTGCGTAAAGTTCTAAGGGAGCACGATAACCAAGTGGCTTCCGGGCGAACCCCGCAGCCGTAACGATTCGCCACTTTGCTTGCTTTAGGGCGGACAATCCTTGACTACCCACAGGTAAATGAAACTACTGGGCACTCATACCAGGGTTGGACTAACGTATACAATTTCTTGTAGCTGGCTCAGAGTTTAAGGTGACCTAGAACTCTAAAACCCATAAGAAGGGCCCAAAGGGCGTCTTGCTGCATCTATTACTTTTCACGGGAAGTATTCAGATTCATCTACCTGCGTTTTGATCGTGGCTCGGATCGCTTTACAGGCAGCGGTGTTGCTGTCGAGATGAAACTGAAGCGGTGGCCCAAATGGGTCACTAGATGTCACTAGCCCTTCAGGTCCTAGACGGGGCCCAGTAGACAGCTGAGAACTTTTTGTGATGGCCCTTCGAAAGAACCATCAATTGTTGAGTCACCCAAAACCAACAAGGGACCCGGGCGAACTTGCTTGTCTACCCAATGCCCCAAGATCCGGTTCAAAGTCCATTTGGGCCACGCAGCTATATTGAAAGCTTCGCCTGTGTCCGCGCTTTGACTGGACCCCCGCGGCCGCGAGCGCGCGCTGCCGAAACGATATGAAACGAGACCAAAGGGTTGGCTTTGTCCGCACAAATTTGTATGAGCCACTTCAATACATGCACCTTAGGGCGTGTAATACCCATAGTACCCCAAGAAATTCCAAAGATTTCGGCAACGGCTCGTAGGCCACGGCAACAGGCTGGTTGCGGTCAAAATCAGTTGTTATTTATCCCACAACTGCACGGATCAATTCAGAGACGAATTCCATCTATGGACAGGATCCCATTGAAAGCTCAACTGCCCAACCAAAATGCCAGCGCATACGTTGGACCCGTTCTTCAAGTTTCTGTGGCGCCAGGCCCATGTGATGTCTCGGGATCCAGGTTAGCACATGCACTTGCACTGGACGCGGTCCAGATACCGGAACTGGGAGCAACCCTCGCCACTGCAGACTCGATGCTCTTTGCACTTGCTTCGTGACTCGCTCAGAAGCTGGCGAGGGTCAAAAACTGGCCATCGCATCGGGAAGACACTGCTTAAAGGGCCAGGGCACATCAGGTATGTGGTTGGTAATCATGGTTACAACCCAGAGCCATTGTAAGTTCCTTCAGTAGATTATAACCATGGTCACCAACCACTTACTACGTGCCACCCTTTATGCGGTTGCTTGCTTGCAAGCCAGCTCGCCCATCTGGCTTGAACAGCAAGCCCTCCGCGCGCCCCAGGGATACGGATACGCTCGGCGTCCTTCCTACCCGGTGCTGGCTGACTCCCACTCTGCGGCATGGCAAAGGTCAGTCCGTGCAACAAGTAGATTGCTCAGATTGGAAAGCATTCAACTGAACATCGCATTGTGAACCTGCAACTGGACAGGATTCATTTCAGAGGTGCCAGAATAACGATCATCCGTTCCCACAAACACAAAGGTAATCTTTGACAAAGGCAATATTCTACGTGATTGGTAATCCCGCTTACAATTAAACCGTTCGGGAAGCTTACAGAGAACAATTGGGGGTGAGGCGTGGCCTCCTTTTGGCGTCCTGTTACAAGTTCAGCTCCACACACACACACACACACACACACACACACACACACACACACACACACACGCACACACACACTGGGTAGTCAGGGTACCCAAGAAACTTGAGCAAATCCCAAAACCCATTTGGACTTGTCTTTCTAAGGTGGTTCAGGTTTACATAGGCTTTACCCAGCTAAACCAGGTAGAATCTGCCAAAATGGCCCAACGTGGGTTTCCACCGAAAAAGGTGAGTCCTCTGTGTGGGTTCAAACCACATGGGGCGGATGCGGCGCTTCCACGAGTCCCGAGATCCAAGTACCTTGCTTCCATTTGCGGTTTCGCCCCTGGAAAAAATGAGAACACATGTCCAGTAGTGATAGATTCCCTTTAAAACCAACAAGGGAATGTTAAGCATACTCTGCGCAAATGGACGCTTGTGAGTTGCGACTCCCCTTTTTGACCCCTCAAGTACTCGGGGACGGAATCAAAACCATACGTCGAAGAATGGACGGCCGTGGAGAAACCAGAATAAAATCAGAGAGGCTGGTCGAAATGGCTGGATCTGGGGTTCCAAGCCCAATTTGGTGGCTTGAAGCCCAGTTTGGAGGTGTGGAGGTCGCGTGGTGTTCGATTTGCCAAAAAGGAAGGGGTTCAAATCCAACTCCAAACCAACTCAGGGTCCCCTGACCGTGTGGTTTGGCGACAAAAGGTTTCAAGATCGATTTGCTCAGGAGTACTTGCTGACCTTCGGTTCCGGCTCGACCAATCCCCGGAACTTCGGGGGATCCGATCGATCTCATTCCATGCCCTGCGGGTGACCCTAATTTTACGCGGGCCTACTTGCCGGGTTGCTCCCGTGTCGACCCACCAGTGAGTCTAAACGTCTAAACCAATCAATTGACCATGGCGTTCCCAAAAAGCGTTGACCACAATCTTTGCTTGGGATTTGGATGTGGATCTTTGCTTGAGGGTATACCTCTTCGTTTCTGGTTTTCAAGGGAAACCAAAAGGAAAACCGAGATCCATTTTCGGCGTCCGAAGCCTGAGACAAACCCATTTGGACAAATGGGGTCTTATCAGGAGCAACCCTTCTCTATCTCTCTCGGGTTCTTCTCTCCAGGAGCTCTAGGTCCGGTTCAAAACCCCAACGTAGCTTCCGTCGAAAACGCGTCTGGCGTCTGATGGTTTGAGGCTGTACAACTGCCTTACCTTGCCTGAGCCAAGCGCGCATATTTTCTTTCGGGGGAAGAGGGGGTGTCCGCAGGGACAAAGCCACATACCCACGGTTGTCGAGAAGATGGCAGGGGCGACCCAACGGGTTTGTGCCAACTTGAGATGCACGAAGCATCAAAACTGCACCAAGGAACCCAACATTTCCAGTTTGCTCCAAGAAAGCCATGTAGAACCTCCCTGGGTAAGCCCGTCCATCGAGAACCCCTGCTGGAAGGTAAAAAACAAAAAACACCGTAAACTGGATCCAGGCAAAGTGAAGAAGCGCTCTCAAAAACGTGTGGTCCATGGTTTCTTTTAGAAAATGGAAGTATCCTATTCCCCCCAAATGCTGAATGTCAGACAAATCCCAAGTGACCTTCACTTGCCCCCAAGGGTGCCCACACGTCTTCATATGTGCAAAGCTTCCAATTTGTCGCGTTCACGCCATGTGCGCGTACAATTGTTCAGTGGTTCGTTGCTCCTGGGCTACAGGTGAAAATGCGAGTGGGATATGTCATGAATCGCTTCAAGCTCTAAAAATCGAAAAACCGTCTAGGGGCATTTTTCTGTGTTTGTTGCGTGCTTTGATCCGAGCCACCCGCAAAATGCAAAATTTCCAGATGAATTGCCCTTCAACAAGACCCATAAGGAAGGAGCCTTTATCATGTTAACCCTAAGGAATTCAACATGTTCCCTTTCATCACTTGAGGAGATGTAAGATGCTACCAAACCATCCTGTCTTTACTTTAGTCAAGGGAGAAGTAATATATGTCACCAAGCTGGAATGTAAATGCCAACAAAGAATAGCTTCCCATGGTTTTAAAGCGCGTTTATCTATAGCATGTTACCAAACCGCCCATTCGATTTTTGCAAACCGGAGTCTTTCTTCTCGCTCCTGGCACTGCGACGGCTCCATCGGGGTGGCGGAACCTACTTAAGACGTCGGATCCCACATCCTAGACCACAAGAGCACGCCAAAACGCATATGGGTTTCTGCTTCTTTTTGGGGAGGGGGGACCCCTTTTTGGTGGTTTTCAAGGGGAATTCATAGGAGACCACCATTTTGGGGGGGTCCAAATACACCCAGGGAAGGGCTCTGTTACCCTGTCGTCTCAAGGGCGACAAGACCATGGGTTGCCTTTCCCAAGATGCTTGTCTGAACCTCCGGCACATGGGCCTGTCACATGGGCATGGCAACCCTCAAGAGTCTTTTCCAAAGGCAAGATGACGGAAATTCTACCCTTGGGCTGTGATCACATGTTAAGGCCCGGAGCAACCTTGCGCAAGGTGCTTGTTTCCCTCAAGAGATCCCATGACCCGTTTGCTTCCACCAAGCTCGCCCATTCCAATTTTTGTTTGAGTGACAAAAACCTCAAACCTAAGTGGTTGATTTGCCCAAGAGGAACCGGGTTTCAGCTTTCCCTGAACTCATCCAAGCATGGAACCCCGAGTTCGCCACCCCTCGATCGGAGCCCGGCTTGTGTCGCTTCAAACCGCGGGCGCGTCGCCCCCCAGGGACAAGCACCGCTGCATTTCGGAGAGCGCGCCGAAGAACGCGCGCTTCGCCTGCGAGGTGTCAGGTGCAAGGGGTCAGGTGCCAGCCTCTTGAGCGGCGGGTCTGGACAGATTTAATTATCACATGTTGCTGTCCCTTTTGGAACAAGTGAAGCTTGGGCTGTACCCAGCGAGGTGAAGTTGAGCACGAGGGGCTCTCAAAGTTGCTCCGGGGGGTTGAAAAACCACCGATTTGCAGTTGGTATCCCTAGAAGAACACATTAACAGATCAAGTTTGAAAAAGAGCCCCTGTTGGAACATGGTCTTCCAGTCTTACAGGGGTCCTTTGCTTGTGGGAGGACCGTCACTTCAATGGACCAACAAGACTTGTGAGAAAAAAATCGCCCACGCAACGCAGTGGCCTGTGGACATGGAAACAAAGGTCGCCTTTGGTTCGAGAGGGAATGAGTTGGAATGACCCATTCCCGAATTGAAGCAACCAACCGGTGGTTCCAATTTTTATTGCAACCCCCCTTTTGATTCGACAAGGAAACTGTCTGCTTGACAAATGCCCTGCTCAAAAAAGTGATGCCCGCAACAGAAGCCTTCGAGGCCGAAAGGAGAAGCTCCCAACTAAGCTTACTTTTCATCCAGTTTCACAATGATATCCACATGTTCCCATTTTGAGCCGCTTGGATTTTCCACATGTGCTCAAGCAACATCGTGAATGTTGAACCCACCAAGTAGATTGTAACCACCGGTATAAGGTATCACATCCCAACACAGCCACAGATGACCGTCACGACCTACTGTTCAAAATCCAACCCGTACCCTTCAAGGTTCGCTGCTTGGAAAAAACACATGTTGGGAAAAGTCCCCCCCCCCCCCCCCCGGCCTTTTTGAGACATACCAGTTTCCCCTTAAAAAAAACATAATAATCAGGAGACCGGATCCCGGATCGCGTCGAATCCACACCGAATCAGGTGTTTTTCGTCGTTCCGGTGCCTTCTGGCGCCGCTTCTTCTCGCCTAAGGGAGCCGAGAAGGGAAGCCGCCCGAGAGAGCCCTGGCACTCTTCAAACCACTTGGTTTCGCGGTTTGGGCCCGGAAATCCAGACTCCTGTCCCCAAAACGCCTCAGGCAGGTGTCTGGCTTTGCAGCATGCGAGCAATCCGAATTTCAGAGTGACCTGGAGGGAAGCTTTGATCATATTTCCCTTCGGCGGAGGTTTGTTGGTGTTGCAACAAAAACATTGGTTCAAGGCCCAAACGCAAGTTCGAAGTGGGATTCGCAAGCAAGCTGCAGTGTCTCTGCAATGGGACCATCACGCTGTGATACCAAAGTGGGATGCCATCCCGAAGACTCGAAAGGGTATCCATTTTCTGAAAATGGGTCAAGACTTCCCGATTCAAGGGCCGAGCAGCTACGCAGTTGCAGTGTCGACGTGAATTGGGCAACTTTGCTGGGTCTCTCAAAGGAACCAAAGATATCCCAATCACTTGCAAGCGCCTCAAATGACTTATAGAAAGTACAAGTACACGGAGTAACTGATGTACAGCATGGGTGTCTCTTTTTTGGAGGGCACCCTTTTGGGGTCGGTTTAAAGGGAAACCAAAAAGTAACACTTTCTTGTGGGGGTCCCCAAAAATTGGACACCCACGTCGGCCAGTGCGAAGGGTGACCTTTCTGGTGTGTCCGTGTAGGAAGCCAAACAAGATTTCGCTCATAGGGCGAAACCACAAGATTTGACATCCTGAGCGGACTGGCACAAAAATTCGATGTCTTGTTTGCCGCTATGACAGTCCTCCCAAGGAACTCAGGGAGTGAGATCAAGTTGACCATTGGCTTTTACAAAGAGCACCCTTTTTATTGGGCATTCCTCTCTTCCACTCCCAGAAGCAAACGAGGCTCGCCGGCTTCGTTTGGCGTTTTAACACCACGAGAAAACCAACAGTTTTGACCTTCTTTTGAGACCTGGGAGGAAACCATTATTGGCCAGCTCTTGCCCCTTTACTTCAACGGCTCAAAGGCCGAGTCCAGCTATTTGCACTGAGACTTGCGTCCATTGAAATGATATACGGGAGCCAAACAATCGGGCCCCTGTATTTCTCAATCTGGGCTTTTAAGCATCACACTTTCCCCTGCAGGATTAATGTTTTGAAGGGACATATGTGGGGCTCTCTTGAGAAATATCCCAATCTCGGGACCCCTGGGCGGCCGCATAGGTGGCCGAGACACCAGGAGCGCAGAGGTGGCAGAACTGACAGTCTTGGCCACTGGAGCAGCCCTGGCACGTGGAGAGCCAGCTGCAGGGGCCCAGGGACTAAAATATCTCTTAAGTTTCATTAAAAAAGCAGCTTGAGTACCAGCTGATTTAGATCCGCTTGTTGCAGGTGGTTTGGTGCCAGCCTGTGTTTTCATTGGATTCCAAGCCAGAGTTCGAGGTTTCCTAACCAAGACCTTCGGTTGTGTCCTGCCATGGCACCAAGTCTCAGGGAATTCGGGCCTCCCACTGCCCTTGTGGCAGCAAGGGCATCTGCTCCGCCTCCCGGGGGGCCTAAAACCTGAACGAGTGCATAATACCGTGGATGGTTGCGAACTCCATGCACCGCGCCACCGTTCAGAAACCCAAGGGAATGATTTTCGATTCCCCTGTAAATATCAAAACACACAATGGTTTCATCATCTTCAAGCAGCAACTCCTCTGACGACGGTTCGTCTTCAGAAGAAGACAAAGGCGCTCCCAAGCCGGCAGGCAAAGCCTCCGGCCGGGAGCCACAGGAGACCGTCCCAGCAAAGTCCAAGGCCAAGGCGAAGGCTCGGATGGACACTGCCCCGAAGCCCAAAGCCAAAACGAAGAGCGCGGCAAAAGCCAAAGCCAAAGAGCCAGCAAGACCAAAAGTGGCCTTGCTGGACACATCCGATGTGAAACCTGATCGATTTGTCAAGATGAGGCTGGACATGGCTCAAGACGATGCCATGGCCGAAGCCTCATCATCCGGAGTCAAGCGCAGGCGCAAGTGAAAACAGGCAGGCTGCGACACACTGTGTGATACGACCCCTATATAACCACTATATAGTCAACTTTTTTTGGGTATGTGATTTCGGGGTATGTAGAATAATCCTTAGACCATGGTTTCCAACTGGTGCAGGATTTTGTCCATCCACAGTGTGGATGGACGAAATCCTGCACCACCCAAGAAGCTCTGGAAGGATTCGATTCCCCTGTAGATGCCAACCAACCATCATTTCCCATGGTTTTAAAGTGGTGCGAACGGATTCCGTCCATCCACAGTATGTTTCTAAAGAATCTAACGCGCTCATCCTGCTTTTAGGATTTGGGCCCCAGAAAATGCACTTGGTGTCTCATACCGCAAAAAAGGTACCCACTCCAAAAAAAAGATACGAGCCCAAATTAGCGGAGATGCAAACCTGTCGAGACTTCCCTCGCAAAGTTGGTGGCTTGGAGCCCGGCTTGGAAGTCTTGGAACCTGAAACCAACTCCGGCTTGCCTGATTCTTTGTTTCAAATTGAATCCTGCTTTCTTTCAGTTAGATCGCTTAACGACGAGCTTCTTTGCTTTTGTTTCAAACGGAGACCATGTTAGTTGTAGACAGAACGTATGTTTGTTCCCCACATCTTTGTGTGGGGTTCTTACTTTTTCCGCTCGTCGTCCGCGCGCCGCGTCTCCTTCTCCTTCTCCCGCTCGTCTCCGTCTCACTCACTCACTCACTCACTCACTCACTCACTCACTCTCACTCACTCACTTACACTCACTCAACTCACACTCACTCACTCACACTCACTCACTCACACTCAGTCACTCACACTCACTCACACTCACTCACACTCACTCACTCACACTCAGTCACTCACACTCACTCACACTCACTCACTCACACTCACTCACACTCACTCACTCACTCACTCACGCTCACTCACACTCACTCACTCACACTCACTCTCATTCACTCGCTCACTCACTCACTCACACTCGCTGACTCACGGCAGCTGTCTAGAGGGACAGGATGTTGTCGCGCGCGCGGCGGGGGGCGTGCGAAATCGTGGCAGGCGCAGCACTTTGGCGATGCCGTTGCGAAATCGTGGCAGGCGCAGCACTTTGGCGATGCCGTTGCCGAAGTCGTGGCAGGCGCAGCATTCTGTGCATCTGGGTGTGTGTTTGTGTGGCAGGGGTCGCATTCGGCAGCTGTCTAGAGGGACAGGATGTTGTCGCGCGCGCGGCGGGGGGTGTGCGAAATCGTGGCAGGCGCAGCACTTTGGCGATGCCGTTGCGAAATTGTGGCAGGCGCAGCACTTTGGCGATGCCGTTGCCGAAGTCGTGGCAGGCGCAGCATTCTGTGCATCTGGGTGTGTGTTTGTGTGGCAGGGGTCGCATTTCGGCAGCTGTCTAGAGGGACAGGATGTTGTCGCGCGCGCGGCGGGGGGTGTGCGAAATCGTGGCAGGCGCAGCACTTTGGCGATGCCGTTGCGAAATCGTGGCAGGCGCAGCACTTTGGCGATGCCGTTGCCGAAGTCGTGGCAGGCGCAGCATTCTGTGCATCTGGGTGTGTGTTTGTGTGGCAGGGGTCGCATTCGGCAGCTGTCTAGAGGGACAGGATGTTGTCGCGCGCGCGGCGGGGGGTGTGCGAAATCGTGGCAGGCGCAGCACTTTGGCGATGCCGTTGCGAAATCGTGGCAGGCGCAGCACTTTGGCGATGCCGTTGCCGAAGTCGTGGCAGGCGCAGCATTCTGTGCATCTGGGTGTGTGTTTGTGTGGCAGGGGTCGCATTCGGCAGCTGTCTAGAGGGACAGGATGTTGTCGCGCGCGCGGCGGGGGGCGTGCGAAATCGTGGCAGGCGCAGCACTTTGGCGATGCCGTTGCGAAATCGTGGCAGGCGCAGCACTTTGGCGATGCCGTTGCCGAAGTCGTGGCAGGCGCAGCATTCTGTGCATCTGGGTGTGTGTTTGTGTGGCAGGGGTCGCATTCGGCAGCTGTCTAGAGGGACAGGATGTTGTCGCGCGCGCGGCGGGGGGCGTGCGAAATCGTGGCAGGCGCAGCACTTTGGCGATGCCGTTGCGAAATCGTGGCAGGCGCAGCACTTTGGCGATGCCGTTGCCGAAGTCGTGGCAGGCGCAGCATTCTGTGCATCTGGGTGTGTGTTTGTGTGGCAGGGGTCGCATTCGGCAGCTGTCTAGAGGGACAGGATGTTGTCGCGCGCGCGGCGGGGGGTGTGCGAAATCGTGGCAGGCGCAGCACTTTGGCGATGCCGTTGCGAAATCGTGGCAGGCGCAGCACTTTGGCGATGCCGTTGCCGAAGTCGTGGCAGGCGCAGCATTCTGTGCATCTGGGTGTGTGTTTGTGTGGCAGGGGTCGCATTCGGCAGCTGTCTAGAGGGACAGGATGTTGTCGCGCGCGCGGCGGGGGGTGTGCGAAATCGTGGCAGGCGCAGCACTTTGGCGATGCCGTTGCGAAATCGTGGCAGGCGCAGCACTTTGGCGATGCCGTTGCCGAAGTCGTGGCAGGCGCAGCATTCTGTGCATCTGGGTGTGTGTTTGTGTGGCAGGGGTCGCATTCGGCAGCTGTCTAGAGGGACAGGATGTTGTCGCGCGCGCGGCGGGGGGTGTGCGAAATCGTGGCAGGCGCAGCACTTTGGCGATGCCGTTGCGAAATCGTGGCAGGCGCAGCACTTTGGCGATGCCGTTGCCGAAGTCGTGGCAGGCGCTGCATTCTGTGCATCTGGGTGCTCTGTAATCGCATCCATACAAGGGGCGCACGGTACATGTGTGTGGACATTTGAACTCACATCCTTGGGAAAAACATAGCATGTGGGGTTATCCGGTCCTTTAATTTTGTGGGACCCACGGGAAATTCCTATGTCAAACAGAGGACGCGCGGTGGATGGTGGCTATAATTTCAGAAGCCAAAAGAACCCCAACTCTATCTTAGGCAAGACCCCCATGACTAATAGTGTTGACTCACACTGGAAACTGATGGTTTGGGGCTTGGTGTGAAAAAGGCATGCAAATCCTAGTCCAGGCACGAAGCTTGTTGTCTAGGTATCCAGCAGCCTATATTAACAGCCACTAAACCAGCTGGGATGCTTTCGGACCCAATTTGCCTATGTCCCATATGCCCGAGTCGGACCCCTGTTGGGCAAGTTTAGCTTGGGACCCAAGTTGTTCTCTCAAGAATCAGGCCGCTGGCCGCATTTCGAGGAAAAATACCGGCCACATCTGGGGCCGATGGGAAACATTTCGTTCTATGACTCGATTGCTTTGGGCATGGAGTCGTCTCATGCCCGTTTTCGTGTCCAAAAGGTGGGCTTCCTTCTGGCCCGCAGCAACACAGCGGGCCCAGGGGGGCAAAAAAAAAAAACGCGGGCTGCTTCCGGTTGGTTTCCCTCATACACAAAAATGGAGTCCGCCATTCTGAGAAAAGACAACTTGGGTGTGGCGCTTTTCAGGGTCGCTTCTTGTGTTCAAGGTGTTCAATCGAAGCCAAAGGGCCACCCGAAATCCGTGTTTGGGTCCCCTTATCAAAGACAACCATCATGGTTGCGGCGAGCAAAGCGGCCCGCCTTCGTGGTCCAGAAAGCACAAGGCCTCGAGTTGCTGAACCCGGAGGCCAACATCTTTCCTCTAGGTCCACCAGGTTTGAGAGGTTAGAATAAGGGTACCCGATTTGTTTTTCTGCTGTCTCTTTTAGTAGGGGTTTCCCCTCCCCCAAAAAAAAGAAGCGGTAAAAGGGCACTGATTACTGGGGTTGCCTGTCTTCTTCTTTGGCCCAACCGCCGCCTTTGGCCAACTGGGCTTACGTCTTAGGACTTTCGCCTTGCGTGTGGCATGGGTTTCGCATCTAGCCTTGGCCATTGGCCTACACGGGTTCTAGCAGCCTTCGGCTTCTTTTCGGCAGAGGGCAAGTGCCGTCCAAAAAGACCATTGCTGTGTGACTAAATGGAGGCCCTCAAACCTGGGTGGTTTTTCCTTGGTCTCAATTTCCCTCTAACACCAACCCCAACAAGGGTAGCCGAAAAGAGCAGAGGCCCATATGGTGACTCTAGCCTTCGTTGCTTGGGTGGTTCCCTCAAAGAAGAAAGCAACTGTTGCTTTCTCCCCCAGAAATCTCCACCCCAAACTCTCAATGGTCGGTCATTTGTTTAGGCATGTTCACAACGTGTGGGTGTGTGTCATTGAACATGGCTTCGGACATCCGATTAAAGCGATTTTTCGCTTTTCCTTTTAGGTTCCTTTGAAACCAACCTATACGGGTACCAAGCCTCAACCAAAACACGAGCCCATACCGACTCACAGCCAAGGAGTCCCCCCCCCCGCGGAAAAATCATCAAAACGAAAACCCTCCTCTTCCCCCCCAAAAAAAAACACGACCACCCACACACAGAAGCCGCCCGAAAGCCCCCCCGGGCCGAAAGAGCCGCTCCAACCCCTCCCCTCGCCCAACCCCGCCTGCACTGGCCCGCTTGGTGCCCGGAGCTGCCGGCGCTGGGCAGCTCGGCGCTGGCCCCCGCGTCCTGGCGCTTCGGTTTCGCGCGCAGGCTGCGCGGGCGGCTCAAAATTTTCCAGCAGATGCCCAGTGGATTTCCATGGGAAAGCAAGGGCACCCCATTTTTTTTCTTGGGTGACGTTGGAAGGGGAGCAAAAAAATGTTTTTTTAGCGGCTAAGTGGGGATTTCCCACTAAACCACAATAAGCAAAAATGTGAAATGTTTCCAACCATGTTTTGGTTGAGCCAGAAAGATACGAAACGACTTTGGACACATGTCCTTTGCGCTGAAAAGCAAGCTGTGCAAGCCTTGTGGCGGTTCCCTCGTTGGAAGCTAGATCAATATCATTTTTCACTTCGCACCAGATTGAAACCATGGGAAACCAAACCGCTCGTTGGTATTTACAGGAGAAATTCATTCACAGGGGGAGACGACTTCCGATAAGGAAGAGGTCACCCGTCAAAATGGCAAATGTCGGGTTCCTTGCATGTCCCGTCCACATT
The DNA here is from genome assembly GCA_963377175.1 of Effrenium voratum. Lineage (NCBI taxonomy): Eukaryota > Dinophyceae > Suessiales > Symbiodiniaceae > Effrenium > Effrenium voratum. Next base: position 1,592,268 of record CAUJNA010003661.1, on the reverse strand, counting down.
ACCCCATATGGGGGTTGGTCAATAATCCATTTAGGGTCCCAAATGTCCATGGCTAACTTTTCACATGTGGGAAACATCATCTGTTGAGCTGTTGAGTGGTTTGCCAGCCAATGGTCATCCCGTGGAAAGGGCCTTTGATCAACTCCCATGTGTGTGTGTGTGTGTGAAATAGGAACCAACTGGTGGACATCATCTAGGTGGTGACTGATGTCCAACTTTTGGGCTGCGAATCCGGCCCTGAAGTTTCGTCGCCATATGGGGGGACCCCCTTAAAAGGCCAGCTCTCCTTTAGGCGAACCATTCTTCATGGACGGAGATCATCTACTTCGCACTTAGGGATTCATCCATTCCCTTCAGCTCCTTCTGCTGCAAGAGACTGGATGCAGATGCGAAGGCATTGGCAGCAAGCACCTGCCACAAGACTCGCTGCAACTTTCTGTTCAGCTGGCCCACTCTCATGCCATATGTTTTGCGCAACGGTTCGGGAGGAGCATACAGGTTTCCAGAAAGGCAGTCTAGTAGGCCACCCAAATCCAATTCACCGGTTCCGAATGAAACCGCCTCTTTCTCCTGTCCGGGAAGTGGAGGCGCAAGTGTCGTATCAAAGCGGCCCGCTGTCGCATCCGCAACGATTCGGATTCGCATCCGAATTGGGGAACTCATATGGGTGTCTTTTTTCGAGGATACGCCATGCTTTGCGGTGTTCAAGGCAACCCAACAGGAAAACGACAGTTTTGGGGTTCCGACCCACAACCCGGACACCTCAGGATTAGGAACAAATACCTGGTTGACTAGCAATGGAACACCTTGATCGTGGGAACCACAGCCTGGGAAATATCCAAGGAGTAAAACCAAGTCTCGCTACTTAGGTCTGGACCAAGGGAATGCTCGTCAAGACATCTCTCGCCTGCTTTCTACATTGTTTAACTTTTAGTGGTTTAATACGGAAAACCCCAAACAGTGTGCAAAAAGTTGAAGTCCGAACATCCAAGCAACATGCGCCGAAGTTGTGGCTGGTTAGGGAAAATCATGCGAAACACCAACAAGGATTGGATGTGTCCGATCTTCTTGTTAGGCCGGACCCACGACATGCGCCAAAGATATCTATGAGATGATCGTCCACGAACTCGAGCGAGCGAAGCGCAGGCCTGCTCTTCGTGGCTGGCAGTGACCGCCTGCGCCGCGGCGGCGGCGGCGGCCTGGTGCACCTGGTGGGTGGGTGGGAGGGTTGGTGAGTGGTTGCGAGGTTGGGCTCTGGGAGGTTGGGGTTGAGGTTGGGGGGGACCCCAAAACCCAAGAAGGAGCACAGTGCAGAGGCCGGGGTGGGGGGTGGGGGGGAAGTCGCGTCAGGCCTACTTCTTTTTTTCCCCAGATAGCTGAAAGCTATAGGGGTTCTAACTTCTAATAAAGAAGGGAAAGTGATTTGCGAGATTGAGGGCCGGGTGCTGGGGGGCATGCAGTTTGGGGTGCTGGTGGAGGTGCTGCTTTGCGAGCTTGACGGCCGGGTGCTAGGGGGCATGCAGTTTGCAGTGCTGGTGGAGGTGCTGTTTTTGCGAGATTGACGGACGGGTGCTAGGGGGCATGCAGTTTGGGGTGCTGGTGGAGGTGCTGTGTTGCAAGATTGACGGCCAAGTGCTAGGGGTCATGTAGTTTGGGGATGTTTGGGGTGCTGGTGGAGGTGCTGTTTTGCGAGATTGACGGCCGGGTGCTAGAGGGCATGCAGCTTCGGGTGCTGGTGGAGGTGCCGCTTTGCGAGATTGACGGCCGGGTGCTAGGGGGCATGCAGTTTGGAGTGCTGGTGGAGGTGCTGCTTTGCGAGATTGACGGCGGTTGCTAGGGGCATGCAGTTTCAGGCGCTAGTGGGGGCATGTAGTTTGGAGTGTTGGTGGAGGTCCTGCTTTGCGAGATTGACGGCCAGGCGCTAGTCATGCAGTTTCGGGTGCTGGTGGAGGTGCCGCTTTGCGAGATAGGGGGCCGTGTAGTTAGGAGTGCTGGTGGAGGTGCTGTTTTGCAAGATTGACGGCCGGGTGCTAGGGGGCATGCATGCTGGTGGAGGTGCCGCTTTGCGAAACTGACGGCCGGGTGCTAGGGGGCATGCAGTTTGCGGTGCTGATTACGGTGCTGGTGCCTGTGCTGTTTAGGGCGCTGATGGACAGCGGGGGGGCACTCAGTTTGGGGTGCTGTTTGAGGTGCTGGTGATGGTGCAGGCGCATTCTTGCAAGATTGATGGCCGCATGCAGTTTGGGGAGCTGATGCAGCTGTTTTGGGGTACTGTTTGGGGTGCTGCTTGAGGTACTGCTGACGTTGTGGGCGCAATTTTCGGAGATTGCCGGCGGGTGCTGGGGGGCATGCAGTTTGGGGTGGTGGTGCAGGTGCTGTTTTGTGTTGCTGTTGAAGGTGCAGCCGACCGCGTGGGCTTATTTCCCAGATAGCTGGAAACTATAGACTTTTAATGAAGAAGGGAAATTGTTTTGCAAGATCGAGCTGGCGCAGGTGCGGTTTTGGGTGCTGTTCGGTTCAGGTTCAGGTGCTGGTGACCGTACGTGACGGCAGGGTGCTCGGGGACGTGTCCGGCGCTGGCGCGGGTGCTGCGTTGCGGTGCTATTGGGGCTGCTGCGTTGGGGTGCTATTGGGGCTGCTGTTTTCGGGTGTTGGTGATGGATGGCAGGGTGCTAGGGCGGGTGCTGTTTGGGGTATCGTGGTTGTCGCATCATCATGATGCTGGCCGCAGCATCATGATGCTGTCAGCAGCATCATGATGCTGTTGAACCGATTCGGACGTTGTTGCTGCTCTAACTGTCGCGCGTAATGGTTCGTGGCTGGTGTATCATCATGATGTTGTCAACCACGTTATGATGCTGCTGC
>CAUJNA010003661.1:1556903-1584403 GCA_963377175.1 Effrenium voratum | reverse complement strand
CAATTGGAAAACCTACACATTTTTGTTTTTGAGTTGGTGCCTTTCTGGGGCTGGTTCAACCTACCTAGTTTGAGTGTCTTTCTTTGGAGCTGGTCCTCTTGTTGGGGCTGGTTTGAAGGAAAACCACCACTTTGGGGTGTCTGAATCCATATTTCGACACATACCCATATTCTGAAACCATCTGCGACAAAAGCAAACGTGCTAAGACTCCTTTCCACCACCCCCTCAAAACAAAAATGCCCCATCACTGAAAACACCGCGCTTTTTGGACGCTGGCCTCTCCCTACGGAGAATCGCTCGCCGGTCGCTCTGGCCCTCAGAATCCAAAGTTGAAACCTTCACGTCCACGTGCCGATGGGTAAGACGCTCACGTGATGTGTCACTTGACATGTGGGAGTGGCTCAAAATTAAAGAGCTATGGTTACGCAGGTTTTGGTCCATGTTTCCACTTACCAAGGTTCTATTTTGGTACCGGTTTTTTGAGCCATACCCATGTGGTGGAAAACAGACCCCCGCCACGGAGCTCCAGTGATCCGTCCCAAGAGGACCAGTGAGCATTCGGAGCCTAGTCCGCACCATGAGGGCGGCTGTATCCAAGACTGCTTGGCTCAAGAGCCATAAGATGGGAACCGGTGGCTCTGTTTCTGTTACATCCAACCCCCGAAAAAGCGTGGCTTAAGCCAAAAGCAAAAGGGGCGCCCTGCAAGAACCGCTCCAACCCGCAAAATGCTGCTCCAGAAACGAGTCCAAGCCGCAAAGACGGGTGCCTTTTTGAGTGATCGTAAGAAAGCTATGTAAATTCGCGCCTTGGCCGCCAAATCACTTCAGATTCTGTTTCATATGCAGTCTACCCCAAAACGCCCTAAGCAATTAAATCCAAAACAAAACTATGGGTATGGGTCAAAATTAAACCACCAGGGAAACGCAGGATTTGAACCATGCTTCCATTTACCAGGGCAAGTCATTTTGGGGTTACCCAATTTTTGACCACCACAGCCATCTCTCCGCATCCTTCTGCACGGAAATTCATCTCTGGGGCCCCCTACTGCAGGCATCGCCCACCTGAAGAGAGCGGCTGCATGGATCGATCCGGCCGCTTAACAAGTGGTCCAACTTGTCTCGGTTGCTTTCTGCTCCCCTGCTAAAAGTGTTTAACTTTTGGTGGTTTAATACGGAAAGCCCACTAGTTGGCAAAAAGTTAAAGTCCTAACATCCAAGCAAAATGCACCAAAGTTGTGGCTGGTTAGGGAAATTCATGCGAAAAGCCAACAAGGATTGGATGTGTCCGATCTTCTTGTTAGGCTGGACCCACAACATGGATTTCGGTTGTCCGGCTTTGTTTTCCTTTAAACAACCACGAAAAGGGTACCAACTCCAAAAAAAGCGAGACCCAAAAAGGATTTCAGGATAAACAGCTGCGAGTTGAGTCTGTTCTGCCTCCCGTATTCTGAGAACTCAACAACTAGTTTTGGTCAAACACGTCAGTGTCAAAAACCCACCTCACACCTAAATCATGCCATTCCTCCAGTTTGTCACATCTCCTTTTACATCCCCAGAATTGACAACCCTCCATCTGCCTCTCTACATTATAAATATAAATGTTCTTTTAAAAGCTTGGAACCCGCCCCCCCCCCCAAAAAAAAAAAAAAAAGAAAGGATTTCGGTTCCGGATTTTTTGGGGGGAAGCATAAACAAGGAACACCGGAAGGTGTCCTAATTCTAAGACACAAAGATTTCAGCTCATGGAGGAGACCCCCGCAAACTGACCGCTCCCACCAGGCAATCTTTTTCGGGGACCCGGTCTTTGGTTTCCACGACAAATAACCGGACCCCCACATGTTCAAAAACGGGTCGAACAAACTCACCCCTTAAAGGGGACAACGGTGGTGGACTATCACTCCGTATGGGTGTCTTGAATTCAGGCTACGCCTCTTGGCATTAGCTTTTAACATGGAAAGGGATACCGACCAATGTTGTTTTACTTATTCATTGTTTTTTTTTGGGGGGGAATTCCCCTGTGCCCTTGGAACTTGACCATGGCTACCTAGAGATACCTAGACGCCTTTTCCCCCCCCTTGCTCCCCAGGAGTCGAGTGAGGCCCGGACACCGCCGGGTTCGGCAGGTCCGGGGTGGAGGACACGCGATTCCCCGTGTCCACCGTGGAGCAGTCCGAGCCCTCGTCCGGCTCGCCCGAGGCCTGGCGTCTGCCGTCTGCCGTCTGGCCACGGCACCGCGCGGTGCCCCCCCCCCCCCAAAAGCCATGGACACCTTGGAGTCTGGTGAGCCCCAAAAACCCTCAAGGGAGATGGTTGCAACGTCCAAAAGGGGGGGCGGGGGGAAGCGCTTTCGAGGGGAAACCATGGTTCATCATAGGTGTTGCTTTGGGGAAACTATATGTGGCCCTGGTAGGTTTTGAAACAGCGGGGTTTCCATTGTTACCCTCTACAAGAACCAGGGGGTCAAATCCCCTGAACCACCAATCCAAACCACCAATCCAATCATAACGGAATGTGTGTAACTATTTTAGATATCATGTTTCAGGGTTTTCGGTTTTGAGGGTTTAGGGGGCTCAAAGGTCTTCAGACCGTCCGGCGCAAGTTGCAAAAATCCTCCAACAAGTCCAACACCGGAAACCAGGCATCCCCGAGCAAAGAGCCGTCGCTCGTACCTTCGAATTGGTGGATTTGCTCGGTAGAGTCGTTCGCGAGAGGCAATCAATTGTTCATTGGAAACACACAGCTCCTCCCCATGTGCACATCAACATAAGACACAAAACGGGGGTTCCCCGAAGGAGCTTCCTCCAAAACCATGTGTGTTAATTTGCAGGGCCGCAAATCACACTTTGCTTTGATCATTCTTACCACTCCAAGAGCAAAGCTGGCAGGGAGCCCGCCCATTCAAACCTCACGGCGGAAAATCCCCCGAAATCTGTGATACCAATATGGGGTTGTTCCCATGATTGGAACTTCGAGGGGACTTCTCTTGGTATCGCAGGTACCCCTTATCCCCGCCTCAGTGCTCGCCTGCGCAGTGTTGGACTTGTCAGTCCTTAAGACAGCCGAGTCCAGGTCAGCGCTCCGGCGCTGATTTTCTTGCACGGAATAAGAATTGGATGGACCCCCAAGGTTGACCCCGGATTTTCAACATCAGTTTAGTTGTTCAGGGGGTGTCCATTTCTGGGTTTAGTGAATCACCACTTTTGGAGGGGAACTCCCTATTCATTAACTGGGGCTGGTTAATATATGGGGTCAACATGATACTGTGTTTTCCTGACATCGGTTCATTCCCAAAACCCGGTTTCGGTCATTCCCTACCTATCGCACCGATCGCAAGTTTTTCGGGGACCCAGCGATTCTCCGAGGTGTCGCCGAACTGGAATCGAGGACTTCCGGAGAGTCGACGGATCCCCGAGAACCGAACGTGGTGTGTCACGGGACGGGTTCTGCCCAGGGGTAGGTTGACAGAACATTTGCCATTTTTCTAGACACGTTTCGGTGTCGCGCGCCGCCTTCTTCAACGTTAAGAAGGGTCACCTTGCACAAACTTACCCATGCGCCAGCCTTCAATCCTCCAAATGTGTGTCTATATGTCAACATATGGTGTTGGACCCCCCGAAATGGTGGTTGTCCTTTTGGCTTCACTTTAAGCAAATTTGGAAAGGGTACCAACTCAAAAAAAAACACGCGCACACACACACCCATGAGGCTGGCTTCATATTCATTCGGGAATGCCCCAGGGCAAGCCTTGGGTATCTAACGGCTCGATAGGGAGCAGCCCAGATGGCCAGCTAGCCAAGTAAACAACCAAGGGGAAAACAGCCAACCGGTTGTAGAGCACACCTTTGATTGTTCTCTGAAAGTTGCCAGGTTGTTGGATTCGTTGGCTGACTGTTTGCATTTGAGCATCCACCTTTTAAACGGGTGTGAAAACAGTCCCACGCTATCTGTTTGACGTGACAAGGCCCCCGGATGCACAACGAAGTGAGGCAAACGGCTCAAATGGGCTCGCTCAAACTACCCTACGTTGCAATCAAAACCATCAAACGGGCGTGCGACCATTGCCTGGCGAGTTTTGCTGAGGGTTCAACAAGCCTTTTCCCCGCTAACGAATCCAAAACAAACAACTTTCCCCCTAAAGAGTGCTCTTTTGTTCTGCTATCTTTCAAAAAGAAAACAGTTCCCCTTCAAAATCTCACCCATTCCACGGAAAGCCCCATACGGGTCCCGGCCCCTGAAAAATGTCACTCTGCGGCCCGGGTACACCTCATCCTCCGGGACCTCCGTGGGCTTCGGCAAGGCCCCCTGCAACAAACCGAGCGGTTCGGAGCGGCAAAACCACCATGGATCTTTTGGATGAAACCTATATCCAGGATTTGGTCCAGGTCCTTCTGGTCGCCAATTTTTAACCTGGGGGTTCCTCATCCAATCCCAAAAGCGACCTCAGATGTAATAGGAGTCTTCCAGACAAGTCCTGGTAGAATAATATATATATATATATATATCATATGTATATGTTATACCCGATGAAAGAATTCGAAGATCTAAGGCTTCCTTTTTCTCTTCAAACAAAGACGATTCCTCATTCAAATCCACGTTGCCTTTTTTGGGGAGGGGGTTTTCCCACCTGAACAAATCCAAGGGCGTTCTTTTTTGGAAACCTCGGGTAAAACTTTTTCCGCCCTTTCTGGGCGTATAATTATGGTACCAAAACCCAGAAACCCCTGGAGAATCCATGCAGATCTGTGGCTCGGGGAGCTTCCATTCGCTCGCCGAAAGAGCGCCAGCCCCAGATTTTTCACCCAACGAATGTGAACCCCGGATTCATACTGTGGATGGACAAAATATTTCGCACCACCGTTCAGAAACCCTGGAATGATTCGATTCCTCTGCAAATGCCAACAACAGTGTTCTCGACCATGGTTTCAAAGATGTGCAGGGTTCCGTCCATCCACAGTAGGGACTGTCCCTGGTGTCGTGGGTAGCCACCCCCCCTCACCTTTCACAGGTTCTGCTTGATTCAGCGTCAACTTATGCCTGGTCCTTTCGAGGGAAATGTATGTCTTCGGTAAGTTGCGAAACCAAAAGCACCTGAGGTCGGATGGAAAAGTGGTTGAAGAATCCACAACAAAAAGGGATTACGCGGCCAAGTCGCTCATTCCCCTTGTGCATTTGGCTCGATAAAGAAACCCCTGGCCCATGGACAAGTCAACTGCTTTCATGCCGCACAGTGCCAAGCAAGTCTGCTCAGCTCTCATTCCAAGAACTTGATGTGGACAAAACCACTCTTTACGGGACAAATCTTGAGGGGTCCTTTAATACCATCTGTTTTAGGCAAGCAGGCACCCAACAGTGTTCCATGTGCGTCCGAACAGAAAGAATCAAGTGTTTAAGCACGGTTCTTCAACGTGAGATTGCCTTGCATCCAGCTTTTTGAGGAGACTTCGTTTTTTTTTTCCAAGCCCCCAAAGCTCTCAGTTAGCACACCTTCGACAAAAATCTCATATGCGACGAAAAAAACAGCCGTCGGCGTGATGTTCTGCGGGTCTCATGTGGGCTTGTCTCAAGATAACGAAGCCCCAATATCGGTCCCCTTTGAGTTCCCTTTTCAAACCATCCCAAGTGTCAAAAATGGTACGCCTATGGGTGTCCTTTTCGTGGACATAGATGGCCCTGGTAGCTGATTGAACCACCAGGTAAACCAGGAATCGCCATCTATTTGGCTGTGGGTCAAAAATAAGGTAACCCCAAAATGGAACCCTGGTAAATGGAAGCTTGGACTAAAACCTGCGGTCCGATGCCTGGTGGTTTAATTTTGACCCACACCCATTTTTCTCGGCAAAATCACCAAAAAGGACACCTAGGGAACTCGACGTCCCCCAAAACTGGCCGCCTCAACTCCGCTCCCCGGCTCAGAGATTCGGCTCACGGGGCAGGAGAAGGCCTCGCTGGAGCAAAAGGGCTGAACGTAAACTTAGCTCAGCTGGTTAAGTTAGCTTAGTTCAACCCTCGTTGCGCTTAGTTTATGTATTTTGGTTTAATGATTTGTTGGTCCTTTCTTTGGTCAGCTAGCTTATCCATATTTGTTTCAGGTCCTCTGTTGGCTTCCTGTGTGCGGCGTGTTAGCCCCCAGAAACTCATTCCTGGGTTGCTCCAAGGACTTATGCACCCAGTTTTCACTAGTCCCTGGTCAAGGACAACCAAAGAAGAAGGTAAACTAAGCTTCTGCCCAAACGTTTGGTCGACTCAACCGAGGACTTCGAGCACTGCCATGAAATAGTTTGAATTGCTATCATGACTTTCGGATGGCCGTGACTTAGTCTTGCGTTATGGCACCCCACAACACCATTCGAATAATTCTATGTGGCTGCACAAAAAGTCCGCTGTTTTGTCCTTGCTGATGAATTGGCAGAGAAACTTCAGAGTTGAAGATCCATGCCAGCAGCTAATGGTAAGCCTTTGGTGGTTTGGATTGGTTTGGCTTTGGATTTGAACTCCAGGTTCTTGCAGGCTACATGGAGGTGTTCCGGGGAACTTGCCAAAACTTCTTCTCAAAAGCCAGGGGCTCAAATCCAAACCAATCCAAAGCACCAAGGGCTGCTTCCATTTGCCAAAGAGCGCCCTGGAAACAACACATCAACATTCTCCAATAGTGAAAGATGCCCTTTAAAACCAGGGGAAAATTAAAAAAACATGGTCTGAAGCAAATGAGATGCCCTTTTAATTTTCGGCGAAAATAACATGCAAGGCTTGCTCTTACTCCCGACCGGGCTCACCGCTCCGAAGGCTCACCGCCCACCGCCCGCGCCTGGCGCTCGTGGAGGAAGCCTTCCAGCGAGTCCAGGCGTCCGTTGGGGTCGTCGATGAAGGTGTTCCGCACCAGCAGGGGGCCCGGGTACTGGTACCTCAGCGCTACCAAAAGGCTACCAAAAGGCTACCAAAAGGCTACCAAAAGGAGACAGAGATACAAAACGGGGTCTCCACGTCTGGGGCGACCCAGCGCGTGAAGCACCACTGGGGCCAGGTTGAGACAGCCCGGGAAATTGGAAGAGACGAAGTTTTAGTAGGACACCCTCACATGTGAAAGGAATTCGGGCGGGACATCCTCGAAATTAGAATGACATCCTGTACATGGTTGTTGAAAGGGTACTCACACCCAAGAGTAATTGCAAGAACCCTTACTGGCTCAGTGCTCAGCCGCTACACGCCCAAAAGGCAAGCACCCTTTTGCTGCCACATCTCCCCATATGGGGGTTGATCAATGACCATGGGTAACTTGTCCCTAGTAATGGACAGTCAAATCTTTTCTGGTGGTTTCCCTAATGGTCACCCCATGGCTACCGGACCTTGTGATCGGACCCCGTCCCTAACATCGCTATGGGACCTTCCAGGTTCCAGCTTTCGCATCGCCAGGCGAACTGATGCCCTCCACTGATGCCCTCCCTCCCCCCCACCCGCGCCCCAAAAGCGGGAGGCCAGTTCAATACCACGGTAACATGGGGCGACGTTGTTGCTAACTTAGTTGCTTGCCAATTGAGATGGTCTCGCAACAAGTCCAAAATCCAGGAGCTCGGGGAGTGCGGTTTGAAGGTATTTAGTGGAAGCAGTTTAAACACTAACCTCCATCCACCCCCTTGGGCCGTGGCGAAGCTTGCCACATCGAAGCTGACATGAACCTCCAATGGCAGAAAACGAGCGCGGGGCAAAAAAAAGTCAACCCATGGTCCCGAAGTAAAATGCTCTCTATGACCATGGATTGAAATCTTTTACATTTTGTTGTATTTTGCTCATTGAAGATTATTTCCTTGCTTAGGCTGAGCTGATGCTGGGCAAGTCGCATGGGGCAATCCAGCTAAAACAAATGCATTCCATCTCCACAAACGCCTTCAAACAGCAAAAAGGTAGATCTATCCAAAAAATGCATACAACTGATAAACTGATAATAAGATTCGGGGTTGTGTTTTGAGGATACCCTTCCCAGATTGGCTTGAAGCCAAACAAAGGCGGGGGTTTCCCTATGTCGACACATACCCACATCATATAGCTCTGTATATAACATACACAACGCACACATGGCCGTGGGTCAAAATCCCGTACCCCCAGTGAACATCCCAATCCAACCACTAAAATAAGTTCCAACATGGGCGGTGCACTACCCCATGGTACCAAACCGGTCTTGACCGGCCACATCCCCGGCTGAATCTGCGCTCCGAGCTCCGGGCTGTGGCGACCTACTTGGGGCTGGCGAAATGGAGCTCAGCCGCTTGAGCCAACCTCCCGAAATGGCCGCGGAGGGCGGATTTCATTCTCCGTGTCCAGGAATCGGTGGCGTTGTGTGTTTCTTCTCTTTAGGTCCAAGGTGAAAAGACCAACATAGCCAACCTCTTCAGCTTGCACAAGCAGCATATCTGTGATCCTGGCCAATGCTTAGTGAAGCTTACAATGCGAATCAATTTCGAGCATGGCCCCATCCTGTTGCCTTCTTCCAAACCCCGACAAGAGCTCCGACAAGACATGCCGAGTCCGCCGGCGCAAAAGGCGGGGAAAGTTCGGATAGTTCTGAACAGCTACGGTTGCAGGTTAGTGGATGGGAAGGTAGGGCCATACGGGAAAAGACCCTGCCACAATCCGACGAACCTGCGGGGCACGGGACCCGTCCGCGGCCTGCCGGCCTGCCCAGACACCTTTCTACCCGCCAAAAGCCATTTTCAGGAGGTATATACTTGGACCTCTGGGTAGCAACCTTGAAGATATGACAAGATTAAGCCACAACCCTTGGAACTACCAAGGCGCTTTAGGCAGAAAGCCGCTTTATTCAATAGATCCAGACAGGGGGAGCAAAGAAGTTTCAGAACCTTGCGCGGCTGAGTTCAGAACATGCTTCAGCTTCCGTATCAAAACGCGCTACAACGGGTTCTTATCTTTTGCGTGGACCGGAAGTTGTCCATAACCCACCCCCTAATCGAAACCACAAAATAGGCCCTGCAGGCTCAGACCATGTCAGCTAGAGAAAAGTGCAGTACCGCTATCGAGTCTCTGCGCAACCGCCCGCCGGGAAAAACCAAGCCAAAAAGGTCCACTGTCAGATACGTAAACGTGAACAGGGTGTGTCTCAAAAACTGCAGCTTTCCTTTGGCAAATCCCGTTAAACCTGAAAAAGCCTCTGGCTCTCTGGTATTGTGCAACTTCGTGGCTTTTTGCAGCATGATGACCAAGGCATTTTTTGAGCAACCTTGCATTGACCGCAGCCGTTGTCATGCGGCAAGCTCTCATAGCCCAAGCGGTGGCGTACATTCTGCTCATACGTATAGCTGGGCATGCGCGAGACTGGCAGTGGCACGGCGTTATCCCGTTCGTGAGCGTGGACCCGGACCCGCTGTACTTGCACTCGCTTCATCAAACATTGTGCAGCGAGGACAAGAACGACTCCACCCATTCGTTCGTTGTGGAGACCGTGCTGGATGAGTCAAGATGGCCACTGGGATTTGCCGCATTGGTGAATATGGGTTGGATTGATTGTACGAGCTCATTGGGACTACCATGCGTGGGAGACTCGATGGCGGGACAATGTCCATAGACTCTAAGTGGCGGTCCTTAGATCAGTACCTCCCACAAGGCCTGCACGCCCGCGCGCCCGATCAAGGCATCAACAGCTTCGTGAAGGTCCTCGTGTTTTCATGGCTTGTCAGGCAAAATGCTAGACCGAAGCCCAAAAGGGCTTTGCCAGATTTTAGTAAAGGCCTTGAAGTTGTATGACCGCATGCACAGTCAAAAGTAACAAGGACCGAGGATGGAAAGGTCGTGCTTTTCTGCAGCAGGCGGGTATCGGGTCGAGGCCCCCACCCCCCCTCCCACCCCCCATTGAAAAAATCACTACGGTCGTCTACCAACTCGGTACCTTCTTGTTGGACATCAAACACATTATCTTTGTCGGGGGCTGTTTTCAAGCAACACCTGGCCGCCCCCAGTCGCCTTTTTTGCGGAACAGACGCACGCTGGACTCGCTCTGCTCGCGCCGAATCGCGCCACTCAACCGCAACTCAACCGCCCCAATGGCCCATGGCCCGACTTTTGCTGCCGCCTGCGGCGGCCAAACGTTGGGAGCGCTAAGATGGCGCTTCGGCCCAGGGTCCACCGCCAAACCATAAGGTGGCATGTTGGGAAAAATAGATGGCCCTGGTGAATGGAAGAAACCCAACCTAAACAATTGCCATCTAATTTAAATCCTAAAAAGGACACCTATGCGCCAAACACGCGGAGGCCAGCGATTTGTATCGAGGTGAGTCACAAATCGCTGGAACTTTGGCCCTTGCGAGTCGGACCCTGGACCTGTGCCAGCTCCGTTAACTAAGTCAGAAAGCCACTAGCAAGGGCAACTGCCGGCCGTTTTGTTTCCCTTCCAAATGCGGCCAAAACCATCTGACCCAATCTGCAAGTCAGCCGCCCTCCTCTCCGCCGGGGCGACCTGTGACTCTCGTCTTGCCTGCGCCGGGGTCACTGCACCTAGGACCTTGAGGACACCGCTATTCTGTGTATTGCCTTGGGACAGCAACCATTTGCTTTTGCTGTTGTTTTGTTTGGGCGGGGATCCCTCTATTTGACAGCCACCATGTGTTTCTGCATGTGTTTTGCTTGGGGAGTTTATCCCTCTGTCTTGACACTCTTTTCATGTCCCCAGCTCTGTCCCGCAGTTTCCCCTTTGTCCCCCTATGTCCTTCCACTCTGACACGCACACACACACACACAAATTTATATTGAAATCTCCCCGGTCCCAGGCGACACCAAAACTCGAACTCGCGAACTCGACCCGCTAAGCGCGCACCGCAGAAGCTCACTTGCTGGAGTCCCAGGGAATGCACAGGTCACTCCTTGGAGTGCAGAGAACAGGCCAAAGGGGCAGTCAAAGGTGAATGCACCGGCCTTTTTCTCCACATGCAAAAACGCGCAGGTGGGTGATTCCTTTGTAGGAACTCCAACAAAATGGTGGCTTTCCTCTTGCTGTCCCTTTGTAGGAATTCCTGAGCCCGTAAACAAACTTCCTACTCTAGACTCGAAATCGGAGCTGAGTAGATTGGTCAGCAAAAGTTTCTGGATTTGCTTCTTGGTACAATGATTCAAACCCCGAAAAAATCCAGAGCCCTATAATTGATTCCCATAAATTTACAAGCAAGGTACCAGGACCCCCTCCCCCCTCTTTTGTTCTGCATTTGGCTTACTTGCTGCAAGAAAGGTCGAAGACTGACCAACCGGTACACACACACACACCCCTCAAAAAAAAGAAAAAGAAATAAAAAGCGCTCAGCTCTTAAGCTCGGCGCAGAGGGTGTTTCTTTTTTTGCCCATGCTTTCTCGCTGCAAGTCCCTCCCGACAGCTCGCATGCTCTCGCCCTCGACTTCCGCATTCCAAGCAGCCCCTTGCCCTCCGCAGTGGACGCCACCACCAGGCCCACGATCAGCCCGTAGAGGCCCAGCGCCTATCGAAGCGACGAAAGGACGACGAAGCGACCGCTGCCAGTCGAAATGGTTCGATCCCCAGGTGCAACAACCCTTAAACACCCAAAATGGGGAAAGGGGGGGGGGGGGTTGGGTGGGGGGGGTTCTTGTAAAAAGAGAAAGGCCTAAAATGACAAGGGCATCCCGTTTTTGTTGGCTTCATTTAAATGCCCACCAAGTCCGGGGTCCACTATCTGGAGGCATGCCGTGGCAAAAAACCTCTGTTGCTCCTCTTGGGGGCCTCTGAACAAAGGGGGGCCCTCCCCACACTGGGCCTCGGTGTTGCCTTGGGCTTCCCGGATGAAAACCCGCCAACTCGTGCACCGGCTCCAAGCACCAGTTGGCCTCTTTGGAAGCTTTGAAACATAGGAGAGTCATAATCAAAACCCGGTACTAAAATGGTCGACCCAGAGCCATGTAAAGAATTAAGAAGGTGGCCGCAGCTATTTCTGGTTGGGATTGTCCCTCACTATCCTTCATCTACCCGGGTTTTGAGCAAGTGGCTCAGGAGGAACTCCCATGTACGGTTGGGCTCCCTGGTGGTAAACCAAGAGCCTCTGCTCATTGGCGTGTCCCCAAAAACAAGCCGGATTCTCAGGTAGCTTTGTCTCATGGGGGAATGAATGGGAACAAGGCCCTGAGCCTCAAAACAAAGACACGCCCAAAGCCCAGCGGATCCTAGTTTCGTACAGCAAACGCATGTCCTTGGTATATTTCAGGGTGGCCCTGGGGGATCCCAACATGGTAGACCCGTTTTGGATGTTTTGAAGGGAAACCCCCCAACAGAAGCAACCTGAGCTTTTGGGGGCCGAATCCTATTTTGAGAAACACCCAAGGCGGGTTCTCAACATGGAGTCCCAATGCTGTATCAAAATGGTAAAACGCAAAATGTTGGTTCCCGTTTTACTGGCAAACGGGATCGCATGGGGAAGGTTGAAGCGGGTTTGGGCCAACCCCTTTTTTAACCATGTTCAACTTGTTCAACCCACTTGTTTAAAAAACAACCTCCTTTGGGCTTCCCATTCGAGGAACCCAGCATGTGCCGAAGGTTGGCTTTGGGTTGAACATCGCGAATCTGCTTGAGAACCCAACCGACTCGACTCCGAGCGACCGAAAAAGTCTCCGACCTCGGCAAAGATCAGGATGAGGATCATGCCCACGAAGAGTCTAGGCCTAAGGTGAGAGAGCCTCCATGGGCATGTGTAAAAAAAAGGGAATTTATGAATGGCGGGGCTCCCTTTGGTGTCTGTTGTAAACCAGGTTGAAAAGGGTACCATCAGAACACACACACAGACACACACATGCGCGCGGTTTTTATTCAGCGGCAAGACATGAGAAGGTTTATGACCCTTGGTCCTTCATAGCTAGCCACTAGTCACTGAGAGTCACTGCTTTCCAGGAAAATCCAAGCAAATGAGCCATACACCCACCAAAAGCCCCGGGTTTGTTTCTAGACATCTAAAACCAGCTGGACGCAAAGATTTCGATTAACCATCACTCTCATCCCCTTTAAAACTCGTTTTATCACAGAAGGTTGACCAACTTTTGCACAGCCCTCGCTTGGGACTTCAAATCCGTGGGAGGTCTCATCGGCACTGTTGAGCCCAGATACGCATCCTAGCGCGAGGCGGGGTGTTCCATGATGAATCCCACCCTCTAATCAAAATCAACCAGGGGTTTGGCCCGCCGAGGAGCTCTCCAAACACCAGCTAGTACATATTGTAAGTAGGGAACAAAGGAAACCAAGGGAATTCCCATTTGGATGTCCTTTTTCAGGGACCCCCAAAACGATGTTCCTGTTGCTTTCCCTTCAACCACCCAAAGGGGGTACCCTCAAAAGAAGACATATGGCTGTGGGCCAACATAGGTACTCAACATAAAACCCTGGCAAATGGAACCACGGACTAAACCCCTGTCCGACTCCTGGCCTCATTTTGACCCAGACCATTCCCCATTTTTGATTGGCTTATCCCCCCCCCGTGCTCCTCCCCTTTTACCCCCCACGCCCCACACCCCACGTTGCCCGCCCCCCGCCCGCCGCCCGCCGCCCCCCCGCCGCCCGCCCAGCGGGGCCCCGGGCTGCTGGGCGTTGGCGCGGACCCCGGCGTCGCCCACTACGCCGATGGCCATGCCCGCGGCCAGGGAGCTCATGCCCACCGTGATGCCTGCCTCGGCTCTTCATCGAGGAGACACCGGAGATCGGGGCGGTGGGGTGGTAGACTTGGGTCAGATCACACCGTTGGGCTGGAAGACTTGGGTCATACATATATAGACATATATAGACATATAGACAGTTTATCCATACTTATAGACATATGTTTATATATGTATCATGATATAAAGGCCGGATATTTTAGAATGCGGTCGTGGGGCACTTTAAAACCAGAATTACGCACAATCATAGAGGTATTCGTAAACTATGCTGCCCCACGTATTCCCCTGTGCAGGTAGGTTGGTAGGGCTGATGTTGCTAGGGTTGATTTTTGGTGGGTTTATGGTGGGCTTAGGATTCATATGCGTTTCAGGATTGCTCCAAAGCCGATTGTCACAAGCGGATTTAAAAAAAAGTAGAACAAAAAAGTGGCCGCCTGTCAAAAGGGAACCCCAAAAACCGCACCTCTGTCTTGCTATGGGTTTCCCTGCAAGCTGCCAACTTCTCCAAAGAGCCACACCAATTTCCCTTTAAGCACGCCTTTTTGGCTGAAAAAGAGTGCTCTCCAAAAAACAAACGAGCCACACCGATGCCATCTTCTCAATGTTCCGCCCGAGTTTTTGAACAGCTTATCCGAGAAAACTGGAAAACCCCGCTCGGTCGAGAGACTTCTCCGACCCGAGCTGCGCTGGGGGTTGATTCCCCATTCTTTTCAACCATCGTTCTTTTCAAACAACAGCCATTTTCCCTGGGTTTCCGGAGGTTTTCGACAAAGAAGTATCCCTGGAAAGAATGGGGAAGGTACCCCTGGAAAGAAGGAAACCTGATGTTCTGCCCAAACTGGAGGGTCATGGCATCCGAGAGCCAAAACCCACTTCTGCATTCATGGTCATGAGGCTCCCAAAAACCCTTTGCATGGCATCTTCACAAAGCGATGTCACTCCACCTGGAGCGCCAAAAAACTGCAGGTCCTTTTTTTGTTTGGTCCACCGGCTTTTCGGTGATTTTCCGAAATTTCTCCAAGGAAGTTCGGAACCCAACCCCCAAGTTCCCGGAGTCGACTCAGGCGACTCGGTTCCGGGCCGCGAGGTGCGCGTAGCCTGAATAGGCCTCAGCTGCAATCCCTGGACGGACATTGGGTCTGGGGTTGCTCAGTCGCACGGTTTTCAGGTTCACCACGGGACGGCTTGAGCGGTCCCGGTGGTACCTGGGGGTCTGGGCTGGATCAACAGGTCAAAACATGGGATGACCAGTGGTGGGAAACCAACGGGCACCATGAAAGTCAAGCCCTTTATGATCTCGCAGGTTGCCTCTCAAAAGCAGAGGGCTGTGTCACGTGCGCTTTTCGGATTCGTGCCAACTGCTCGGTGTCCGTCGCTGAGCTCGGGGCGGAGTAGGAAGGGGGATGGATCTTGCCTGACGCGAGCAAAAGACTTGCATGCGTCAACAGGTTGATCTGTTTGTACCCTTTTGCTCGTGCCCTTGGATAAATGACCCCAAGCCTTGGCGTTGTTCGTACCCCTCTCCCCGGAAAAGGAAGGGGCTGTATATTCTACCAAAACGAATTTGGGTTGGCAACGGGGGCCCGATTGCAGCACCTGGGGCGCAAGGCGCCATCCGAAAGAGATGGCCCAAAGCTGTCAGAGTTGGCCCACTAAATCATTGACCTGTGGAGCGTTGCGGGTAAATCACTCTTTAAACAAAAAACGGCAACTTGGATGAAGCGACTTGGAAAGTTGGTTGCAACAATTCTACTGGGGACAATGGGCTACAACTAACCTACAAGCCAAGTTGAACGTCCAAGAACCGCGGGCAACATGTGGCGGCAGGACCATCCAACTCAAACACACACTCATTTGGTGTCGCTTTTTGGTGAGGACACTTCAAAATGCTTGGTGGACATGAATGAGTGATGTCCACTCAAGGGCTTCCAATTAAAATGAAAATAGTCACCCCGTACAAGGCGTACGTTGTCCCCGGTCCATTGTATTCTGCGTATGCCAAAGCTCCGACCGCGCTTCGGACAAAAACTATTTGCGAAACAAGTTTCGCCAGTTTGCCAACGCATGGTGACCTATTCTTCATGGCATTCAACTGGCGGGTGCCAGGAAAATAATTTGCCCATTGCACATGCTCAATACATACGTCCATACTTTAAATCCAAACTTAGTCATGGTCATGGAAGAATCATGCGCGTAGTTGTTTGCCCTGTGTGTTAATTTGGCTACAAGCCCCCCTTTTTGGCGTTGGAAAACCTCCCAGCCTGCACCGGAGCAAAACCGAACACCGAAAACCGCCACCGAGCGGTTTTAGGCGACCAAAGGCGAGCGGCCATTGATGATCACCGCGGTGATGAGCCCATAGATTCCCAGCCTCGCGATCAGCTCGCGGCTTTTTGTTGCGCGACCCTCGCTCCAACAATTCATGGAAGCTCACAGGGGGGTTTGGAAGACTACTTTCCTTCTTGGGGGAAGCCCCCTGTCCACTTCCAGGATTGGAAACAGGGTAAGTACAGCAATTAGATGCGCGGTAGCTTGGGGGGTTTAATGGGCGGGTTACAAAAAGAGCTCAATAGAGGGATAGGCTGGGTCCTGGGTGATCTCGGAACTTGAAAGAACCACCCCATCCCTCTTTTGGTTTCCTTTCGGGAAGATGAATATCTATGGGCTATTTGTCGCTGAGCGGAAAAAACACATCTGCTTCGACGAAAACATGCCAAACATTAAAGGTGGCACCAACGAGGTGCCATGGTCAACAATCCCCAATGGAACATCTTGTCACGGTTCCCTCGCGAACCTGTAGATTTTGTCTCAAACCTCTGAGAGGTTGATTACCATCCTTCCCAACCCAAGTAAGTGGGGTCTGTCATTGTCAAAGGTGGTTAGTCTTCTGCTACCTAGCTTCGGGGAGCGTGCAGCTGCTTAAAACAGCCACCAGAACTGAAACCGACCCATTAGGGTCTGAATGGTCAGGGCTTCACCATCTGAAAGGTTTTTCTGGGCTGCAACTGTTTCAGTTGGTTGTTCATACTGATGGACAAAATCCACTTTTAACAAGTGGTTTACCCTACCGATTGGTGCTCCTCTCAGCTGAGCCACGCGCATGTCCCAAGCCGCGGCCCAAAACCGCCGAGCTTCATCTTTTGCGGGTTTCGCTTTGCCGACTGCGCTGGGCTACCACAAATGTTGTAGGTTACTGACATGATTGGGCACGTCTCAACCAAAAGAACCGGATTTTTTCTTTTGCGGGAAACAAGAACCCGAATTGCTTCTTCCAACCCTCCCCCCGGCTACACATGCACAGAAACAAAAACATGAGGTGTCAGATATTGGCCGCATACCCGCCAAAAACCACGTTGGTGTCCCGTAGAATGTCCCTCCTCGCAGTTCGCAAAAGGAAGCACCAGACATTCCCGGCCGGTGCTCCGAGCCGCGAGCTTGGCACCTGAGCCTCGCGCACTCCCGCCATAACCACCGGGATGATGGACCTTGGGCCCGGGATGCGGAAGCTGCAGCTCTGAAACAAGAGAAGCCATGGCATGGTACAAACACATCTGCGATGTCCAACTATTGGATGCCCAAGTAAAGGACCTACATCATGGCGAGTTCTGCTTTTACGCCCGAATCGGTCGCCCACGAAAAGCAGACGGAATGCACAGGCGTGCGTGGTGTTGAGATGTTTTGAGGGTAGATCACCCTCCCCACACGCATACTGGGCCAAACAAATGGGGTTGTCCTTGTGGTTTCTCCTTAAAACCAACCCAAATGGGGGGGGGGGGGGCGTGTTGAAAAACGCGCCAATATACTGCAACATGTATGATTTGCTATGTTCCCTCCGTTTTGAACGGACAGGGGCATGGCGCGTAAATGGCTCTGCTTTTCTCCAATCGTTGAGATGGCTTTAGAGAAGCGGAACCTAAACACCGACATGTTCGTGACAGATCGTGGCTCGTCCAGCTGAAAGTTCATGCAAACTGGGGTTTCTGATATTCAATTGTCATTGTTGGGCATTTTATCAAAAGAAAAGAGCGCCCTTTCAAGGGACGGTTGTTCAAACAACATTTCGTATGCCTCAAGAAACCAGCGGTTGAATCACCAAGCGCCAGTCTTCTATTGGCAATATCCTAACCTTGGAGGTTGCCGCTCCAAACAAATCCGGGGTCTCTGGAAGTAAACCGACCACTTGGAGGGTGGCACGCCGTGGAAAACATTGAGAGAACCGCTAAGCCGCTAAGCGCAAGCCCCTGAAAGTAAGCCGAGCTGTGGATCCAGGTACCCTACCTTTTGACCATACCCGGACCCTCCCAGCATTCCGGGGGGGCAAAACACGCTCAGGATATGCCGGAGGGTTCCTATGGAAATGACTTAGAGTCGCTCCTTGTTCCTGACAAGTTCAAGCGCTCAAACTGTTAACTCCGAACCGAAGTCGTCCCGTAGATCTTGCAAAACAGTTCGGACTTGCAGGGAGCAAGGGTGGAACAACGGTGGTGTTGAAAGAAGAGCGACACCCCAAAGTTGCTGGCCCAGAAATACGGTTTAGCTTCCCAAATCAATCTTTGTGTCCCATCAGAGTTCCCAAAAAAAGGCTTCCCCGAAGTGCTATCTTCCCTTCTGTTCTTTGGAATCTCTCAAAACGGACCCCTTCTGTTCCGTGGAGTGGCCAAAGCAACCAAACTGTTTGGCGCTAACACAATGCGTGGTGTGAGGTTCTAGAACCAAAATGAGTCTGTCTTAAAATAGGGCACCCCAAAATGGTATTTTGGTCCCTTTGGAATCCCTTCAAAACCACCCCGGCACCTCAACAAAACACACACACACAAACAAACAAACACGTACACACACACACACACACACACACACACTCAAATGGCGAAATGCAGGGTATGTGGAATGCGTCTCGATCACCGGGCTGGCTGTGGCCCCAGCCTCATCACCATGTCCGGTCGCATCACCTCGAGGCGGCAGGGTTGCGCTGGAAGTTTCCCACCAAACAAATCCCGAAGCGGTTGATTTGGGACCCCCGTATTTCGAGCCATACCCATTACTGCTTATTGGTCCAGAGTCGTTGTGCTGTTCAGCTGGAAATGACCGGGGAAAACTGTTTCCAGCAATGAAACTATTTCGGAACAGTGGGTGGACATGAATCCCGCACTAGAAAGAGTTCACAGGCACTCTCAAAATGGTGGCCCTTTTGTTTGGTATTCGAATGAAAGCAGGAAACCAACCATAGGGGGCCGAAGCCAATTTTCAGAAAACATATCCTCCCGAGTGGATCCTAGTTACCCTTGTAGTAGGTAGCTGTTGTCCTGTTGGTTTTATGTGTCGGGTGGTTCCCTTGGTTACCTGGTAAATGGATCCACTGGGTTCTAGCGGCACCGAAATTGCGATTGCAAGATGTTCGGCAAAGAGAAGCACCAACCTCGCGGTGTCACGACTTGATCAATCACACTCGGCTCGAAATATCCCGTCTCCCCGTCAGGGCCAAGGGAAACCTGCTCCCATTGAATCCTGAATCCGCAGAGCTGGACACCCCCATCTCTCAAAATCAATCAATTCTACTTAGATCCGGGGTTCCCATTGACTCACCTGCGGGATGAAACCAGCGGGATTCCCTAAAGTGGATGCCTCTTCACTTTGGGAGCCTTCCCTTCCCCTCGGAACCAAAGTCGCGCGCCCATCGAAACAGGTGGACTTCCTCCAACCAACTGGACACCAAGTCTCTACCCTCTGCTCATCTTCCCCGCAGTTCAAAGGCACCCCCGTTTTGGACCTTGATCCGAGGCCGTTCCCCCTCATGCAAAAAGGAAGTGCCCACAGGTCGGGGGCCTGGGATTGCCTGGCAACCCAAAAGGGACCCAACCAACCCAACCAATGGTTAAAAATGAGTTTGCCTTGCCATCCCCGAGCAAATTGCTCCCCCCCACAAAAAAGAACGAAACCAACCAATGGGGATAAATTTGAGTTGCCTTGCCATTTTGGCGCCTTGCTCCCCCCCCAAAAAAAGAAGAAAAACCGCCGAAAAACCTGCATCCAGAAAAGAAACAAAAAAACAACCGAACCAACTGCATGGGAAAAAAATGCGGCTCTCGGGCATCCGGGCTCCCAGGTTTGCGATGCCCACCCCGCTCTTCGCGGTGCCGTAGGCCGCCCCCAAGTTCGCCAAGACCTCGGCCGCGGGCTCCGTCCGACCATCGTCCGACCATCGTCCGACCATTTCGACCGGGACGGACGCCAACAAAAAAAACGAACGGGGATGGACGAAGGGAGAAACAACAGCGATCCCAACTTGAAGGATGTTCACAGAACCTCTCAGATGGATCAGGTCCTAATTTTCAAGCATGTACCTTGGAATTGATCGGTATGGGAGAGAGGGGGGTCTGATTGTTTTGGAAAGCGGACGAAACTTAGGCACCAGGTCAAGCAATTGGCGAGCTGCGCCGCTTGGCGGGCGGTTTACCAGCCAGGAGCCATGGAATTTCGGGCTGAGTGATCTTCACAACCCTTGGTACGGTAGCAAGAATTGTGTTTTTTTTCCGCCCACTACAAATGAACAGAAACAAAAAACAAGACAACTGGCCAAGAACAGTGAGGTGCTGTTTAACGGTAGCTTCCTGCTGGCGTCAAAACTTCGCAATCAGCCTTGGATGCAAAGACTTTTTAAAGACATTCAAGCTCAACCAATCCCTTCCTGGATTGGCCAACCAATTCGCCGAACCCGAGCCCACATGAACACAGGGAGTGAAACAGGGTTGCAACCCTTTGGGAGGCGCATGGACCCTAGGCTTCCATGGATGGTTTGCCAAAAGTGCTGAAGAAACCAGATCCTTATCGCCACTAAGGGGATTAGAATTGGAGGGGGCAGAGATACCCAAACATGCATGTGCACCAACAAGCTTGGAGAGTGAGCTGGAAGAAGTGGAAGACACCAGCTATGAGTGTGTCACCGTGGTTTTCCGTTGGCTTCCTTGAAATGACTGGCCAAGGCCAAAGTTGCAATATCGGCAGGGGCAACACCATAGGCTTCCAATCCGGGGTGTTTGTGCGCCATTTTCCGGGACCCAAAAGGAATCCATGTCCACCGCTTGAACTCTGACCGGAAAATCTATGGCTGTGGCTCTCTCTCTCTCTCTCTCTCTCTCTCTCTCTTTTTAGGATTTGGACCCCCCGAAAAATGGATCTCGGTGTTCCGCCCTTCCGAAGCCAACCAAAACGGGGCACCAACCCCACAAGGGGGCACACGTGCGCAGTGCCGAGACTTTGGCTTTCAGCTGGACAGGTGGAAACGCCAGAGGCATCCAGGCGCCCCGAGACACAGAAAATCGGAGCTACCGCGGGGTTTCTCGAAAAAGAAGTCGCCTATTTTTTGGGGGTGTCCCTTGGGTCTCCATGAGCAGGAAGCTTTCCAAACAGCACTTCAGTGCTCTTGGCAAGCTTTCTCTCAGTTTTTGGTTCTGTTCCTTTTTAGTAGGCTGCAAAAAATCAAGTTTCTCGGTTTCCTTTGGGCTTCCCTTTCAATACCAACCACAGGGGGGGTCTACCGTGTTGAAAAACACTCAGCTTGGTGTACGGCCTGATTTCCTTGCCTAATTCAATCTACATTCGAAACATCTTCGCTCCGCATCATTGGTCTGAGCAACCTAGACTTTGCTTCGTTGTACCCAAAGCCTGCCCCAACCTCCCCCCCTTGAGGATCCGACGATGGACATGCTGACGCCAAGCATGCCATAAAAGTTTGCCGAGGGATCACACCTGAGCAGGCACCAGAACTCGGTTGCTTTCTGCTCCCCTGCTAAAAGTGAATAACTTTTAGTGGTTTAATACGGAAAACCCCTAAAAGTTGGCAAAAAGTTAAAGTCCTAACATCCCTGGGCAAAATGCGCCAAAGAGAATGTCACATCAAAACCGGGCCACTGCAGAGTTCGCAACAGTCGGGACCCTCCAGGGAAAACCAAACAAGTGGCACCCGATTTTGAGAAGTTCCCCAAAGGGCTATGTGGCGGCTCTGTGCCGGGACAGCCGAATGAGACCTCTTTAATTGGGACTCTCAGAGGGGAGCCAGTATGAAACCAAGCCTTTGAAGACTTGAAACTGTGCGTCGTCACAAAAGGAAGGCCACCCCATTTTCATTTTTGTCGATTCCCCCAAAAAGGACACACACACACACACACCGATTTGCGCGCCGGTGAATCCGCGCGCTTGTTTTACAGCTCAAAAATTTGCTCGTCTGGCCCAGGCTAAGGGACCAGCACAGACTTCATCGCCTCGGCTGGCGCTGAGAGGGGTTGGCTTTTCGCCGGGGTTGGTCGATGTTTTTATGTAGGGCCGCACGAAAAGCCACGGGTAACTTCCCCATGGTGGTGGAAAGTCACATCTTCTTTGGGTGGTTTCGCTTGGTGGTCACCCCACGTTTACCGGACCTTTTGATCAAACCCCCACCGCACCGCCCGTTGGCCAAAAAAACAACGGAACCTGCAAACAAAGAAGCCCTGGCGGTCTCTGGAACCCTCCCCAAACAGCTGCCCAAAACGACCACAAAAAAAAGCCTATTTGGGCCTATGGAGCCGCTAAGGTTCCCCGAATTGGACTCTAGGTGTCTGGTTGCAACAAAGTACACCCGTTTTTGAAACTGACACCATAGTTCATGCCAGGTCTGCAAAAATACATGCTCCTCAAAAAGGGGAGCCCTACGAATGCCTGCCCTGTTGGCTGCCCTTTGAGACACCAGTACATGACATCCTCAGAATTACCCGCTTCAAATTAGCCGCCAGATGGTTGTGCTGGAAGCACCCCTCAAATTCTCCACTTCGGACCCAGAAGCGGGATCCGATTGAGAGCGACATTCCGGGCCCCGTGAAGGTATCCAAAAAAAAACGCGAAACCAACAATCAGGTTGAGTTGGCGACTTGCGACATGTCTCCGGATTGAACGGTGTGTCAAGAGAAACGGCAAAAGAAGACCAAATATATCTGATGCTGCAATTCCACCATTTGAGTTTCATCACCCTCTTTACTTAAACAAAAAACAACTGCGCCATCTTTACTTTCACCCTTCATGCCGGGTCTCGCGCTTTTCTCCCGACAGGAACCGGTCGCTCGGCGCGGGCCCTTTTCCCCGTTGTTCACCTTCGAGCCGAAATGCGTCGCGCATCCTACGGGGCAAGGGTTCCTTGCATTTCGCCTTTAAACCCTTACATAGGGAAACGTTTCCCATCCATGGTTCAGCCATTTGCCCTTATTCGGGGCGGGGATTTTTTTTTCCCGCCCCGGCGGCTTGCTTGATTTATGGGGTGAAACATCTAAGTGTGGTTTTGCTTGCACCATTTGCGCATGTCAAAACATATGCTTTTGCCCCCCCCCCCCCCCAAAAAAAAAAAGGACTTCGGTTTTGCGCTCGCGATTAGCGAGAAGCGATGGGTCAGGGACCTACCAAGAGAGTCGTGTACGCCAGGGTTCCCCTTGAGGGTTATTGGCAAAAAGCAGGGTCCCACTTCACATTCGGCGGATGAATCTCCAACCTAAAAAAGCATGAATCCGTTCTGGACAAGGCTTTTGTGGTTTTGCAGGGAACTCCAGAGGACAGCCGAAATCCAATTTGGGGATCCTGGAAAAGGGATCCATTTCATCAGAGCTTCGCGACCCATTCCGCCCTTTTCAAAGGTTCCCAGGTGAAGGACTTCTCGATAACCCGCAGGCAGGGATTTAAAAGGCCACATTTGATGATGCCAGAATTGGCTCACCCTCCTGAGACCTTTCCTCGGACCCGCTCAGCCGCTGCTCTCAAACCAAATCCCCCCAAACCCCCGAGTTCGCCATTTCAGCAGACCCGACCGCCCCCAGCCCCCACCCCCGCCCGTGCGATTTGCAAGCGCATCGTTTTACAGCTCGCTCCTTCCCTTCGGGGCTCGGAACACCGCCAGAGTCCTGACGGGTCCAAGTTGCTCGGAATGGCGCGGGGCTCCAAAAAACCCCACCGAAGGACTTGGGGAACCGAAAACCTCCGAGCTCTTGGCGTCAGGGGTCCAACGGTCCTAACCCGAATGCTTCACCAATCCTCACTCCCAGTCTCCCAGTCCTGGCGATGTAGTCAATCTCGCAGGCGCTCCGCACAGCCTCACTCGTGGGATGCGATTCGAGAAATTGAGTCGAGCCCGCGAATGGGGTTCCTGTGCCATGAACCTCGTTGGACCAGACTCGCGTGACTTCCTCCTTAGACGTGTTTTCCAACCCCGAAAAGACGCCCGGAAGACGGCGGAAACGAAACGAAACAGCTGAAAAGCCCCGGAAAGAGGCGAACACCCCAAACGAAGGCCCGCTGACTTGTTGGTGTCAGGGCCACCCTTCGTCCCGCAAGGAAGGCCCGGCTTTACTCTCGCTTGCAACCGAAGAACTGCGGGGTTACAAAGAGTCCGAAGAAACTGTTGGCATACGACGCAGAGTTTGTACGGCTTCGAAAAAGCAGAGTTGGAGCGGGCCCAAGGTATGTGAAGCCGGGGATCACGGTATCAGCTGACCAAAATGGCGTCCCTTTTGGGGACCCTGGCCACAAACTAAGCGGAAATATGTTCTGATTCGGGCTCTAAGCCTCCTAAGTGGGGAAGGGGGCGCTTGGTACATCGTTGAGAGTGTAAGCCCCCACCCGAGCATGCCCCAAGCCCCCACCTGAGCATTCAGCGGCCCTGCGGCCTGCCCCAAGTTCACCCCCAAACCACACCAGCGCCACAAGCCCCCCCCCACTTGGCGCCTCCGTGGCCACCTCATCCAGCACGAAGCCGGTGCTCTGCTGCACGAAGGCCTCTGGCGCGACAAGGGTATGGGTCAAAATTAAAGCACCATCGGACCGCTGGTTTTCTGTCATTTCCAATTTACCAGGGCAAGCCATCTTGGGGTTACCCGATTTTTCACAACCACAGCCACAAGCGTTCTCCACAAAAACCACGACCCCATGAGGCAACTCAGGCAAGCGCATGCAGTGGGCAAATATCCCGAACCGGGGCAAATTGTCGGCGCTCACGAACTTGAGCAAGGCGAACAAATAAGATGTGTCAGCCTACAAGCAGCAAGAAGCAACCAACTCGGCAAAAAAAAAAAAAAGTGACAAAGTGGCCCACCACGCTCATGATCTTTCCTTCCAGGACAAGTGGAAGGACCCCTGAGAAATCGATG
Organism: Effrenium voratum; assembly: GCA_963377175.1. Taxonomy (NCBI): domain Eukaryota; class Dinophyceae; order Suessiales; family Symbiodiniaceae; genus Effrenium; species Effrenium voratum. Next base: position 1,559,600 of record CAUJNA010003661.1, on the reverse strand, counting down.
TGAAAAAGAAGACGTTGGAAAGGTGCAAGTGGTGGCTTCCAGGGAAGGGCCCATGTGAAATAAGGGGAGGGGGGCTGGCAAAACTGCGGGACAACTATGCAGATCGTGAGACACGCTCTGGGCATGAGCTTTGTTGGGCACCCCCATCGGAGGGCATCATTTCGCGGATTCATGTCCAACTCTTGAGGTCGTTCAATTTGCCAACCGGGAAATGAAGAGGTGTATCTCACAATTCCCCCCACAAGAAAAGATTCTCTTTTGGGAGTTCTTTTAAAACCATCCAATGAGGGCACCCAACTCCGGGAAAAGACAAAACCTCAGAAGGACCGGGAGCTTCTCAAACTCTCACTGGAAATGCCCATTTGGATCTATCCTTCTTTAAAATTGGCATTTATTTTTGTTGCTGACTGTAAAGGAAGACCGAATGAACACCGAACAAACAAAAAAAACACACCCATTTGGCCGTGGTTACCAAAATCGCCCCATAGATGGAACCAAATTGACTAAAACCTGCGAGAGACCCAGCTCCTGAGCTTTGCGCCACATCCCTTTTGACCAATACTCCGAGCCGTCGAGCCGCCGAGCTGCTAGGAGCCCCGGCCACAAACTCCTCCCGCGAGAGGCAGTTCACGTGGCCGATGCCCTCCCAGTCGTCCGACCAACTCATCACCAGGCCCTCGCGACGGCGCTTGCCGCGACGCGCTCGGCGCGCTCGGCGCGGTTTGTCTCTCGCGGCCGCGGGGGTTTCTGAGGCGCGGCGAATCGCCACCGGGGGCGGGGGGGGTCCCGCAGGTTTAAATCGGGTTGTCCAAGATTGGGGGCCCCCCAAAAAAACGGGGTACTCTCAAGAAAGACACCCCCAAATGAACTTGAACATGATGCTGGAACAGGGAAACTTGCTTGACTCAGTCCAAGTGCGAAAATGATGTTGGAATGGCCAGGAACTTCTTTGACCCTTTCGGAAAAATCAACAATTCGGATCGAGGGTAAGTGCAGACCGGCACGCAGGTCATGCTCGCACTGGCTGGGGGAAAGGGTTTCTACAAGTGCCAGGTGACTTTTACACGCATCCTCTATTCTACGGGACCCCTGAAAGATTGGGGTCTGGCCCTGCAAAATGCCCATCCCCCTGTGGTATTAGCTGCTAACACCCAGTAAAGTATAACACGCTAATATAAAGTTCATGCCTACCCACAAATGATAAGTGTCTGTCATTCACATGCTTCCATGCCTCTTGGTGAACTATATGATAGCGTGGGCAATTTAAAGAGTTTCTGGGTGAATGGTCTCACTTCCCTGAAATGGCTGAAGTTGAAACTTGTCTAAAGGCGACAAGAGTCCCAGAAACTGGGCTGGGATCTCACCAGATCCCTTGACAAAAAAGTCCAACTTTTGGTGGTTTGGTGGAACTACCACTAAACCCTAAATATTTAGAAACCTAAATAAGGGGATGGCTGGGAACCACCAAGTGGGGAAGTGAGTTGTACTTCACCAGCCTGACATACGAGGTCGAGCCCCGAAGAACCGACATAAGTTTGGAGGCCCAAAGTCAAGCACCCCAAATACCCCGAGTCGGTGAGGTCGATCGCATTTTTCGCGCGGATCTTTTTCAAGATCTAGGAAGTTCAACGAATTTCCGCTTTGCGACACTCCCCAAACGGGTGTGTCTTAACATAGGGACCCCAAAAAAACTGTGGGGGTTCTTTTAGTTTCCGTTAAATCAACCCCGAGAAGGGTACCCTGAAAAAACAACAACCCTTGCGTTTTATTTAACCCCAGGTTCCTGGATGCGACTCACATCCAAATCCTCCCGACTCCGAAGGCATCGTGTCAATGTTTTGCGTCTGGAAAAGTTCAAAGATTACCAATCCCTGGCGTTTCCAGTTGGGAAAATCCGACATGGGCTGCTTTGGCGATGTTCAACCAGAAAGCTGCAGCTTCAAGATCCGACCCAGCCAAGTGGGCTACCTTCACCCTTCAGCCAAGGTGTACAAAACGCTTCATTTCCCGAATCGTTTTGGGGCGAGACACCCTCTGGGCTTCGTCTGTCGACTTAATTCCCAAGAAAACTCGGAGAACCCCCCGGGCGCAACAAAAACACTTCGGGCCTCGGACCAAAAAATCGGAACTCCGCCCGCAAACGCGAAAATTGGATCGACGCTTTGGCCACTGGTGGCCTGCCTGGAGCGCATGGCGCTTCAGGTTGGACAGCAAGGTGGCGGCGTACCTCGGCCAAGGCCCCATGGTTTCCAAGTGAAGGATTTCGGCCATCCGCTTTGGCAAGTGGTTTGGAGCCCGGTTTGGAGGTTGGGAGTCTTCCCAGAAAAAATCGTGACAAGCACCAGAGCGTCATATCCACATCCACCAATTTGGCTTTAACCTGATGTGTTCCCATTTAGAAGCATTGGACATCACACAAAAATAGTTGCAAACGATGAGAAACACACATTGACCCCCCGACATGGTTGGCACAAATGCTTTTTGAAAGACGTGCACCAAATTATGTTTATTGGTGGGAGGGCATCCCTCTTGGTTGGTGTCCTGTTAGTTCCCTTCAAAGCCATCCGAAAAGGGTCCTCCGTTTTGACACAGGAGCCTTAAGAAGACAACTTTGACTTCACTTGGGCTTGTCTCACCAACTTCGTTCCGCAACCCAATCCATGTTGGCCCAAAGCTCATGACCCGAGGCTTCATTGC